>OY740797.1:4932462-5214962 GCA_963514005.1 Raja brachyura | reverse complement strand
TCTTCACAATAAGCCACGGGGTCGCCTACAGATTCCTTCAGTAAACCCTTGGCGCAGGTACAAGTGCCATCACAGCTGCAGCGAACCTGCTGCAAGGCAGCTACGCTACCGCCGGAGCGAGGGGGAGGCTGGGCTGCAACAAAAAAAAACCCTTTTTTTTTTAATAAAAAAAAATTCAACTGCGAGCTTGGAGGTTTCATTTAAAGAAAATATATTCTGGAAGTATGGGTTGTCTGCAGCATTATTTTCCTCCCCTGTTATAAAATATGGATGGTACCAGTTTCAGCTTTCGAGGCTAACTGGCAGAGCGGAGTGTCTCCGATGACTTGCCTTGTGCATGCACCTAAACACTTCAGTGAGCAATCTGTCAACATGTCAGCAACACATGTTTTGTAAAAAGCTTCCAGTGGGAGTAATGGCTCCCACCAGGACTCAGAAAATGCTTTGAATTCAGCAGATTTCTATTGCGGGTCTCCCCTGGGGTGTCTTTTACAATGCCTACATTTCAGAAATTTGAGCCAGAGAACCCTGGAGATTTCCTTTCATAATGCCTGAAAATGTAGGGTTATATTGTTGGAAGTCCCCATGGGGTCTTTATTAATACCTGAATTCTGAGGAACTGGAAATTACACAGGGCACTGCAGGGGCCTATATCCACACCAGGAAGAGGAGAAAAACTCTGTGGGGAGATTTTCTTCATGCAAGAGTGAAAGGGAAGAATTTGCCAAAGGACAAAGTGAGTGTGTGTTTGTGCGCGCTCTCTCTGTCTCTCTCTCTCTCTCTCTCTCTCTCTCTCCTCCTCTTTCTCCCTTTCTCTCTCCCTTTTTTCTCTCTCTTTCTCTCTCTCTCCCTCTCTCTCTCATTCTCTCTCCCTCTCATTCTCCCTTTCTCTCTCATTCTCTCTCTCACACATATTCTCTCTCTCTCCCTCTCTCACACATTCTCCCTCTCTCCCTCCATCGTCTGCTGTATCTGTTAGAACACAGGGGAAAGAAATCAGCTTAGTGAGAATTAATATGTATTTTTTAGTCGACGCTGTCTTTAAACTACTGGTGTTACAGTAAATACATTTTTTTTCAGACAAAGCTGGCAGGTATGTATGCTGCACAGGGCTGTGGAAACATGCATTCAGTTGACAGAAACCAACACAAGTCCAGAAGAAAGAAGGCAGTCAATTAAAGTAGTTGATGTGGCTGTGTTTTTAAAAGAAAAGATTTTTTTTTCCAAGCAGAGCAATAGAAAAGGCATGAAGAAAATGCAGTATTTATTTTTAGACAATAACTTGCAGCAGAAAGCCCCCTTCTCTAGAATTTTACTTCCTTTTTATTAGATTTTCAGCTTAGCTTTGTGTATACCTGAGGGAATTTGGGCAGCCGCTGGCAATCTCTTTCAGACACCCAATTACCCCTGACGTCAGTTCTGTCTCTCCCACCTCCCCTGGGTGCCTTGGGTTTTTTTTTCCCTTTTGTAACACTGCTAGCCGACTAGCAAAATGCCTGTTACTTTCTTGGCCAAAAAGAAAAAGAAAGACTCGACTTTCCTTTGGTAACCGAATCGAAATCCAAAAAAAAAAACCCCCAGACGAAAAATAAATGTCAATAGCTGACCGCGCATTGATTTTGTTTAGTCACAGTGATATTTGAGCCCCAGTGATATTTGAGGGGGGGGGGGGGGGGGACAGGACTGAGAGCAGTGAAGTAGTTTACAAGAAAGATAATACTGCAAATTACTGGAGCCAGGCGAGTCTCCTGTGGAATTCTTGAGGGCACGTTAAACTTCTGCAGTACCAACAAATGTTGTGTGAATATGAATTTGTCCTTTTGTTCTCCGTTCTCTCAGAAAGCCAGAGGTTTTTTTTTTTTTAATGATGAGGCAGTGCTGACCGTAGTCGGAATTTGCAGGTCCACACTTTGGCTCAGAAGTGAGAACCCTGACTGGGTAATGAACTCCCAGCGGAGGGTGGGAGTAATGCCGCGCTGTTTCCGCGCCTGGTTCCCAGGGACCGTGGAACAGCCGCACAGCCCACTCCTTGCCAAGCAGAGGTCTGTGCAAGCAGATAAAGGAGTGGGACTGTGGGACTTGCTGACAGCTGTGCTGGGCCAGCTTTGACTGGGAGAGTCTGATAAGGACTGTGCCTAGTAAAGGGACCCGACAGCTTTGTTTCGTCAGAAACCTGGTCAGAATATCGAAGGGGACTGCTTTTTGGGGATGGCAAAGGTAGCTGTTAATGAAGATAATTTTAATGTTCCTGGATATGTGTCAAAAACAGATATTTGTGTGTTTTTTTTACACACACACTTCCCTTTCCATTATGGAAGGAAACTAGAACGGTCAATGTTGACATTGAACAGTGTTAGGGTTTTGAATCAAACTAAAATCCTGACATTTTAGGAGTTGAAGTGCTATCCATAGGGCAAATGAACAAAATTAAACAAGCAATTGTTGAATGCCTCGTTTAAGCACAGACTCCCTGCACTATAGGATGACCTTGCTGGGATTTTATTGTAAAAAATGGCAATATGTTTAACTCTGCAATCCACAAACTACTTGAGGTACCCCCGCCAACACACCGGCCTACAGATAAATAGAATATTTACACTTTAAAGTTATGCAAATAATTGATCACGCATTATTATGCGTTACCTCGTCTTTAAAGGGAAATCAACAGCTGCAAACAGTTGTATTAGTGATTTAGAGAAAGCTTCACATTTCATTAAATTTACAGGGAAGTGAAGTGTGATCAATTAGGCATTAAACACTAAAGAAAACCTTCGTAGCTGGTGTTCCTTCTGAAAAATATATGAATTTATAAACAAATCTGACACCATTAGAGGTTATGCCAATATTTATTTTAAAATCTACTGAGAAAAATGGATTTTTGTCTGAGATGTGAATTTCCTTTGACAAAAGCACACACATCTTGGCCTTGGGGGAATCACCGCTCCTTTAAGATTATAGCATACTGAGGTTGAAGCTGCACAGTATCTCTGGTGTTAAAAGTAAGTTTAAGTCTGTCGAAAAATATGCCTCAATCCCTGAGCATTCAATTGCTGGATCAGCCAGGGGCCAAGTTTGATTCGCTGCCCATGGTGCGGTACCATGCATGAACTCTGGGTTTAACCAGAGAGGCTTACATTAAAAAAAAAAGCAGCCTCGGGTAACTAGATCTGTCCTTCCAGAGAAAGTCCTGGGGTGCTGCCAGAAGCAGTCCCCGAATGCCTTTCAGCAAACACTGCTGCCGACAATCCCCCAGCCGGTGGGCGGACCCTATCTCCGGGTGTCTTATTGGCAGGCAAGGCAGAGTAGTTTGATGAGACCTGGCACTGGCTCTGGAAACTGGGGCCACAGCAAGACAAAAAAAAACAGTGGCCTTCAAAACTTTTATTCTTTTATACCTCTGCATGTCTTGGCGGATACGGACAATAATTAAAGGACCCCCCTGTTCCTCATTTTCCTTGGCTGTTCCTTTGATCTGCTTCATGTTGGGCTGCTATTTTTCATTGCTACCTTTTGTGTGTGTGTGTGTGTGTGTTTTTCTAAAACCATGGCCCTTTGATGTAAGCTGTTTCTTTATTTCCTGAGCACCGAGTCTGCAGCTTGCTTTGTGTGTCGCACTGCTTTCACTAATAAAAAATGATTATCATCTGAATGGTTAAAGCGAGGGGAATCGGTCAGTTTGCATATACAGTGACCCTCCATAATGTGTGGGACAAAGACCCAGCATTTATTTCTTTGCCTCTGTACTCCACAATTTGAGATTTGTAATAGGAAAAATCACACAGAAAAAAATCCAAGTTGGTGATATGCAGAGTACTGCCCTGCCGACTACACATTCAGAAGGTTCAGAAGGTGCATGTGGTTAAAGTGCACACTGTCAGATTTTAATTAAGACCATTTTTATACATTTTGGTTTTATCATGTAAATATTACAGCTGTGTTTATACACAGTCCCCCCCCCCCCATTTCAGGGCACCATAATGTTTGGGACACATGGCTTCACAGATGTTTGTAATTGCTCAGGTGTGTTTAATGGCTTCTTTGACTTTCATTGGCACAACTGTGGTCCTCATGTTGATAAACAGTAATAAAAGTTTCCAAAGGTCCTTCTGCAGTTGTACACAACCCTAGTGAGACCACACCTGGAGCATTGTGTGCAGTTTTGGTCTCCAAATTTGAGGAAGGACCTTCTTGCAATTGAGGGAGTGCAGCGTAGGTTCACAAAGTTAATTCCCAGGATGTCCGGGATTCTGTCATATGCTGAGAGAATGGAGCGGCTGGGCTTGTACACTCTGGAGTTTGGAAGGATGAGAGAGGATCTTATTGAAACATTTAAGATTATTAAGGGTTTGGACACGCTAGAGGCAGGAAACATGTTCCCAACGTTGGGGTAGTCCAGAACCAGGGGCCACAGTTTAAGAATAAGGGGTAAGCCATTTAGAACGAAGCCGAGGAAACACTTTTTCTCACAGAGAGTGGTGAGTCTGTGGTATTCTCTGCCTCAGAGGGCGGTGGAGGCCGGTTCTCTGGATACTTTCAAGAGAGAGCTAGATAGGGCTCTTAAAGATAGCGGAGTCAGGGCAGGAACGGGGTACTGTGATCACATTGAATGGCAGTGCTGGCTCGAAGAGGCGAATGGCCTACTCCTGCACCTATTGTCTATTGAAAGACTGGAGGAAAGACTAGGTGCTGGGAGCTCTCTTACACCTGCATTAAGAAGGCAATTAAACACACCTGAGCAATTACACACACCTGTGAAGCCATGTGTCCCAAACATTATGGTGTCCTGAAATGAGTGGATTATGTATAAACACAGCTGTAATTTCTACATGGTGAAACCAAACTGTATAAAAATATCCTTTATTAAAATCGGAGAATGTGCACTTTAACCACATGTGATTTTTTAAAATTACAAATCTCAAATTGTGGAGTACAGAGGCAAATAAATAAATGATGGGTCTTTGTCCCAAACATTATGGGGGGCACTGTAAAACGTCTAATTGCAGTTTACTAAGAGTTAATCACGGGTATCGTAATTTATTATTGATAGCTACGAAATGAAAAAGAAGAATGCATTTATTTCTTTGTGCAAGAGTATGGAGGGTGAATTATTATGGTAATCCTGATACTACAGAGGGAGAGTCTGATAGATTAACATTACTATACATTGCAAACATTTGAATCTAGCTGTGCTGTTGTTCAAGTGATAAGTGGTACAGTGGTTTGGTGAAACCACATGGTATTTCCTGTCGCATAGAAAAAAGCCAGTGCGATCAATAGTTGAATCAATGTCATCTTGGGTCTGTGTTTGCACCGTGCCAATAAGCAAGTCGTGGCAACCGGCCTTCACTTTGGTGCACTTGGCTTCCTGCTGTTCAGCCTAACTTGAACTGAGCCCTTCTGCATCCTGTTTTAGCAAATGATTGTCAGGAAAAGGAAAGCTTCACTACCCACACAAGACTCTCTTACAATTGAAATGCTGTGATTCGGAAAACTTGAGTAAGAAAGAACTGCAGGTGCTGGTTTAAATCGAAGGGAGATGCAAAATGCTGGAGGAACTCAGTGGGTGAGGCAGCATCTCTGGAGAGAAGGAATGGTCGACGTGTCAGGTCGAGGTACTTCGTCAGACTGATGTCAGGGGAGGGGGAGGGGGGAGAGACAAAGATAAAACCCTGTCCCATGATGCGAGTTCATTACAAGAGTTCTCGCGAGTTTTCGAACTCGGGAGATTTACGGTAATGGCCACTCGTCGGTACACGTGGCTCTGGTGGACAGTTTTCAACGTGTTGAAAAATCTTCACGAGTCTTCCCGTGCTTACCTGCCGTTAGCGAGTCTTCCCGAGTACCTGCCGTTAGCGTTACGAGCCGGTAAGAGTCGTCCTTGATCTCCGACGTACCCGCTACGTTCATTCTCCGTGCTTACCACGAGTTTGATTTTTTTTAAACTCGGGAGAGCTCTTGGAATGAACTCGCACCGTGGGACAGGGCTATTAGAATGTAGGCGGAGACAGTAAGACCAGTTGGAGAACTGGGAAGGCGAAGGGGATGGAGAGAGAATGCAAGGGCTTTCTGAAGTTAGAGAAGTCAATGTTCATCCTTTTTGGAAAACTTGTTTTCAGAAGCAAAAAGCAGATATTATTGTTTCAGGGGAAAAATTAGATTTTTTGGGGAGGGGGGGGAAGTCTAAAAAATGGGCAGCATTGAGTTGAGGCACATTTATAGCCGGTCTCCCGATCGTGTTGCTATTGATTGACTTTGGCATTTTTTAAATAAATAATCACACTGAAGTCTGAAGAAGGATTTTGATCTGTAACAACACTCCACGTCCTCCAGAACTAGAGTGATACAGCATGGAAACAGGCCCATCAGCCCAACTTGCCCACATCGACCAACATGTCTCATCTACACTAGTCCCACCTGCCTGCCTTTGGCCAATATCGCTCCAAACCTACCCTATACATGTACCTGTCCAAATGTTTCTTAAACGTTGCGATAGTCCCTGCAAATTCCAGAATTCAACTTTGAAATGATCACAATCTGCCCTGGTTGGGATTCGAACCCAGGTCGCCAGTACCTTGCCCTGAGGTATCTAGTTTATTAATCCTGTGATAATACCAGTGCTCCATTGCCTCCCCCTTTTTAAGTTACCCCAGCACTTTGTGTCCCATGCAAGATTTCAGTGACAGCAGTTTTTGCTGGTAGAGCCACTGCCCCACAGCGCCAGAGACCTGGGTTTGATCCTGTCCTCCACTGCTGCCTTTATGGGATCTACACATTCCCCCTTTGACCTCTGGGTTCTCTAGTTTCCTCCCGCCTCCCAAAGACAGGTAGGTTAATTGGCTTCTGTAAATTATCTCTAGTGTGTGGGGAGTGGTTGAGAAAGTGTGAACGGGCGATCGATGGGTGACATGGACTCAGAGGGCCGAAGAACCTGTTGCCATGCTGTATCTCCATGCAGGTGCACAAAGTGCCTGCGTTTAAACCCTCAACATAATCTAGATCTGCCCCATATACTGTTACATGTATCACACTTGGGGAATAAATGAGGGCCAGGCCTTGTCATTGCTGGGGGACCTGCAGTCTGTTGTTGTACCAAGGTCAGTGAACCAAAATCTTAGATGCAGATGCTTGGATCTTGAGCAAAACACAAAGTGCTGGAAGAATGCAACACTTTGGTTAGGCTGCATCTGTGGAGGGAATGGAGGAACGGCGGTGGTTTGGATCGGGACCTGTCTTCATACGCCCTCTCTCTCCATCCCTCCCCCTTCCCAGTTCTCCGACCATTCCTACTGTCACCGACTACATTTTATCTCTCTTTGCTTTGTTGTTGTCACCTTCCCCCAGCTAACAACGATCTATTCTACATTTTCATTGATCTCCATTCCCTATGCCCTACTTCACACCTTACACCTCCTTATCTATGTATCTCCCTCTCTCCTGTCATCAGTCTGAAGAAGGGTCTCGACCCGAAACGTCACCTTTTCCTTCTCTCCAGAGATGCTGCCTGTCCCGCTGAGTTACTCCAGCATTTTGTGTCTATCTCGGTTAAAACCAGCATCTGCAGTTCTTTCCTACACATTCAGATAAATGGTTCACATTTAGCACAGCGAGATTGGAAATGCATCTGATTGGCATCAATCCTTCAGGATTGGTGACTGGAAAAAGTGATTCTTCTTCCCATTCTCAATATCTGTAAAGCCCTCTGTGTTTTTGAAGCTGGGATGAAGTGTTTGAATGAACCTTATAGTTTAGGTTCATGTGAATAATGGCCTCTTCTTCACTGCCGTACCATCGGGTGAGCTGCACGATTGGCAGTCCCGCCAACAGTCTGTCTGTTTTGCTGTATTTAAAAAAAATGTTTAGTGTCTGTTCAAAAGTTTGTGTAAATGTTCTCCGGTTTGTTTTAAGTGGGGGGAGGGGGTCGGAGATGCGATTAATGTTTGGGACGCATTCTCCGGTCGCTCTGCGGCCTACCATCGATGGAGCTGGCGGCCTCCTCGGACCGACTTGAGCCCCATCGCGGGGCGTGTCCTTAACATGGGAGCTGTATCTCTAAACTAAACTAAACTAAATGCATCTTTGAAGGAATAAAACTCAGCCATGATCACAATGAATGGCAGTACTAGCCCGAAGGGCCGAATGGCCTCCTCCTGCGCCTATTTTCTATGTTTCTGTGTTTCTATTTTATAAAAAACAGTTTTTCAGCTCCAGAGAGTTTGTTCAGCAGCAAATAAAATTTGGAAAGTACCTAAAACTCAGTTAAGCACTCGGAAGGCCTAACATTTCCAAAAGTCTTTAACAGTTCTGTGTTTGGAAAGAAATGAAGTTCACCTGAAGTGAAAGTAATTTGACTCGATCTGCACGATGTGCCGTGGTGCATCCTCTGTCGGAGTGGGGTATTGCTGGTTGTGGCTGTCATATTTACACTTTTAACGCTGCATTGGCAGAGGCCACATGTTGCTATCAGATTTACACAACAATTATTTTGACCACAGGCTGATTTGCCGTCATTGCAATCGCAAATTCCTGCCTATTGCACTTTTGTTCAATCTGAGTCGGCTTTGTTCAAATTGGGACGGCACAGTGGCGCAGGGGGTAGAGCTGCTGCCTCGCAGCTCCAGATCCCGACTACGGGTGCTGTCTGTACGGAGTTTGCACGTTCTCCCTGTCACCACGTGGGTTTTCTCCGGGTGCTCCAGTTTCCTCCCACATCCCAAGACGTGCGAGGTTGTAGGTTAATTGCCCTATGAAAATTGCCCCTAGTGTGCAGGGAGTGGATGAGAAAGTGGGATAACATAGAACTCGCGTGAATGGGTGATCGGTGGTCAGCATGGACTTAGTGGGACGAAGGGCCTGTTTCCATGCTTTCTCACCAAACTAAACTAAACCCTCTGCTATGACATTCTTTCTGTAATTTGTCCAGAAATATACCCTGCATTCTAGCTTTGGCCTAATTATTAGTACATACAATTTGAACATGACAATAGACAATAGACAATAAGTTCAGGAGCAGGCCATTCGGCCCTTCGAGCCAGCACCGCCATTCAATGTGATCATGGCTGATCATCCCTAATCAATACCCTGTTCCTGCCTTCTCCCCATATCCCCTGACTCCGCTATAGAAACATAGAAAATAGGTGCAGGAGTAGGCCATTCGGCCCTTCGAGCCTGCACCGCCATTCAATGTGATCATGGCTGATCATCCAACTCAGTATCCCGTACCTGCCTTCTCTCCATACCCCCTGATCCCTTTAGCCACAAGTGCCACATCTAACGCCCTCTTAAATATAGCCAATGAACTGGCCTCAACTACCTTCTGTGGCAGAGAATTCCAGAGACTCACCACTCTCTGTGTAAAGAATGTTTTCCTCATTTCGGTCCTAAAGGAATTCCCCCTTATCCTTAGACTGTGACCCCTTGTTCTGGACTCCCCCAACATCGGGAACAATCTTCCAGCATCTAGCCTGTCCAACCCCTTAAGAATTTTGTAAGTTTCTATAAGATCCCCCCTCAATCTTCTAAATTCCAGCGAGTACAAGCCATACTTATCTTTAAGAGCCCTATCTAGCTCTCTCTTGAAAGTATCCAGAGACCCCCGTACAATGGCCTATCCTTTATCATCGTTACTTTTTTGCATATCTTTCATTCTTTTGTTCTGTATTTCTCTACATCACCTTCTATATCTCTCGTTTCCCTCGCCCCCGACTCTCAGTCTGAAGAAGGGTCCCGACCCGAACCCGTCACCTATTCCTTTTCTCCAGAGATGCTGCCTGACCCGCTGAGATACTCCAGCTTTTTTGTGTGTGTCTCCATGCTCTTGTACCCGATGCATTGAAGCAAAGTATTCAGTTGGCTGTATTATCCACCTGTCCTGTTACCTTCACTCCTTTGTCACCATGGACTTCATGCTCCATCAATATCTAAACATCTCACTGATCCTACATATCATTCTGGGTTCCCTTGTGCTCACGTTACAGATAAATTACCCCGGTATGAATTTGGTCTGCCGCTTTCTAGCTCACCTTGAAAGTTGCAGCGAATTGTGGACGCAGCCCAGACCATCAGACAAACCAACCTCCCTTCTATTGACTCCATCTTCACCTCACGCTGCCTCGGCAAGGACAGCAGCATCATCAAGGACCAGTCTCACCTTAGCCACTCCCTCTTCTCCCCTCTCCCATCAGGCAAGAGGTACAGAAGTGTGAAAACACACACCTCCAGATTCAGGGGCAGTCACTTCCCGGCTGTTATCAGATAAAAGCCCTGTCCCACGGTACGAGTTCATTCCAAGAGTTCTCCCGAGTTTGCCCTGTTTCGAACTCGGAGATTTACGGTAATGGCCGCTTGCAGGTACTCGGGGCTCTCGTGGGCATTTTTCAACATGTTGAAAAGTCTTCACGGGTCTTCCCAAGCTTACCGCCTTTCCCAAGTACATGCCATTTGCATTACGAGCCGCTAAGAGACGTCCCCGAGCTCCGTCCTACCCGCTACGTTCATTCTCCGTGCTTACCACGAGTTTGATTTTTTTTAAAACTCGGGAGAGCTCTTGAATGAACTCGTACAGTGGGACAGGGCTATAACTGAACCACCCTACTGCAACCAGAGAGCGGTGCTGAGTTACTATCTACCTCATTGGTGACCCTCGGACTATCCTTGATCGGACTTTGCTGGCTTAACCTTGCACTAAACGTTAGTCCCTTATCATGTATCTGTACACTGTAAACGGCTCAAATGTAAGATTTGTATTGTCTTTCTGCTGACTGGATAGCACGCAACAAAGGCTTTTCACTGTACCCCAGTACACGTGATAATAAACTAAACTGAACTGAACAGAACCTGACTAACGTACTGATGCATTTGATACCATTTTTCTGCTGCGGCCAGTTTTTATCTCATCTGCAAACGTCTTGATTGGGACTTCCACGTTTAAATGCAAATGTGGCGTAGAGCAAAAATGCATGCTCTCTTGAACTGAGCCCTGCACATGCTCATTGTAAACAGTTGTTAAAACACCGAAGATAGACACAAAATGCTGGAGTCACTCAGCGGGACAGGCAGCATCTCTGGATAGACTTCAAATACCCATTGATTGTTGGCCTGAGCTCTTGCTATCGAGTCAGTTCTACATGTCTACCTATGTTGCCAATTTCCCCCGTTTCCAATTGGAGTACTACTGTCTGTTTAGAGAATCATTGTGCTAAGATTCAAACCGTCTGTATCATATGCAAGTTCTACGTCTATTTTTGCTGCGGAGAATGGGAACACTTATCGTAAGGATCCTTCCCGAAGCAAGAGAGGAAATCCACGAGTCTTGGATATGGGAACTCCCAGGATTACTTATCAATCGCACACTAAATTATTGGACAAATACCTTTTTTTCTGTTGATAAATAGACAATAGCTGCAGGAGTAGGCCATTTGGCCCTTCGAGCCAGCATAGCTGATCATCCACAATCAGTACCCCAGTATCTGCCTTCTCTCCATATCCCTTAACTACACTATCCCTAAGAGCTCTAGCTAACTTTCTCATGAAAGCATCCAGAAAGCCACCCTCCACTGCCCTATGGGGCAGAGAATTCCACACACTCACAACTCTCTGTGTGAAAATGTTTTTCCTCATCTCCGTTCTAAATGGCTTTCCACTTATTCTTAAACTATGGCCCCTGGTTCTGGACAAGCCCCAACACTGGGAACATGTTTCCTGCCTCTAGTATACAGTAAATACTATATTTCCTGCCACTAGTCTGCCATAAATACCACAAAATGTTTAATTCACCCTTGAATGACCACAGGGGGCAGTCTTTGTAGCCGCTAACTCTAAAGCTCTCTTGCACTGTCTCAGCTGAATGTTGGATCGGAGTTTTATGTGGATGGTAATGTTTTGAGACGGGTTACCCATGACCTTGGTGATGTGGTGTTGATCCTTAAACCAATTTATCTATCCACATGTTAGTCACACGCCCATTAGCCAGAAGGAAGCTAAAGCAGAAGAAATGTGTGGGAAGAAACTGCAGATGCTGGTTTACACTGAAGATAAGCGTTGGAGTAACTCAGCGGGACAGGCAGCATCTCTGGAGAGAAGGAATGGGTGATGTTTTGGGTCGAGAACCCTGCTTCAGACTGAGAGTCATGGGGGAGAGAAACTAGAGATATGGAAGGGTAAGGTGTGAAAACGACAGATTAAAGCAGATGGAGAGTAGGAGAATCATCGGGCAGAGGGTGTCGTCGGAGGGAGGAAGAGAACTTCTTCAAAGCAGGCATTCCTTGAGGAGATTCCGCAGTTTAGCAGATGAAAAGTATAGGAAGGGTCTCAACCAGAATCGCCACCCATTCCTTCGCTCCAGAGACGCTGCCTGTCCCGCTGAGTTACTTCTAGCATTTTGTGTCCTCCTAAAGCAGGAGTAAATTAGGCAAATTTTGCTGCTCCTACTAGGAGCAACAGCAGAGCGCTGATGTTGCCCAGGTTGTGGTCTTGCTCCAGAAGATGGCGTAGTTCATCTGGTTTTCTTTCCAGGGAACCTCTTTCGCCAGGACCCTTCGCCAAGGTTGGCTGCATCAGTCATCTTGCTTGCGATGGTAACGCAGTCCTGGTACTCTTCAGAATTTGGGATTGTAGCAATACGGAACGGAGCAGCCTTGGTGAAATTACACCATGCACATTAACGAGAGAGGATACATCAAAGAACAAGCAGCTCATGGAAATTCAATGGGTATTACGAAGAAAGAGAAAACAGTTTTAAACTCTAGTGGTTGTCTGTGGAGGGAGGAACTGCAGATGCTGGTTTAAACTGAAGATAGACACAAAAATGCTGGAGTAACTCAGCGGGACAGGTAGCATCTCTGGAGAGAAGGAATAGGTGACGTTTCGGATTTCGGGTCAGACCCTTCTTCAGGAAACGTCACCCATTCCTTCTCTCCAGAGATGCTGCCCATCCCGCTGAGTTACTCCACATAGTTTGTGTCTATCTGTGATTGTCCGTGGCTTCCCTGAAGTGTCAGGATGCAAACACGAGGGATTCGAGAAGCAGTTCAGTATAGTTTATATGTCATGCGTACTGAGGTGCAGTGAAAAGCTTTTTTTGTTGCGTGCTAACAAGCCAGCAGCAGAAGACAATACATGATTACATTCGAGCCGTTAACAGTGTACAGCTACATGATAAAGGGAATAACGTTTAGACAATGGACAATAGGTGCAGGAGTAGGCCATTCGGCCCTTCGAGCCTGCACCTCCATTCAATGTGATCATGGCTGATCATCCACAATCAGTACCCCGTTCCTGCCTTCTCCCCATATCCACTGACTCCACTATCTTTGAGAGCCCTATCTAGCTCTCTCTTGAAAGCATCCAGAGAGCCTGCCTCCACCGCCCTCTGAGGCAGAGAATTCCACACTCACCGCTCTCTGTGAGAAAAAGTGTTTCCCCGTCTCCGTTCTAAATGGCTTGCTCCTTATTCGTAAACTGTGGCCCCTGGTTCTGGACTCCCCCAACATCGGGAGCATGTTCCCTGCCTCTAGCGTGTCCAAACCCTTAACAATCTTATATGTTTCAATGAGATATCCTCTCATCCTTCTAAACTCCAGAGTGTGCAAGCCCAGCTGCTCCATTCTCTCAGCATATGACAGTCCCCCCATCCCGGGAATTAACCTTGTAAACCTACGCTGCACTCCCTCAATAGCAAGTGCAAGGTAAAGCCAGCAAAGGAGCCAATGGAGGAAAGATGGTTCCTTTAATGACACATCTTATTTGGGATAAATCAGCTTGTGTCTGAGAAGGAGGCGTTTTCCGTAGTGTATTTAGGATGCCCCTCAACATAGAAAAATAATATTTAAGAAGAAACTGCAGATGCAGGAAAAAATCGAAGGTAGATAAAAATGCTGGAGAAACTCGGCGGGTAAGGCAGCATCGACAGAGCGAAGGAATAGGTGACGTTTCTGGTCGAGATCCAAAGAAATATGTAGGAAGAAACTGCAGATGCTCGTTTACACCGAAGATAAGTGTTGGAGTAACTCAGCGGGACAGGCAGCATCTCTGGCGAGAAGGAATGGATGATGTTTTAGGTCGAGACCCTTCTTCAGACTGAGAGTCAAGGAGGAGAGAAACGAGAGATATGGAAGGGTAAGGTGTGAAAACGACAGATTAAAGCAAAGGGTCTCGACTGTCGCACCCGCTGAGTTTCTCCAGCATTTTTAAGTCTAGAAAAATAATAAGTTGTATTAAATTCAAAGTGACTCAAGACAGCACAGTTAACATTCCAACCATGCATTGAACAAATATTTAATAGCAGTTGTGCTATGATTGTAGTTTAATGCGCAACTTGAATGGGAAGAATGAAACAGAATTGGGAAATAGAAAAAAGCTCAGAAATTAAACATATTTTCTGTTTGCCTTCAGAGAAATAATGGATAGTTGCAGTCTCGTGTGAAGAAGGATCTCAAAGAAATTAGAACTGATAAAATATTAGAATGGGAGAAATTCATGGGTTTGAAAGGCTAAACATTTCAAAAATTCCTGACGTTTTTGAGCAGGTATCTATGGAAATGATGTGTATGAAGGAACTTCTTCAGTCTGAAGAAGGGTCTCGTCCCGAAACGTCACCCATTCCTTCTGACGTTTCCGGTCACCTGAGATGCTGCCAGTCCCGCTGAGTTACTCCAGCATTTTGCCTCAATCTTCGATTTGAACCTGCATCTGCAGTTCTTTCCTACACAAGGAACTGCAGATGCTGGTTTAAACCGAAGATAGACACAAAAGGCTGGAGTAACTCAGTGGGTCAGGCAGCATCTCTGGAGACCGGAAACGTCACCTGTTCCTTTTCTCCTGAGATGCTGTCTGACCCGCTGAGTTACTCCAGATTTTTGTGTCTATGGAAATTATAATATACTTGTCATTTTCCAAAACTTTCCTTGAAATGTTCCCACAGTTTGGAAGTTGGCAAATATAACCCATTATTTAAGAAGGAGAACACATCAGTAGTAACGGAACTATTAGCATTTGTTATTAAGGCAGCGGTAACAGGGCAACTAGAAAATAATAATAGGATATGGTGGAGTCAAAGTGGGTTTATGTAAAGGATATTTGACAAATCAGTTGGAACTTCTTGAGATAGCAGCCTGCAGCATATACCCAGCGAAGGTGAGGTATTTGGATTTGATGAGAAACCACACTAGAGATGATGCATCAGAATAAGAATGCATGGCATTAGGAATTAAATACTGGTATGTAGACTTTTTCAGACTGAGAGCCTTTCCCCTCATCTATTCCATCTACTCCAGAGATGCTGAGTTACTCCAGGTTTTTGTGTCTATCTTCGGATTAAACCAGCATCTGCAGTTCCTTCTTACAAATTGCATAGATTCGGGAAGCTTTCTTTACAAGGAGTAGTGCAAATATTGGAATAGAACTGTACATGGTTTTTTTTGCGGAGTTTGCGATTATAATCTGGACCATGGACACCAGAATAAGCTTTGAGAAAGAACTGCAGATGCTGGAAAAATCAAAATAGACCAAAATGCTGGCGAAACTCAGCGGGTGAGACAGCATCTATGGAGTGAAGGAATAGGTGACGTTTCGGGACGAGACCCTTGTGGGGATGTGGGGGGGGGGGGGGGGGGGGGGGGAAGAAGAAAGGAAGAGACGGAGACACTGTTTCCGCCTCTTCCTTTCTTCTTAACCGCCCCCGCCCCATCCCCACATCAGTCTGAAGAAACGTCACCAATTCCTTTGCTCCATAGATGCTGCCTCACCCGCTGAGTTTCGCCAGCATTTTTGTCCACCCAGAATAAGCTTGGTGACAGGGGGGGGGCGCATAACTTGATCACCTTTTATTTATTTTCCCCATTCTTGCTAAAAAACATCAGGGAAACATCGCCAGTGATGACTTTTTTTTTTCATCACTGACATTATTTACCCTCAAAGATTTTGATTATTTTTATTTCATTTTTTGGTGCGTTAACACCTCTGGAGGTAGCTGTCATTTATTGGTGATATTGAGACGGCCTATTCCTTGTCCTGTTAATATTGTTGTGCCTGCAAAATGGTGTATGGGCATGGGGAGTCTGCTCTTGCATTTTATTTTTTATTTCTCAGGGGGATGCATTTCATTTCAGCCTGTCATCCTCTGAAATAGCTCGTTCCAGGCCAAGTACTGAACGCATGTAGGCAGGGATTTTGCTCTGCATCTGTTGTCCATGGTGGGGCTGAGATTATAAACTGTTTTCATGGAAGTCAGATCGGAGCGTCAGCCTTATCCCTTCTCCATGCCCCGACACAATGGGACCCAGCATCTAGATTCTCTTTCTAACGCCACAAAAAGCTGGAGTAACTCAGTGGGCTGTTAACTGAGTATCACCTATAACTGAGGCCAGTATAATCGCTAACTCAATCTGCGAGTTGTCGCAAAGTCACTTTCTAACGCGTCAAAGTCATCTCGTCGGTCAATATCTGATTGTGTGGGAAGGAAAAATCACATGCCGTTTATTTTTCAATATTAGTGCCACTTGGAGTGGCTCTGGTACTGGGGGCCAGTTTTATAGCTGCCTAAAATGACATTGCAACAGAAGGCTGTGACTGAACCAAATATTTGGATTGGGAAAAATTAGAAATAGACGTCATTATCTTTGCATTATTAATTTGGGGAGATAAAGCACACATTAGGAATATTTAAAAAATTGCATTGACTTCTGAACTGAGTCCATGCTTCGCACTTTGATTACTAAATGGCTAATTTCGCTGGCATAGAAAAATCCTTACATAATATCTGTGGGTTCAGGTCCATCGGTGCGTGCATAGGATTTTTACGATACCAGATTCTACACAATGTGCAGTGTGTATTTCACGATGTGTTCTTCGACACTTTCCCCACCTGCAAGTTTAGTATAGTTTTAGTTTAGTTTACCGCGCAGAAACAGGCTCTTCGTCCCACCGAGTCCGCGCCGACCAGCGACCCCCGCACATTAACACTATTCTACACGCACGAGGGAGGATTTACACATACACCAAGCCAATCAACCTACATACCTGTGTGTCTTTGGAGTGTGGGTTTTCTCCGAGATAGAGGCGTAGAATGATACAGCGTCGGCCCAACTTGCCCGCACCGGCCAACAGGTCCCAGCTACACTAGTCCCACCTGTCTGTGTTTGGTCCTTATCCCTCCAAACTTGTCCTATGAAGATCATTGTAGGAAACAGAAATCTATAGATGCAAAGATCCTGCCTGTTCACTCGTATTTTGCATATCTTCGGTTTCCTCCCACACGCCAAAGACGTACAGGTTTGTACGTTAATTGGCTTGGTAAATGTAAAGGTTGGTCCCTAGTGGGTGTAGGATGGTGTTAATGTGCGGGGATCGCTGGTCGGCACGGACACCGTGGGCCGAAGGGCCTGTCCCAGCGCTGCATCTCTAAACGAAACTAAAACGAAACTAAACTAGATGTCGGAGGAAAGCCCACGCAGGAAACTCCGTACCGACAGCACCCGTAGCCGGGGTGGAACCCGAGTCTCTGGCGCTGCACGTAATGTAAGGCAGCAACTCTACCGCTGTGCCACCGCGCTGCCCACTAAGTCTGCGAGCCAGCAAGGTCCAACACGTCCCCCAAGACACATACGTTACCCCACTGTGTTGTAATCCCGACAACTCTCTCACACTTATTTTTTTTTAATGGTTCCGCGTTCTCGTGCATGTTCAGAATTTGTAAAAGGAGCAGCAGGGAGGCCGAACTCTCATGCAACTATTGACAGTGTGTTTCCAGATCCGCAGCAGATTTGCCGTTCTATCCCTGAAACTTAAAAAACTGCTATTAATATAACATTTTAGGTCTTGGCTACATGTTAATGTGCAGCCCAACCCATCACTTGAAATCCAGGTCATTCTGTCCTTGATTTTCATCTCCATGAATATAGTGTGGAAAATATACATCTTCTAGATGCGCTGGGACGCATCCTCAGCGATGTGACCTGGGGCCATCGGGTGTTTCGGGTCTCACAACATCAGACACCCTCGCCCAGACGACCCAGCCGGGGTTGATCAGGCCCCGACTTGCGTCCCAGCAGCAACCGCCCACGGATCAGCCATCTTAGTAACCACTCTGCAGGGGTTGGGAGACTCTAGTGCGTGGAGGGACTGGGCTCTGTGGGGTGAGTCCTGGCCGGGCTCCTCCTGCGTCTCACCAGGCCCGTGCGCTCGCTGCACCTCTTTCAGACTCAGTTGCTAAATATTTGTGTCTTCCACCTCCCGATAAAGGACGGCTATCTTTGAGCACAAAGCAATATACGTGTTGGCGGTGAAGGGGGCTGGGTTGTCACTAATGATGCAGTTTGCAATGATTTTGCTTCTTGCATTTTGGAATGTGATTTTGTTTAATCACATAGCCCAGGTGGCAGTCTGTGAACAAAAAGGACCTTTGGGAAATAATTCTCCCTAATACCACCACACGATCCTGATGTGTTCCTGAAATATTGCCGGACTCAGCGTCTCGGGGGGACAGGGCCATCCCGGGGGAGTCTGGACCCTTCCTTCTTCGTGGGCCAATAATGAGGAACTCCGATGCATTTATAAAAACGGGGAGATTATATTTCAGCTACAGGAATAAATCATTCTCGGAGCGGGACTACCTTATTGTAAAACAGAGGCCACTGATACTGCGCTGAGAAACTTTACGCAGAAGATGAAAGTATTGGGAAGTATTTTGTCCTATATTTGGAAACATAAAATGATTTTCCTTTCTTCTTGTGTAAGAAGGAACTGCAGATGCTGGAAAATCGAAGGTAGACAAAAATGCTGGAGAAACTCAGTGGGTGAGGCAGCATCTATGGAGCGATGGAAATAGGCGACGTTTCGGGCGGAAACCGAATCTGAAGAAGTGTTTCGGCCCGAAATGTTGCCTATTTCCTTCGCTCCATAGATGCTGCCTTCATTTTTTCTTGAGCACTTTACTTGAATAGTTTCTTGTCATATGTGACAAGTCACAGTGATATTCTTTGTTTCGCAGGTAGACAAAAATGCTGGAGAAACTCAGCGGGTGAGGCAGCATCTATGGAGCGAAGGAATAGGTGACGTTTCGGGTCGAGACCCTTCTTCTCGAAGGAATAGGCGACGTTTCGGGACGAGACCCTTCCGGGTCTCGACCCGAAATGTCACCTGTTCCTTCGCTCCATAGATGCTGCCTCACCCGCTGAGTTTCTCCGGCATTTTTGTCTACCTTCGATTTTCCAGCATCTGCAGTTCCTTCTGAAACAGATGCTTAGACGGCCTGCTTCTGCACGGCTGACCTCTGGACCTTGGAAGAAGCAACCACTATAGATGTCATACAGCGTGGAAACTGGCCCTTCCGTCCAACTTGCCCACGCCGACCAACATGCCCCATCGACACTAGTCCCACCTGCACGCGCTTGGCCATAACCCTCTAAACCTACCCTATGCATGTACCTATCCAAATGCCTCTTAAACATTATGATAGTACTTGCCTCAACTATCTCCTCCAATTGCTCATTCCATACACCCACCAACCATTGTGTACAAAAGGTACCTGTTAGGTTCTGGTTAAATCTTTCCCCTCTCACCTTAAACCCATGGTTCTTGATTCCCCTACTCTGGGTAACAGACTCTGTGCATCTATCTATCTATCTATCTATCTATCTATCTATCTATCTATCTATCTATCTATCTATCTATCTATCTATCTATCTATCTATCTATCTATCTATCTATCTATCTATCTATCTATCTATCTATCTATCTATCTAACAATAGACAATATGTGCAGGAGTAGGCCATTCGGCCCTTTCGAGCCAGCACTGCCATTCAATGCGATCATGGCTGATCATCCCCAATCAGTACCCCATTCATGCCTTCTCCCCATATCCCCTGACTCCGCTATCTTTAAGAGCCCTAATAAGCTCTCTCTTGAAAGCATCCAGTGAACCGGCCTCCACCACCCTCTGAGGCAGAGAATTCCACAGACTCACCACTCTCTGTGAGAAAAAGTGTTTCCTTGTCTCCGTTCTAAATGGCTTACCCCTTATTCTTAAACTGTGTGTGGCCCCTGGTTTTGGACTCCCCCAACATCGGGAGCATGTTTCCTGCCTCTAACGTGTCCAAACCCTTAACAAGTCCTAGCCTGCTCAACCTAGCCTGGGGTGAAATTGTCTTACTGAGGATGTAGCCAAGAAGATTGAAGGTGGATATCGTCCACAAGCCAGGTTTAGTGGCGAGACGGCTCAGGATTGTGTGCTGTTTGTGGTCTTCACATTACCGAAGGCTGCTTACTCACTTTGAGGATGGTAATGTGGAAAATAGCAGTTAACGCTATCTGCATGCACTCGGTGAACCGAAAGTCGAAGGAATGAACGAGTTAAAAAGCTAGCATATCCAGGGACTCTAAACTTCCAGCATCTATTTTGGTAAAATTTAAATTAATGACTTGACGTTGCTAAATGTAACACATCCTTGTCGTATTATGTCCCAATATGCATTTGTGAATTATTGCAAAATTAATTAGATGTGATTGTGACCTCAAGTTGATTCTTCTCGTGTCCTTTGTTATTGATCCACAACGTATAATGATTCTGATCATCAACACACGTTGCCAGCAGAGAACAGTCCACGAACGGTAAACGATGCCAGCCGACTATTCCCTTCAAAAGGTTAAATTCATAAAACAATCATTTCAATTCAAGATTCAAATATTGTTAGGACCCCCTGAACGAGAATATTTTATGCAGTATTAGGTTCTGGTAATCGTCACAAATTGATCTTCTGCAGTTGGTTACGCTTGTTTAAGCCTTTAGTGTTGTCATGGCCATCAATTTGTATGATAAAGTTGCTGGTGCTTAAAGAAAGAGCTGAAAGCCAAATAGCATTAACATCGCCGCTTGCACGGTGTATACTGTTTACTGAGATGCACAAAGAACATCAGCGTTTGTAAGCCAAACGGTAAGATCTTTATCACAAGAGTGACACGGAAAGCTGGAGTAACTCAGCGGGACAGGCAGCGTCTCTGGAGAGAAGGAATGGGTGACGCTTCGGGTCGAGACCCTTCTTCATTCTGCTGTTGGGGGGACGTTCATATAGTGTATTGTGTCTTTTTTTCTTCTTTTTTTATTTTATATGGATGTATGATAATCTATTTTTTTTCTCTCTGTAAAGCACTTTGGCTTCAACGTGATTTGATTTAAAAGTGCTATATCAATAAAAATTACTTACTTACTTACCGACCTGCCGAAACGCCACCCATTCTTTCTCTCCAGAGATGCTGCCTGTCCCGCTGAGTTACTCCAACTTTTTGTGTCTATCTTCGGTTTAAACCAGCATCTGCAGTTCCTTCCCACACAAAGATCTTAATCACACTGTGTTGCCCATCTCTCTGTAGTTTGATTCTACAGATGTGTTATTTATTGCATGCCGACTGGCTTACTTATAAAACGCTGATGTTACTTTCCCTGGTAAATACTCCAAATCATCTTCATTACATGAAAAATCACCTGCATCACTTTTCAAATCCAAAATGAAATCTTTAATAAATTTGCGAAGCATATTTCAGACGTTAAACACGTGCGATAATTACGCAGTCTGCTGCACTTTTTTTTTCTTTCAGTTTAAGGCAGTTTGTTGCACGTAGGTTTTTATCACCAGTAGTTGAAATATATGAAGAGCGGAATTCAATTGCCAGTGAATCTATACTGAGCACATTGCACAGTGGGGCGCTTATAGCACCATTGATTTGCCTGCTAATGTACAGAGCTGTTCAGACAGCCCTTTTTGAACCCAGGAACCAAAAGTTTGAATGTAGCTGTGCTTCAGCACGGTTAAAACTGTTCAATTATAAATTGGACCAACTCATACCAGCGCAGTCTGCAGAGCAAGCGGAAATTAGTAATTTGCATCACAGTACATAACTTATGCAAGGCAAGCACTGGAAAGTTAAAATTCGAATTGAACTGAACAGTTACAGCCGAACCTACATGTTAACAGCATTTCCAACTCCCTGATTTACTTGGAACCCCGATCTAAATTATTTGACCACAGCTAATAATAATGCAATACAATAATAGCCTTGTGTGGAAGTCTGCACAATGAATCCCGAAATAGTTGATTGAAGCCTTTCACCCTTAAGGATTTAAAGGATTGCTGCTTGAATTGGCAAACAGATGTTTCCAATTTAATTTGCGAATTATACACAAAGGAACATGTTCTTCAACATTAGTTTTCACTTGCAATGGATTTTAATAGGTAAATGTAGGAAAACAGTAGTATCTTTATATTTAAGAGAGAAACAGATGCTTGTTTATTTCGAATATGAGATGAAGCAGCTATATAGTTAAAATATATGTGTCACTTTACTCAGAGCAGCTGTTGGCAGTTCCACATCCTCGTGCTTAGGCGAATGTTGTGAGCTTTGTTTTAATGTTGCTCCCATGAAGTGGCGAGTTGTATCGCAGAATCAGTGGGTGAGTGTCAGAGCTTTCGCCAGACCAATGTCTCCGGCATTGCGGTCCGAGTACCTCTCTCTTGTGGTCAGTTACCATTCAGCAAGGGGCGGCACGGGGGCGCAGCGGTAGAGTTGCCGCCTCACAGCGGCAGAGACCCGGGTTCGATCCCGACCACGGGCGCTGGCTGTACGGAGTTTGTACGTTCTCCCTGTGACTTGCGTGGGATTTCGCCGGGTGCTCCGGTTTCCTCCCACACTCCACAGACGTGCAGGATTGTGGGTTGATTGACTTTGGTTCAAAAAAATGTTTGTAAAAATACCCATACCAATCAATTCTCAAAATTTTGGCAAGATTTTGCCAAACATTTGCCAAAACAAAATCTAATTCTCATTGTATTTACATGTGCTGTGGTAGTGTAGCATCAGAATTAGTTGTGCTGTCTGGTTTAGTATTTTTAAAGCTATATAATAATCCGTTTTAAAATGAGGGACTGGGTATAGCATAATTTTTTGAATTTTTGATCAGTCTTGATTGTTGTCTCTTGGACATTTTATGGTTCTTCAATTTAGATATTTTTCCATCATTGCTGATCTAATTTCCACCATCTCCAAATACATCAACAGATAAAGCTTTCAGACAAATATTCGCAACATTTAATCACTGTATTTGGGTCGGGTGTGTTATCACTTTGGTTGGGACAAGGCAGTGTGCGACCCTTGATTTCTGTCTGTAGCTCAGAGTCATAGAGTGATACAGTGTGGAAACAGGCCCTTTGGCCCAACTTGCCCACACCGGCCAACATGCCCCAGCTACACTAGTCCCACCGGCCTGCGCTTGGTCCATATCCCTCCAAACTTGTCCAATCCATGATAGACAAAAGTGCTGGAGAAACTCAGCGGGTGCAGCAGCATCTATGGAGTGAAGGAAATAGGCAACGTTTCGGGCCAAAACCCTTCTTCAGACTGATTGAGGGTGGGGGGAGAAGAAGGGAAAAATGAGGAGGAGGGATAGGAAGGGGAGAAGACAGAAAGGGCTAGCGGAATTGGGAGAATTCAATGTTTTAGAACCTTGTCCTATCCATGAAGCTGTTTAACGGTTTCATTAAACGCTGGGATAGTCCCAGCCTCAACCACCTCCTCTGGCAGCTTGTTCCATACACCCGCGACCCTTTGTGTGAAAAAGGTGCACCTCAGATTCCTATTAAATCTTTTCCTCTTCACCTTGAACCTAAGTCCTCTGGTCCTCGATTCCCCTACTCTGGGCAAGAGATTCTGTGAATCTACCCGATCTATTTCTCTCATGATTTTATACACCTCTATAAGATCACCCCACATCCTCCTGCGCTCCAGGGAATAGAGACAGAGCTTGTCTGATTACTTCCTCTGGGACGGGAGGACATGCACCGTCTGACCAGCTGACCACCTCATCCTTCTTTGCACTTTTCATGCTGTCACTCTCAGTGGCCTCCGTTCACTCAACGAAAAAATAAACTCGAACAAAGAATACAGATACCTTCAGTGGAAACACTGTACATGATTACAATCCAGCCATCCACAGTGTTCAGATACATGATGAAGGGAATAATGTTTGGTGTAAGATGAAGTCCAGTAAAGACCGATTAAAGATAGTCCGAGGGTGTCCAATGATGTAGATTGTAGGTCAGGACCACTCTTATTGGTGATAGGATGATTTAGTTGCCTGATAACAGCTGGGAAGAAACTGTCCCTCAACCTGGAGGTTTAAAATGGAACTGCAGATGCTGGAAAATCGAAGGTAGACAAAAATGCTGGAGAAACTCAGCGGGTGAGGCAGCACTTATGGAGCGAAAGAAATAGGCAACGTTTCGGCCCGAAACGCTCCATAGATGCTGCCTCACCCGCTGAGTTTCTCCTGAATCTGGAGGTGTGTGTTTTCACACTTCTGTACCTCTTGCCTGATGGGAGAGCGGTGAAGAGGGAGTGACCAGGGTGAAGCGTGTCCATGATTATATGGGTGGCCTTGCCGAGGCAGCATGAGGTGTGGATGGACTCAATGGAGGGGAGATAGGCACAAAATACTCGAGTAACTCAGCGGGTCAGGCAGCATCTCTGGAGAAAAGGAATAGGTGACGTTTAGGGACGGAACCCTTCTGCAGACTGAAAGACAGCGGTGGGGGGTTGAGGGGTGAAACTGAAGGCGAGATAAGGCCAGAACAAGTCAGTCCGGCAACAGGTGACCTCAGGAAGGATGGAGACCGTAATGGTCTATTGTTGGCTGGGGAAGGTGGAAGGGAGGTCGGTTTGGTCTGATGGTCTGGGCTGCGTCCACAATCCTCTACAATTTCTTGCGGTCTTGGATGGAGCTGTTCCCAAACCCTGCTGTGATGCATCCCGATAAAATGTTTTCCACGGCGCATCTGTAGAAGTTGGTGAGAGTTGTTGGCGACATGTCAAACTTCCTAGGTCTTCTAAGGAAGTAGAGGCGTGCTGAGGAAGTCAAAACCCCAGCTGATTTATTCTGGACTGATTCTCTGTTGCTCAAAACCGCACTGTGTTTTGGACCAGCAAATTCCCAAGTCTCCACCAAATGTGTCTGTACATGGGTGGTGTTGCAAAAGAGTCTTCTGATCCTCAATTGCCAACTTTGGAACTGCGGGAGTTATTAACTTTTAGAGCTTTGTCCAAACTCATTATGCGAGGAGACCAGTTCATTAACTGAGGCATAACCAAAGCGATGCAAAAATAAAGACTAAATAATAGACGGTGTCCCCTTCATCTGTCTGGTTTTACGCACTACATGGCAGCTAGTTTAAATTGACGCAGCCTTTGATGACGAATCTGGGGAATTCATTGCCACAGAAGGCTGTGGAGGTCAAGTCAATGGACATTTTTAAGGCAAAGATAGATTCTTGATTAAAAAGGGTGTCAGGAGTTATGGTGAGAAGATAGGAGAATGGGGTTGAGAGGGAGAGATAGATCAACCATGATTGAATGGCATAGACTTGATGGGCCGAATGGCCTAATTCTGCTCCTGTTACTCGTGATCTTCAAGTTGTGAGTAGTTTGAAGCACTATTTCTTTTCAATGTTATTTCTCTTCATTTGCTAAAAACTTGATGCCCAAGTCTAGTTCCCCTTGTTATTTATATGGGAGTTGTTTGTAAAGATAATTGTGTAGGAAGGAACTGAAGATGCCGGCTTCTACCGAAGGCAGATGCAAAATGCTGGAGCAACTCGGCGGGACAGGCAGCATCTCTGCAGAGAAGGAATGGGTGTTTTTTTGGGTCGAGACCCTTCTTCATACTGAGAGTCATGGGAGAGGGAAAGGAGAGATATAGATGGTGATATAGAGAGATAGAGAACAAATGAGAAATATGGAAAAAGGCACCAATGATGAAGGAAGAGTCCCATTGATAGCTGTGGGCTAGATGAAAATGAGTTACTGACAATGAGACTGAACAGGATGACAGTAAAACTAGCACAATGACTGGGGTGGGAGAGGGACGAAGAGAGAGGGGATGCAAGCGTTACTTGAAGTTAGAGAGATCAATATTCATTTGATCTACTGCATTCGCTGTTCTAGGTGTCAACTTCTCTACATCGGTGAGACCAAGCGCAGGCTTGGTGATCGCTTCGCCCAACACCTCCGCTCAGTCCGTGTTAACCAACCTGATCGCCCGGTTGCTCAGCACTTCAACTCCCCCTCCCTTTCCCAATCTGACCTTTCTGTCCTGGGCCTCCTCCATTAACAAAAGTGAGGCCCAGCGCAAATTGGAGGAACAGCATCCTCATATTTGGCTTGGGGAGTTTGCACCCCAGGGGTATGAACGTTGACTTCTCTAATTTAGATAGCTTTTGCTTTCTCCCTCCATCCCCTCCCCTTCCCAGTTCCCTACTGTCTCCACCTACTTCCTTTCTCTTTCCCGCCCCCCCCCACCCCACCGACATCAGTCTGAAGAAGGGTCTCGACATAGATGCTCCATAGATGCTGCTGCCTCACCCGCTGAGTTTCTCCAGCACTTTTGTCTACCTTCGATCGTTCTAGCATCTGCAGTTCTTTCTTAAACATTAATTTGGTAATTGCTGCCTTTGTTTCCATGATTCGGCCAAGCATCCTTTTTCTCCAGAGTTGCCGCCTGACCCGCTGAATTACTCCAGCACTTTGTGTCTATCTTTGGTATAAACCAGCACCTGCAGTTCCTTGTCTCCACTCTGAACTCTTGTCCTTCAATTGACTGAACACGATGGGTCTGGTTTGACATTGGTCGAGCAGGTGTTCAGACCAAAGACTACATCCCCGATAACGTGATAAATAATTTATAGCTATTTATCCATGACTACAAAGGGAGTGGAGTTTCTGGTTAATAGATTAAAGGGCCTTCGTTGCTGCACTTGATGTCTCCATCAAAACCTGTTACTGTGTCATGAGGTCAGGACAATCATTTGGGACGGAAAAAAACAGAAATAATTGAAAAGTTCAGCAGATCAAACAGTCTCTGTTGAGAAAGAACAAAGAATCAATCTTTCAGATCATTGACTTTTCATCAGAACTAGTGATGGATTCATTAGGGATCTGAGCACCAGATTGTCTGCTGAGTCCAACGTAGTGAATCAATCTGTGGGAAGCCTAGGTGCTGTTGATAAGTTCCTGCAAAAGGGACTCTTGCTAGTTTCTGGACTTGCCACTTGTGGCCAGTGGATGTGAAGGTGGGTCAGTCTGAACTCTTGTCCTTTCATGCTGAAAGCGAAAAGGACATTTTCATAAGTTCATAAGTGATAGGAGCAGAATTGGGCCATTCGGCCCATCAAGCCTGCGCTGCCATTCAATAATGGCTGATCTATTTTACCCTCTCAACCCCATTCTCCTGCCTTCTCCCCATCACCCCATGGATCAATCCCAGTTCACCTCTGACACCCGCACTTAACAAGAATCTATGTGTGTCTTAAAAATATCCATTGACCTCCACAGCCTTCCTCATCTTTTTATCTGTGTCATTTTCAATAACATCAATGTTTCAATTGATCTTAAGTTTACAAGGCAATAGTTAGCAATGGACTACATCCTTGCTTGATGTTACTTTTTTGCCTATCTTTCATTTCTTTGTTCTCTATTGCCCCAGTCCCATTTAGGAAACCTGAACGGAAACCTTTGGAGACGTTGCGTTCTGAAGGTTTTTGTCAGTCTCCCTAATGGTCGAAACTGACAAAAACCTCCGGGAAACGCACGGAAACCTTGGGTGGGGCACAAAGTCTCCAGAGGTTTCCGTTCAGGTTTCCTAAATGCGACAGGGGCATATCACTCTACATCGCCGTCTATATCTCTCGTTTCCCTCTCCCCTGACTCTCATTCCGAAGAAGGGTCTCAACCCAAAACGTCACCCATTCCTTCCCTCCAGAGATGCTGCCTGTCCCGCTGAGTTACTCCAGCCTCTTGTGCATCAATAGTTTTCCATTGGAGAAAAAGGATGGGTGACGCTCTGAGTCGAGACCCTTTCTCAGCCATTTGTTTCTACGAATAGTTTTCCATTATTCAATTCAATTCAACTTTAATGTCATTGCACAGATACAAGTATAGGTACAACAAAATGCAGTTTAGTGTCAGTTCGTAGTGATAGCAATATAGAAAATAAATACAGAATGCAGACAATGTGGACGGAGAGACTGGAGAAATCTATCGGCGGCACTCCGAGTTCAGCAGTGTGATGGTGTTATTGTAGAAGCTGTTCCTCATCCTACTAGTGCGGGACCTGAGGCTCCTGTACCGCCTTCCTGATGGTAGGAGGGCAAACAGTCCATGGTTAGGGTGGGAGGGGTCTTTGATGATCTTCCCGGCCCGTCTCAGACACCGTTTTCGGTGGAGGGCATCCATGGCAGGGAGCGGGGCACCGATGATGTACTGGGCGGTTTTCACCACCCGTTGTAGTGCCTTCCTGTCTGCCACGGTGCAACTGCTGTACCATACCGTAAAGCAGGTGGTCAGGATGCTTTTGATGGTGCAGCGGTAACAGTTGGTCAGGATCTGGGGGGACAGGTGGGGTTTTTTGAGCCTCCTCAGAAAGTAAAGGCGCTGCTGCGCCTTTTTGATCAGCTTGGAGGTGTTGAAGGACCAGGACAGATCCTCCGAGATGTGTACCCCGAGGAATTTGTAGTTGGAGACCCGCCCCACCTCAGTCCCGTTTATATGGATGGGGGTGTGTCTGCCCCCTCTGTTCTTTCTAAAGTCAACAATTATTTCCTTCTTCTGGGAGTTGAGGACGAGGTTATTGTTGGCACACCAGGTAGTCAGGTGCTGGACCTCCTCCCTGTAGGCTGACTCGTCATTGTCGCTGATCAGTCCTACCACTGTGGTGTCATCGGCAAATTTTATGATGGCGTTGGAGCCATACTTGGGGATGCAGTCATGCGTGAAGAGGGAGTAGAGGAGAGGGCTGAGCACACAGCCCTGTGGCACGCCGGTGTTCAGTGTTATAGTGGAGGAGGTGAGGTTGTTGACCCTAACAGACTGTAGTCTGTTAGTGAGGAAATCCAGTGTCCAATTGCAGAGGGAGGTGGAGATGCCAAGACCACTGAGTTTGGTGATCAAGCTAGCGGGTATGACAGTGTTAAAGGCAGAGCTGAAGTCAATGAACAGCAGCCTGATGTAGGTGTTGTTGCTGTCCAGGTGGGTCAGGGCAGAGTGTAGGGCCGTCGATATGGCGTCCTCTGTAGACCTGTTTGTCTGGTAGGCAAATTGGTGGGAGTCCAGTGTGGGGGGGAGGCTGGCTTTGAGGTGAGCCAAGATCAGCCGCTCAAAGCACTTGGCGATGACAGGGGTGAGTGCCACTGGCCGGTAGTCGTTGAGACTCCCTGTCGCTGATTGTTTGGGCACTGGCACAATGGTAGATGTCTTGAGGCAAGTGGGGACGACATTCTGGGCCAGTGACAGATTGAAAATGTCAGTGAGGACCAGGGATAGTTGTCCAGCACATGCCCTGAGCACCCGCCCGGGGATGCCATCGGGGCCGGCAGCTTTGTGCTCATTCACCTTGCTCAGTGCGTCTTGTACAGCAGAGGTGGAGAGGCTGACGGGTTGTTCATTCGGGGGTGGAGCAACTTTGATGGCTGGAGTTTTGTTGTCCCGGTCAAAGCGAGCATAGAAATGGTTTAGCTCATCAGGAAGGGAGGCGTTGTCTGGGGGGGGGTGTTGACTTTATGGTAGTCGGCAATGGATTTGATTCCTTGCCACATGTGCCTGGGGTCAAAGTTGTTTCGGAAATGCTCCTCAATCCGCTGTTTGTGATTAAGTTTAGCATTCCTAATTCCCTTTTTCAGATTTGCCCTGGATGAGCTGTATCCCTCAGCGTCGCCAGATTTAAAAGCGGCGTCTCGAGCCTTCAGCAGGAGTCTGACCTCCCTGCTCATCCACGGCTTCTGGTTAGGGAAGGTCTTTATCTCTTTGTGGGTAGTGACGTTATCACTGCAGAATTTTATATAGTCCAGAACGGTTGAGGTGTATGAGTTGATGTCCACATGGGAGTCAAAGGTGGCCTGGGTAGCAAACACACTCCAGTCTGTTTGCTGAAACTGTTCCTGTAAGACAGAGACAACCCCCTCAGGCCAGACCTTCACTGTCCTCACGGTAGGTTTCACACGTCTGATCAGAGGTGTGTATTTGGGGAGCAGGAACAGAGAGAGGTGATCAGACTGTCCCAGGTGGGGGAGGGGGAGGGCTTTGTATGCTTCAGTAATATTGGTGTATACGAGGTCCAGAATATTGTTACCTCTGGTTGGGGAGGAGACATGTTGGTGGAATCTGGGGAGCACAGTTTTAAGGTTGGAGTGGTTAAAATCGCCAGCAACAATAAAAGCCCCCTCTGGGTGGGCAGTTAGTTGTTTGCTGATAGCAGCTTGCAGCTCTTCCATTGCAAGCCTGGCATTAGCGTCCGGGGGTACATAGACTGCAGTGATGACAGTCGATGTAAATTCACCGGGCAGATAGAAGGGCCTGCACTTTAACATCAGGTATTCCAGGTCAGCAGAGCAGTGACTACCAATCCTGACAGCGTCTGTGCACCATGAGTTGTTCACATAGATGCACAGTCCGCCGCCCTTGGTCTTACCCGAGTCCTCCGCAGATCTGTCGGCCCTGAAGACAGTGCGCCCCTCCAGCTCGATGGCGTTGTCCGGAATGTTGTCGGTGAGCCATGTCTCGGTGAAGACTATGGTGTTGCAGTCGGCGATCCGTCTGTGTGTGGTGAAGCGCAGCCGAAGTTCGTCGGTTTTACTCACCAGGGACCGAAAATTGGCGAGGAAGATGCTGGGCAGAGCTGGCTGGTGCGGGTCTGATCTCAGCCTAGCTCGGTAGCCTCCGCGCTTCCCACGTCTTTGTTTGCGATCCCTGCGCCGCCTCCGGACACTTCCTGTCGGGGGAGCTGGACCGCTAGAGCACGGTGTCCTGACGATCTCCGGCGGCAGTTGAAAGTCGCTTCTGGCCGAGCTCCAGTAGCTCCATTATCTATGGAATGAGATTTTCATCAAGGCAGCCAGCATCATCAGAGACCCACACCACCCTCCCTGGCCACGCTCTCATCTCACTCCTGCCATGAGGAAGAAGGGTGAGGAGTCTGAAAACTGTCACCACCAAGTTCAGGAACAGCTTCTTCCTAACAACCATCGGGAACTTGAACGCCTACAAACACCGACACAGGCACCAAACAAAACTACATTCTGAAGATAAGACACAAGATGCTGGAGTAACTCAGCGTGGCAGGCAGCATCTCTGGAGAGAAGGAATGGGTGACGTTTAGGATGGAGAACCATCTTCAGAAGTCACAAGAAGAGTCCCGTTCTGAAGCGTCACCCATTCCTTCTCTCTGCCTGTCCCGCTGAGTTACTCCAGCATTTTGTGTCTTATCTTTGGTTTAAATCAGCATCTGCAGTTCCTTCCTACAGCATCAAACTGCAAACTGTCTTGGTTGCGCCCGGGACTTTGGGCTTTTGTTTCCAACTGATATCGGGGCTCTTTAAAAGGTGTTGACTGGTCTTTTGTTGATTGTGCTATCTATGATCACTGTGTTTACACACATGTTACACTGCGGCAAGCAAGAGTTTCATTGTTCCGTTACTTGGTACACATGATAATTAACCACTCTTGACTCTTGCCAAAAGGATCCGTTCTATTTTAGTTGTGATGATGGCGAACAAACCAAAAACCTGCTCTTTGGAGAATTTGCTGTTTGTTCGTCGGGCATTAGAAGTCCTGACGCTCTTAAACTCTTTAGCCCCTGGTGGGGTTCCAAGTCTGGATATAAATAACCAACTCAGCCCTTGGCTATTGCTGGAACGAAGTTACTGACCTGGAAAACTCATTTTGTTTGATTCAGCAAACAGGGCAAGTAATCTTTGCATACCTTGGCTTCCTCAAGGATAGTATAGTAACTTGCTTTTGCAGTTAATTCTGGCCAAAAACGTTGTCTGAAATTCCCTAAACACAGTCATTGCAAACCCAGATTTATGCCATCACTTTACAAAACCAGGGGAGGTGTATAGAATCTGTTAGAAACAAAGAACCGCAGGCGCTGGTTAATACACGGAAGGAGACAAAGTGCTGGAGTAACTCTGCAGGTCAGGCAGCAACTCTGGAGAACGTGGATAGACGATCTTTTGGGTTGAGATCTTTCATCAGACGGGTCTCAATCCATAATGTTGCCCAGAAATGTTCTTCAGAGATGCTGCCCGACCCGCTGAGTTACTCCAGCACTCTGTGAAACGTCACCAATCCATGTTCTCCACAGATGCTGCCTGACCCGCTGAGTTACTCCAGCACTCTCTGAAACGTCACCTATCCATGTTCTCCACAGATGCTGCCTGACCCGCTGAGTTACTCCAGCACTCTGTGAGACGTCACCTATCCATGTTCTTCACAGATGCTGCCTGACCCGCTGAGTTACTCCAGCACTCTGTGTCCTTTGATATTGAACCGTTCACCTGCTTAGTGACATAACTAATTTTCCAGCCTCTATGTTTCATGTGGTGTTAGGATTTTGTGCATCTCCCATGAAGTGAAGGGTGTTCTATTGACTGTCATTTGTTTAAGAAAGAACTGCAGATGCTGGAAAAATCAAAGGTAGACAAAAATGCTGGAGAAACTGCGGGTGAGACAGCATCTATGGAGCGAAGGAATAGGTGACGTTTCCGGTCGAGACTGAAGAAGGATCTCGACCCGAAACAGGCGCAGGGGTAGAGTTGCTGCCTTACAGCGCTTGCAGCGTCGGAGACCTGGGTTCGATCCCGACTACGGGTGCTGTCTGTACGGAGTTTGTACGTTCTCCCCGTGATCTACGTGGTTTGTCTCCGGCCTGTTTCAGCGCTGTATCTCTAAACTCAAAGGGGGTGCCTTTAGAATGGAAGAATTTCTTTAGCCAGAAGGTGCTGAATCTGTGGAATTCATTGCCACAGATGGCGGTGAAGGCCAAATCAATGGACATTTTCCAAAGTGCAGATTGAAAGGTTGTTGATTAGTACGGGTGTCAGAGGTTATCGGTAGAAAGCAGGAGAATGGACTTTAGAGAGAAAGATAGATCGGCCATGATTGCCTGGCAGAGCGTACCTGACGGGCCGAATGGCCTAATTCTGCAACTATGTCTTATGACCTTATGAACTTATGAACAGCAAGCATCAAGATGTTGACCTAAAGCCAATGCAAGAAGGCAATAATATGGGAGATGTTTCTGGTCGATACCCTTGTTCAGACTGACCCACCAGTCTGAAGAAGAGTCTCGACCCAAAACGTCACCCATTCCTTCTCTCCATTGATGCTGCCTGTCCCGCTGAGTTACCCCAGCATGTTGTGTCTACCTTCGGTTTCGACCAGCATCTGCAGTTTCTTCCTCCACAAGGCAATATGATGTCCAGGTCAGAATTATTAGTGCCTTGGCGATGATAGTGTTATGTTCTTAGTGAAGATGGACTAAAATTGAAGTACACGCGATGAGAGGCTCTTTTGTCCTGTGAATGGTTGAGTGACGTTCCGCTCCATAAACTTTCGACTTCTCTTACACTTTATACATCTCTGTTTTCATCCATTTCTGGCCATCTACCTATCCTCAATTTTAAGTGCTTCCAATACCAAAACCAAAACCAAAAGCTTTGGAAACTCATCCAAATATATCATTGTTTGAAGTGTGTAAGAAGGAACTGCAGATGCTGGTTTACACCAAAGATAGCCACTGAAAGCTGGAGTAACTCAGTGGGACAGGCAGCATCGCTGAAGAATCAGAGACTGAAGAAACGTCGCCCCTCCCTTCTCTCCAGAGATGCTGACAGTCCGGCTGAGTTACTCTGGCTTTTTGTGTCCATCTTTGTTTGACGTGTTCTCTATGACCTATCTTCACACTAATTCTTTAATCCACCTCTCGGCTGCCTGTCATCATAGTCCTTCATGTGATTCACCCTTCTAGCATTTAAGTACGCTTTCCACTTTCTAAAGGTATATATTGTTGAGCCTCGAAGATAGACACAAAAAGCTGGAGTAACTCAGCGGGACAGGCAGCATCTCTGGAGAGAAGGAATGGGTGACGTTTCGGGTCGAGACCCTTTGAGCATCTCACCTAGCATACAGCTCCTTTATCATCGTTACCTTTTTTTGCTTATCTTTCAGTCATTTGTTCTACATCTCTCCACGTCACCGTCAATATCTCTCGTTCCCCTTTCCCCCGACGCTCAGTCTGACGAAGGGTCTCGACACGAAACGTCACCCATTCCTTTTCTCCGGAAATGCTGCCTGACCCGCCGAGTTACTCCAGCTTTTCGGTGTCTAAAATCTTCGCTTGAACCCAGCATCTGCAGTTGCCTCGTACGCATACAAATTCATACGCTCAGCCTTCGATGTGGCTGTACAGAAGTATGCTACGCATTGCTTCTAAGAGGTGCTCTACAGACAAGCATGGTTGCACCCCCAGCAGCAGCAATTGTTCATGGCTGCGTTTAACTATTGCTATGAGACTGGTAGCTGCCACCTCTGACACTAATCTACGTTGCACTCAGATTAAGGTCAGGCTGACCAGCTGGCAGGACACTTTTTAATGAGCTCTTGCACTGGGCTGCAAATGGTCTCTTTGGATGAAGTTTCATACTGGCTTGGTTTGACATGCCTGGATAACTTAGTTATGCTGTCACTTCCAACACCTTGCCCGTACCTACAAATGATTCAATTAAAATGTAAAAATGCAGCATCGCGGCAGTCAGCAGAGAAAACCCTTGCAAGGTAAATGGCGCATAATTGAGAATTTCACAAGAAGGCTTCCTCCATCGTGCCTTCACGACATCTTTGCAAAGTTTCAGATCACGAGTAGCGCAGTGTCATTTGCACTGCCATGTTCCAGTTATCTGTGAAGTAATTAAGTAAGCATTTCATTATACATGCATGTTTTGTCACCAGAATAGGTACCGCAATCAGCGACTTGCTTGTTTTGGAAATGCATTTGTTTTGACTAATTACACGTGTCATGGGTAATTAGGTTGCAAGCAAGAATTGCATTGTCTTCATGCTTGGGAAAAAATATATAGGGTGACTAATCATTATTGCAGGAGTAATGGGGCTGAAAGAAGGTTTTGCATCAGCTGTAGCGCAGTTCAGAGTGCTCTGTGTCAAATGATTATCATTCCAAGGCCACTTAGTCGTCGAGGACAGAAAACATAACTGTTACTTGACTATTATTACAGTGGGAAGAAGGGGAGGTGGTTCAACAGAGATGTTGCATTCATTAGCTTTATCAGGCTGTTATCGGGCAACTGAATCATCCTACCACAACCAGAGAGCAGTGCTGAACTACTATCTACCTCTTTGGTGACCCTTGATCAAACTTTGCTGGCTTTACCTTGCACTAAACTGTATCAGTCTGAAGAAGGGTTTCGGCCCGAAACGTCGCCTATTCCCTTCGCTCCATAGATGCTGCCGCACCCGCTGAGTTTCTCCAGCATTTTTGTCTACCTTCGATTTTCCAGCATCTGTAGTTCCTTCGTAAACACTAAGCGTTATTCCCTTGGACTGTAAGTGTACTCCATGGCTCGATTGCAATCACATATTGTCTTTCTGCTGACTGGATAGCAGGCGGTGAAAGCTTCCCACTGTACCTCGGTACACGTGACAATAAACTCAACTCAACTGAACTGGATGAGAAAATAAAGCAACTCATTCTCTCAATTAAGAATCAATCAGTCTGAAGAAGGGTCTCGACCCGAAACGTCACCTATTTCCTTCGCACCATAAATGCTGCCTCACCTGCTGAGTTTCCCCAGCATTTTTGTCAACTCTCAATTAAGAAAGTAATTGTTGCGTTTCGTTACATATGCCAATTAAACAATCTTGACTCTCGATCCGAAACTCTAATTTTAGCTTCCATTACCCCCTTTATGAAGAAGCACAGTCCAATTTTACCTGGTTATTACCACGTTGATATTTAACTGTTGTTAAAGCTTTTCTGCACAGAAATCTATATTTTGATGATAACCACACATGTCGTCAGTAGTCGCGATGGGCCTAGCTTTTTCAATTGCCCACCAATCAATCAATCAATTAATCATATTTATTCATCACATACACAATAAAATCGCCTGTCAACCCCCCCCCCCCCCACCCCCACCTGTATCAATCTCTTAGCTGCCACACTTTGTCCTGCCCCTCCTCTCCCAGCTTCCTTTCACCCCCCCCCCCCCCCCTGGATTTAACAGGGACCTGAGGGGTAAATTTTCCATGCAAAGGTTGGTGGGTGTATGGAACGAGCTGCCGGACGAGGTCGTTGAGGCGGGTACTACCGCAACATTTAAGAAACATTTAGACGGGTACATGGATAGATAATAGACAATAGGTGCAGGAGTAGGCCATTCGGCCCTTCGAGCCAGCACCGCCATTCACTGTGATCATGGCTGATCATCCCAATCCTGCTTTCTCCCCATATCCCCTGACTCTCTCTTGAAAGCAGCCAGAGAATTGGCCTCCACTGCCTTCTGAGGCAGATAATTCCACAGATTCACAACCCTCTGTGTGGAAAACGTGTTTCCTCATCTTCATTCTAAATGACTTACCCTTTATTCTGAAAATGTGGCCCCTGGTTCTGGACTCCCCCAACATCGGGAGCATTGGAGGGATATTGGTCAGACGCCGGCAGGTACGACTGGTGTAGATGGGACATGTTGGTCGTTGTGGGCAAGTTGTGCTAAAGGGCCTGTTTCCACGCTGCAGGTCTCTATGACTCTATGAGATGCTGGAGTAGCGTGGAGATGTTACCTGACCCGCTGATTATATCAACATATTATGCTGATTATATCAACATTTAGGAAACATTTAGACGGTAACATGGATTGACAATTGCTGCAGCGATTATTGTGGTAATCTGAGGTAGTCAAAAATGCTGGAGAAACTCAGCGGGTGAGGCAGCGTCTATGGAGCGAAGGAATGGGCGACGTTTCGGGTCAAGACGTTTTCTTCAGACTGATGAAGGAATAGGTGACGTTTCGGGTCGAGACCCGAAAGGGTCTCGACCCGAAACGTCACCTATTCCTTCGCTCCTTAGATGCTGCCTCACCCTCTGAGTTACTCCAGCATTTTTGTCTACCTTCGATTTTTCCAGCATCTGCAGTTCTTTCTTAAACACTGCGGTAATCTGATGTCGATCAAAGATTTTCCATCTGATCTAAGTATGTAACCACATATGTAAGTATGTGCACAGACATGTCATGGTGCGAATACACAATGCGTTTGCTGCTGTGCTTGAACAAGCGTATTTCGGAGGATTAGTACTTTTTAATGACCTTAATCCACTCTAAAGTGTTTGTTACATTCTGTTGAATGCTGGATTCTGTTAGCAATGATGCTTTCCAATTGCAAGGGATAGCATGCTTTTCTAAATAAGCAAAATGGTTTTTTTTAAAATCTGAAATAAACCTGCGCAGTACATTTGTTAAAACTACTGAAGAATCCTACAATGTGATGCCTTCAATGAGACTATTATAAACTAAAGGTCAAACTATGCTCCTGCTCAAATCGTTGGGGAACACTCAGGTAATATTTTCAAACAGTCTTGAAAGAGTATTTGTTGTGTTCCTTGGTATTTGTTGTAGTTATGCATATAAATAGTTGTGATCAGATAGCAGACTACATTACATTGAAATGTATCTGTTTGATATTTAAAATGAAGGCCACACCATTTCCCCTGCACACAATATAGGCGGCACAGTCGCTGGCAGAGCTGCTGCCTCACAGCGCCAGAGATCAGGGTTGGTTCTGGCCTCCGGTGCTGTCTGTGTGGAGTCTGCATGTCCTTCCCAGTGTCCGCGTGGGTTTCCTCCCGGTGGCGCGGATTCCTCCCACACCCCAAAGACGTGCATGTTTACAGGTTAATTGGCCCCCTGTAAATTGCCCCGAGTGTGTAGGGAGTGGATGAGAAAGTGGGAAAACATAGAACTAGTGTGTGAACGGGTGATTAATGGGTCCAAAGGCTGGTTTTCATGCTGTATCTCTAACTTAAAGGTAACTGCATTTGGCATTTCATTTCATATCACCGTGCCCAACTATAGAACTGCAGAGGGTTACACAAAAAGCTGGAGAAACTCAGCGGGTGCAGCAGCATCTAAGGGGCGAAGGAGATAGGCGACGTTTCGGGTCGAAACCCTTCTTCAGACCCCTATAGAACTGCAGATGCTGGTTTATACCAAAGATAGACACAAAATGTTGGAGTAACCCAAAAAGAATGGGTGACGTTTCGGACCAGAACTCTTCAGACTGCTACCCATACAGTGTGAAGAAGTGCCCTGACCCGAAATGTTACCTATCCTTGTTCTCAGGGATACATAGAAACATAGAAAATAGAAGGCAGGAGTAGGCCATTCGGCCCTTCGAGCCTGCACCACCATTCAATATGATCATGGCTGATCATCCAACTCAGTATCCCGTACCTGCCATCTCTCCATAGCCCCTGATCCCTTTAGCCACAAGGGCCACATCTAACTCCCTCTTAAATATAGCCAAAGAACTGGCCTCAACTACCTGTGGCAGAGATTTCCAGAGACTCACCACTCTCTGTGTGAAAAATGTTTTCCTCATCTTGGTCCTAAAGGAATTCCCCCTTATCCTTAGACTGTGACCCCTTGTTCTGGACCTCCCCAACATCGGGAACAATCTTCCTGCATCTAGCCTGTCCAACCCCTTAAGAATTTTGTAAGTTTCTATAAGATCCCCCCTCATTCTTCTAAATTCTAGCGAGTACAAGCCGAGTCTATCCAGTCTTTCCTCATATGGAAGTCCTGACATCCCAGGAATCAGTCTGGTGAATCTTCTCTGTACAGCCTCTACTGCCTGACCCGTTGAGTTGCTCCAGCACTTTGTGTCTACCTTAACCAATTGCTTGTGCTTTGAGAATATGGGTAGCAACCAAAACTCTGTGGTGCCATCCTTAACCGATGTCAGTTTGGAACCTTGCTGAATTGAAGGCAATATTTTTTCCTGAAGCATGAAGGATTGGAAACTACGGCATTGAGGAATAGCATTGGGATCTGTTCACCTCTGCATAGTCATATTTATACGTGGGATATAAACATTGTATTAGATTCAGCCCTATTACAAATTACTTGCCATGGCATAACTGACAAAAAAAATGTCAAAACTTGGCACCCCAACATATATTTATTTATTTATTAGTTTCGAGACACAGCACAGAAACTGGCCCTTCGGCCCACCGAGTCCGTGCCGACCAGCAATCACCTGCACATTAACATTATCCTACACACTAGGGACAATTCACATTCTTACAGAAGCCAATTAACTTACAAGCCTGCACGTCTTTGGAGTGTGGGAGGAAACCGGAGCACCCGGAGAAAACCCACGCAGGTCAAGGGGGGAATATACAGACTCCGTACAGACAGCACCCGTAGTCAGGATGGGACCCGGGTATCTGGTGCTGTAAGGCAGCTACTCTACCGCTGCGCCTTCATAGAAACATATTAACATAGAAAATAGGTGCAGGCGGAGGCCATTTGGCCCTTCGAGCCTGCACCGCCATTCATTGTGATCATGGCTGATCGTCCCCTATCAATAGAGAGTACAGAGGAGATTTACTAGAATGTTGCCTGGGTTCCAGCAACTAAGTTACAGACAAAGGTTGAACAAGTTAGGTCTTTATTCTTTGGAGCGCAGAAGGTTAAGGGGGGACTTGATTGAGGTCTTTAAAATGATGAAAGGGATAGACAGAGTTGACGTGGATAAGCTTTTCCCATTGAGGGTAGGGAAGATTCAAACAAGAGGGCATGACATGAGAATTAAGGGACAGAAGCTTAGGGGTAACATGAGGGGGAACTTCTTTACTCAGAGAGTGGTGGCTGTGTAGAATGATCTTGCAGCAGAAGTGGTGGAGGCAGGATCGATTTTAACATTTAAAAGTAAAGTGGATAGGTATATGGACGGGAAGGGAATGGAGGGGTATGGTCTGAGTGCAGGTAGATGGGACTAGGGGAAAATAAATGGTCGGCATGGACTGGAAAACCGAGAAGGCCTGTTTCCGTGCTGTAATTGTTATATAGTTATTGTTATTGTATGGTTAAAAACCCGTGCCTGCCTTCTCCCCGTATCCCTTGACTCCACTAGCCCCTAGAGCTCTATCTAACTCTCTCTTAAATCCGTGTTAACCAATCTTAACCAATGACCAAATCCATTCCTTAACCAATGTCAGTTTAGAAGGGTAATGAACAGAACTCAATATTTTTTTTGAGTGGCGTTCTATACATTTATATATTACTTCTTTATAATACACAACTTCCTGATAATCCACCCTCTATATAAAACATATGTATTATTTGATGCTATTTACTTTTTATTTGTTTGAACTTTCATACATTTGTAAGAGCAGTTAGTCATCTGATGTAATAAAATTCCATGTTCCAGAAATAAATAGTCCTTATTTTTCATTTCTGGAGTATGGTGCACAATTTTGGTCACCAAATTATAGGAAAGATGTCAACAAAATAGAGAGAGTACAGAGGAGATTTACTAGAATGTTGCCTGGGTTTCACCAACTAGGTTACAGAGAAAGGTTGAACAAGATAGGTCTTTATTCTTTGGAGCGCAGAAGGTTAAGGGGGGACTTGATTGAGGTCTTTAAAATGATGAGAGGGATAGACGTGGATAAGCTTATCCCATTGAGAGTAGGGAAGATTCAAACAAGCGGACATGATTTGAGAATTAAGGGACAAAAGTTTAGGGGTAACATGAGGGGGAACTTCTTTATTCAGAGAGTGGTGGCTATGTGGAATGAGCTTCCAGCAGAAGTGGTGGAGGCAGGTTTGATTTTATCATTTAAAATTAAATTGGATAGGTATATGGACGGGAAAGGAATGGAGGGGTATGGTCTGAGTGCAGGTAGATGGGACCAGATGAGAGTAAGTGTTCGGTACAGACTAGAAGGGCTGTTTCCGTGCTGTAATTGTTATAAGGTTATATATGGTTAAATTGTTCTCCTGCTGTTCTTCACAGATGGCGATGATGACCCCCAAGTTTCCTGGGTAGCTTCATCTCCCTCCAGTAAGGATGTGGCGTCACCGTCTCAGATGTTGGGCGAGGGCTGTGATCTGGGCCTGGTGGATGAAGAAGGAGGTACCGGCCTGCCCTACCCCTGCCAATTCTGCGACAAGTCCTTCAGCCGCCTGAGTTACCTCAAGAGGCACGAGCAGATCCACAGCGACAAGCTCCCCTTCAAGTGCACCTTCTGCAGCCGCCTGTTCAAGCACAAGCGCAGCCGGGACCGCCACATCAAACTCCACACCGGGGACAAGAAGTACCACTGCCATGAGTGCGAGGCCGCCTTCTCCCGCAGCGACCACCTGAAGATCCACCTGAAGACCCACAGCTCCAGCAAGCCCTTCAAGTGCACCGTGTGCAAGCGGGGCTTCTCCTCCACCAGCTCCTTGCAGAGCCACATGCAGGCCCACAAGAAGAACAAGGACCACGAGGCCAAGCTGGAGAAGGACTTGAAGAAGGAGGATGTCGTCTGCGACTATTGCGACGAGACGTTCAACCAGGCGGAAGACTTGGACAAGCACATGGCCTCCAACCACCCGCAGATTTGTGAGAAGGCCGAGCTGCAGTGCATCCACTGCCCCGAGGTGTTTGCTGAAGAGACGGCGTTGATCAATCACATTGACCTCGCCCACAGGAATAAGAAACACAAGTGCCCAATGTGCCCGGAGCAGTTCCCGACGGTAGAGGACGTCTATTGTCACTTGGATAGCCATCGACAACCGGATTCCAGCAACCACAGCATCAGCCCCGACCCAGCGACGGGCAGTGCAGCCTCCATGAGCAGCACCACCCCGGACTCCAGCGCTTCAGTAGAACGCGGTTCCACGCCCGACTCAACCCTCAAACCGTCCAGAAGCCAGAGGAAGCCTTCGGGGCCGCTGGAGAGAGACGGCAGGCAGAACTCCTGGTCACCAAAAGTCACCTATAGCTGCCCGTATTGCTCCAAGCGCGATTTTAGTAGTTTGGCTGTCCTAGAAATTCATTTAAAAACCATCCACTCGACTAAACCTCAGCAAAGCCACACGTGCCAGTTCTGCCTTGACTCCCTCCCAACTTTGTACAATTTAAACGAGCACGTCCGCAAGGTGCACAAAAATAACGTTTTCCCGGTCATGCAGTTCACCAGCGCATCCACGTTTCACTGCAACTACTGCCCGGAGATGTTCGCCGAGCTGAACAGCTTGCAGGAACACATACGAGTGTCGCACTGTGTCCCCAACGCCATGCCCCAAGACGGCAACCACACCTTCTTCTGCTCCCACTGCTCGCTGGGCTTCCTGACCGAGTCTTCGCTGACCGAACACATCCAGCAGGCCCACTGCAACGTGGGCAACACCAAGCTGGAGTCGCCTGTCCTGCAGGCCAGCCAGTCCTTCATGGAGGTGTACTCCTGCCCTTACTGCACAAACTCTCCCATTTTCGGCACCATCCTCAAGCTCACCAAACACATCAAGGAAAACCACAAGAACATCCCGCTGGCCAACAGTGGGCGGAAATCCAAGTCGGAGCAGAGCCCGGTCTCCTCAGACGCCGAGGTGTCTTCCCCAAAGAGGCAGAGGTTGTCGGCCAGCGCCCCTTCGCTTTCCAATGGCGAGTACCCGTGCAACCAGTGCGATCTCAAGTTCACCTCGTTCGAGAGCTTCCAAAGCCACTTGAAGTCACACTTGGAGATTCTTCTCCGGAAGCAGTCGTGCCCACAGTGCAAGGAGGACTTTGACTCGCAAGACAGCCTTCTGCAGCATCTGACGGTGCACTACATGACCACCTCGACTCACTACGTGTGCGAGAGCTGCGACAAGCAGTTCTCCTCGGTGGACGACCTGCAGAAGCACCTGCTGGACATGCACACCTTCGTGCTCTACCACTGCACCCTGTGCCAGGAGGTGTTCGACTCCAAGGTGTCCATCCAGGTGCACCTGGCCGTCAAGCACAGCAACGAGAAGAAGATGTACCGGTGCACGGCCTGCAACTGGGACTTCCGCAAGGAGGGCGACCTGCAGCTCCACGTCAAGCACAGCCACCTGGGCAGCCCGGCCAAAGGGCGCAAGTGCATCTTCTGCGGCGACACCTTCAGCACCGAGGTGGAGCTGCAGTGCCACATCACCACCCACAGCAAGAAGTACAACTGCAAGTTCTGCAGCAAGGCCTTCCACGCCATCATCCTGCTGGAGAAACACTTGCGGGAGAAGCATTGTGTGTTCGACAACAGCGCCCAGAACGGGACGGCCAACGGCATCGTCCCCTGCCCCAAGAGGGTGGAGGCTGCCGACCTGCAGAACATCCTGATGAAGACTCAGGAGGCGCTCAACAGCCACGAAGCCAGCGAGGATGACATCGACGCCTCCGAGCCCATGTACGGCTGTGATATCTGCGGGGCGGCGTACACCATGGAGGTGCTGCTGCAGAACCACCGGCTGAGGGACCACAACATTCGGCCCGGGGACGACGACTGCTCGCGGAAGAAGGCCGAGTTCATCACGGGCAACCACAAGTGCAACGTGTGCGCCAGGACTTTCTTCTCGGAGAGCGGCCTCCGCGAGCACATGCAGACGCACCGCGGGCCGGCCAAGCACTACATGTGCCCCATCTGCGGCGAGCGGTTCCCCTCCCTGCTCACCCTGACCGAGCACAAGGTGACCCACAGCAAGAGCCTGGACACGGGCACCTGCCGCATCTGCAAGATGCCCCTGCAGAGCGAGGAGGAGTTCATCGAGCACTGCCAGATGCACCCGGACCTGAGGAACTCGCTCACCGGCTTCCGCTGCGTGGTGTGCATGCAGACCGTCACCTCCACCCTGGAGCTGAAGATCCACGGCACCTTCCACATGCAGAAGCTGTCGGCCAACTCCGCCTCGTCCTCCCCCAGCAACCAGCCCCCTCCTCACCAGAGGGCCTACAAGTGCGCTCTCTGCCTCAAGGAGTTCCGCAGCAAACAGGACTTGGTCAAGCTGGACATCAACGGCTTGCCCTACGGCTTGTGCGCGGCCTGCATGAACCGGAGCACCAACGGGCAGCCCGCCAACGTGGCGGTGCAGCAGCAGGAGACCCCCGACAGAGCCAGCGCCAGCCTTCGCTGTCCCGACTGCGCGGTCAAGTTCGAAACCATGGAAGACCTCGAGAGCCACATCCAGATAGACCATAGAGAAATGACACCAGAGACGAGTAGCCAGAAAAAGTCATCTCAAGCATCACCTGCTCCCAGGGTAAGAACATTTTAAATGTGGATACTGTACTTTAGACAATCTTCGTTTCTTGTTTCTTGGTCTCTTGGTCCTCCAAAATATTCCAAATGGAATTTAAACTGGAGGTGGTGCAGGAAGCAGGAAGATTGTTCCCGATGTTGGGGAAGTTGAGTGCAGGTAGATGGGACTAGGGGAAAATAAATGGTCGGCACGAACTGGAAGGGCCGAGAAGTACAGCTGTTTCCGTGCTGTAATTGTTATATGGTTATAAGTCCAGAACAAGGGGTCACAGTTTAAGGATAAGGGGGAAGTCTTTTAGGACCGAGATGAGAAAAACATTTTTCACACAGAGAGTGGAGAATCTGTGGAACTCTCTGCCACAGAAGGTAGTTGAGGCCGGTTCTTTGGCTATATTTAAGAGGGAGTTAGATGCGGCCCTTGTGGCTAAAGGGATCAGAGGGTATGAAGAGAAGGCAGGTACAGGATACTGAGTTGGATGATCAGCCATGATCATATTGAATGGCGGTGCAGGCTCGAAGGGCCGAATGGCTTACTCCTGCACCTATTTTCTATGTTTCTATGGTGGAGGGAGGACTTAAGGCAGGAATGGTTTTTGGGATGAAAGAGCTACCTTAAATTTAGTTTAGTTTAGTTTTATTAAATTGAATCAATAAATCAATCAGATTTGTTCATCACATACACAATACAATCGCCTGTCAAAATGCCCCCTCACCTGTATCAATCTAGTAGCTGCCTTACTTTGTCCTGCCCCTCCTCTCTCCCAGCATTCTTTATCCCCCCCCCCCCCCCCCACAATCAGTCAATAGACATTAGGTGCAGGAGGCGGCCATTCGGCCCTTCGAGCCAGCACCGCCATTCACTGTGATCACGGCTGATCATCCACAATCAGTACCCCGTTCCTGCCTTCTCCCCATATCCCCTGACTCCGCTATTTTTAAGAGCCCTATCTAGCTCTCTCTTGAAAGCATCCAGAGAACCGGCCTCCACCGCCCTCTGAGGCAGAGAATTCCACAGACTTTAGTTTATCATGTCACGAGTTCCAAGGGACAGTAAGAAGCTGTGTAGTATTAACCCGACATAAAAATCTTAGGCTTATTACGCTTCCAATATTATGCAAAATCTTACACTTACAGTATTTAAGAAAAATGTAGTTTAGAGATACAGCGCGTAAACAGGCCCACCGAGTCCGCACCGACCAGCGATCCCCGCACACTAACACTATCCCTACACCCGCTAGGGATAATTTTACATTTACACCAAGCCAATTAACTTACAAATATGTACGTCTTTGGAGTTTGCGGAGAAACGGAAGATCTCGGAGAAACCCCACGCTGGTCATAGGAAGATCGTACCAACTGCGTATAGACAGCGCCCGTAGTCAGGATTGATACCCGAGTCTTTGGGCGCTGTGAGGCAGCAACTCTACCGCTGCGCCACCGTGCCGCACAGCTATTGTTCAGGAGGAATGTTCAGGTCTAGGTTTGTTATTGTCACCTCTACTGAGGTAACAGTGAAAAGCTTTGTTTTGCATCCAAACAGGGCGGCACGGTGGCGCAGTGGTAGAGCTGCTGTCTCGTAGCGCCAGAGACCCAGGTTCGATCCTGTCCTCGGGTGCTGTCTGTGTGGACTTTCCACATTTTCTCTGTGACCTCGTGGGTTTTCTCCGGGTTCTCCGGTTTCCTCACACATTCCAAAGACGTGCAGGAGATTAATTGGCTTCTGTAAATTGTCCGTATTGTGTAGGATGAAAATTTGGGATCACATAGAACTAGTGTGAACGGGTGATCGATCGTTTGCATGGACTCGATGGGCCAAAGGGCCTGTTTCCATGCTATATCTGGAAACTAAATTAAATTAGATAGTACTATACGTAAATACAATCAAGTCAAACTCAAGTACAATGGATAGAGCAAAGGGGAAGATACAGAGTGCAGAATATAGTTCTCAGCATTGTAGGTCAGGTCGGGGGGAGTTCCCCCCGCCACGGGTACCATGTAACCCCGTGCTACTTGCTCCATGGTCTAAACCGTCTCCCCCACCTGGTTTGCCAGGTGAGGAGGGAGCTATGGACCCCCAGCAGGACCAAAAACAAGACCTGTCAAAGGGCGGATTATCTTCTAGCGAGCCTACGGCCATCCACACTTCAGTAAAAGTTGCGATCACTGTCGTACACGGCATTGTAAGGAATGAAGAAAAACGTGAAATATAATTCTTCCCTCTCCTTGCTTCTTAAAAGAGAAGTTGTGAATAATAAATGGTAGCGCAATGTCCGCAATGGGGTGGAGGTGAATGGGACAGCACCCTAGCTTACGGGAGGACCGTTCAGAAGCCTGATAGCAGAGGGGAAGAAGCTGTTCCTGAGTCTGGTGGTGCGCGCTTTCAAGCTTCTGCACCTTCTCCCGGATGGGAGCGGGGAGAAGAATGAGAAGTAGAATGAGAAGTATATAAACATGTAAATATAATAAACCTTGAGGTTTGTTTATTCATTAGGCTGTGTCGTGTCCACTTCAGACACATAAAGATTTCAGCGTGGTACCACGTTGATTAGAATTGCCTAATTACATTTTCAATTCATTTAAGTTGTTTTATACAAGAGTGCAGAATATCACGCATTGCTTCCAGTGCCAAAGTCCAATACATGCAATCAAGCCAAACTCCAGTACAATGGGTAGAGCAGAGGGGAAGATACAGTGCAGACTATAGTTCTCAGCATTGTAGCGCACCAGTTCCAGATACAAAGTCCAATGTCCGCATTGGTGTTAGAGGTGAATCGGACAGTACGCTAGAATTTTCAATTCACATAAGTTGTTTCATACCACTTATATATACAGTATAATTTAGAAGAGCACAGCAAATGATAATTTATTTCACCTTATCATTGTTGGACAGAAGAAGACCTACCAGTGCATAAAGTGCCAGATGACTTTTGAGACTGAACGTGAAATACAGATCCATGTTGCAAATCACATGATTGGTAAGAACAACGTATTTTTATTTCATTCATTTTGAGATCATTTGATTTTTTTTTCCTTTCAAAGGATGTGTCGGGTCGGATCAATGAATCAGCTCAATTCTTGAAGAGTTGCAGGTAACCTTTGCATTGTGGTCTGTCATCGTCTTCCTCTTGCGAATGAAACGTAAAGCAAAGGAATAGTTAGATCTGCGTCGATGCCTGCCGGAGCTGACGGAGCTCCGTTTGGTGGGTGGTAGAGCGGGCACCCGGAGATGACATGGTTGGCTGTCTGTTGTTCTGCTCCACATTCACAGTCTGGGCTCTGGCGGAGGGAGCCCCCATCTCCACACGCTGGCGTATAAAACGCCCAACTCCACTACCAAGTCTGTTGAGCTTATGATGACATATAGATGTTCTGTGGCTGCTGCTTCAGGTGGAGCTGGGATTATCTGGGGCAATGGAGCTCCACAAACTTTTACTTTTGCTGAACTTGTCTTTTTCAGAACTTGTGTTTGTGTAGGTGCAGCTAGTAGGTCAGGCTACTTCAAATGCTGTTGTACACTGCTGGTCTGGGTATGGGTCTTTAAATCCTTGTCTCAGTTCCTGTTTTGCCTTCAGGAGTCTGGTGAATGTCCGTGTTCATTTGTTCCTACTTCCACCGAGCGGGGGCTCGTGTGGAAACGTTTCCTGAAAGCAATTAGAGTCACAGAGTGACACAGCGTGGAAACAGGCCCTTCGACCCAACTTGCCCACTCCAGCCAACAAGTCCCAGCTAACAATTCCTCCATAAACTCTAGCGATGTACACACCCCTCACCAGCGACGTTGCCATCTTTGTTATAATGCGTGCAGACAGAAGTAAATACAACTGCAATCAAAAAGATCAATTCATTTGGAGCGGCATGGTGGCGCAGTAGTAGAGTTACTGCCTCACAGCACCAGAGACCCGGGTTCCATCCCGACTGTGGGTGCTGTCTGTACAGAGTTTGTACGTTTTCCCTGTGGCTGTGTGTGTTTTCACCGGGTGCTCTGGTTTCCTCCCACACTCCAACGACGTGCAGGTTTGTGGGTTAATTGGCTTCGTAAAAAATAGTAAATTGTTCCTCGTGTGTAGGTTAGAACTAGTATAGGGTGGATCGATGGTTGCCGCAACGTTAGTGAGCTGAAGGACCTGATTCCTGGGATGTCAGGACTTTCGTATTTGGAAAGACTGGATAGACTTGGCTTGTACTCGCTAGAATTTAGAAGATTGAGGGGGGATCTTATAGAAACTTACAAAATTCTTAAGGGGTTGGACAGGCTAGATGCAGGAAGATTGTTCCCGATGTTGGGGAGGTCCAGAACAAGGGGTCATATTTAAGAGGGAGTTAGATGTGGCCCTTGTGGCTAAAGGGATCAGGGGGTATGGAGAGACGGCAGGTACGGGATACAGAGTTGGATGATCAGCCATGATCACATTGAATGGCGGTGCAGGCTCGAAGGGCCTACTCCTGCACCTATTTTCTATGTTTCTATGTTTCCGCGCTGCATCTCTAAAGTCTTATGTTTGAAGCTAATTTTAAAGGCAAAGGCTGAACATAAATGTGTCGATGAAACTCTGATAGTTCGATAGTTATCAACGTGGAAAGCTACTAGCATGTATTCCCAGTGTGGTGAGTTTTTGGCCGTGGTGAGTTTGTAATCTCCACTGGGAAACTAGTAGAAGCACTATAACTGGCTGTTGTGTTTAAAGGCCAGGCAAAGGGAAAATATCAAATCATTATCTTGGAGGATGTTGGCTTATTCAGTGTGATCAGGCCCTTCGGCCCAAATTGCCCATGCCGACCAACCTGCCCATCCTACACTAATTCCATCTTGCCTGCGGTTGACCCATATCCCTTTAAACCTTCAGAAAGGAGATGAGGAGGAACTTCCTTAGTCAAAGGGTGGTGAATCTGTGGAACTCATTGCCACGGATGGCAGTGGATGTCAAGTCAATGGGTATATTTAAGGCGGAGAATGATAGATTCTTGATTAGTGCAGGTGTCAGAGGTTATGGGAGAAGGCAGGAGAATGGGGCTGAGAGGGAGAGGTAGACCAGCCATGGCGGAGTAGACGATGGGCCGAATGGCCTAATTCCGCTCTGAGAACTCGTGAACTTGGGAGATGATTTTTTTTGGCTGCCACAAGTGACAGGTGGTATTACCTTGCGTTCATCTGGATATCTTTAATACCTTTGAGTTCCGTCGGGAGTTTTGTGCTACTTCAGTTCTATTTATAGTGTGGGTTTGGCAACAGGGACAGGGGTGTCCCAGTGGAAATTTCCCATTTCTTTGTTTTAATAATAGATTGAGCATGTAGGATTGAAGCCACAGAGAGGGAAGTATCATTGAAGATGCTTTATTCCTGTGTGTGCATGTCTACTCAACTGGTTCACAAAGCAAGAAGGGTCTTTTAATGATCATCAGTGCTTCAGGATGTCACGCTTCCAATGCACCCCTTCCCCAATACATCATCCCTAGGTTGTGCAAAGCTATGATGACCAGTTTAGTGTTACAGTGTGGATAAGGCCCTTCAGCCCACCGAGTCTGTGCTGACCACCTGTACACCGCTTCTATCCGACATGCTAGGGACAATACATAGAAGCCAATTAACCTACAAACCTGCATATAGACACAAAGTGCTGGAGTAACTCAGCGGGACAGGCAGCATCTCCGGAGAGAAGGGATGGGTGACGTTTTTGGGTCGAGAACCTTCTTCAGACAGAGAGTCGGGGGAGACTAGAGATATGGAAGGGCGAGGTGTGAAAATGACAGATCAAAGTAGACGATCATGGAAACGTAGAATAGTTCATTGTTGTCTGAGGGGAAGGTGACAACGAGGCGTATGAACAGTAAAATTAATCAGGAGGAGAGTGATACTAGTGATAGAACTAGAGTGGGGGAAAGACTGAGAGAGAGAGGAAAAGCAAGGGTTACTTGAAGATAGGGAAATCAATGTTTAAGCTGCCCCAGTGAAGTATGAGGTGCTGTTCCTCCAATGTGCGCTGGGCCTCACTCTGACAATGGAGGAGGCCCAGGACAGGAAGGTCAGTGTGGGAATGGGAGGGGGAGTTAAAGTGTTTAGCAACCGGGAGATGGCATGGCCCAGGCGGACTGAGCGGAGGAGGATCCTTCCTGAAACGACACTCATCCATATTTCTCCAGGGATGTTGCCTGACCCGCTGAGTTACTCCAGCACTTTGTCTATCTGTGGTAGTTTTCGTAGCTTTTCATGGCGTGGCGTCTTACTTGCTACTAAATAACCTTGCTGTCACTGCAAATTCTCGTTAAGGTGTATAGAATGTTATTGTTGAAGATCATTGACAGGGGTGGCAAGGTAGCGCAGCCTTACAGCGCTTGCAGCGCCGGAGACCCGGGTTCGATCCCGACTACGGGTGCTGCCTGTACGGAGTTTGTACGATCTCCCCGTGACCTGCGTGGGCTTTCTCTGAGATCTTCTGTTTCATCCCACACTCCAAAGACATCGGTTATTTGGCTTGGTGTAAATGTAAATTGTCCCTAGTGTGTGTAGGATATTGTTAACATGCAGGAATTGTTGGTCAGCGCGGACTCGGTGGGCTGAAGGGCCTGTTTCCGGGCTGTATCTCGAAACTAATACTAAACATTTTTTAAAAAATCACCTTTATTACTGAGTCCCATTTTCTTTTCTCGTTTTGTTCTCTGCACGTTGTTTGGCATTGAATTAATTATTCTAAATTGCTCTTCTTGGGGGAGAATCTGCATGCCTCATTAGGAGTTCTTCAATCTGAGATGCACGGATCTCTTGCAGAGAGCGGGATGCTCAAATGGATTTCTAATCACTGCGAGTTTGGGTGCAAGAGACCAGAGAACGTCTGTGGGCAAGTTAAGTGTGATGAATGGCTGATCATTTGCCAGTGGCTTCAAAGTCCAGAGCATCATGTACACAGTGAGAATAGACACTGGAGTGCTGGAGTAACTCAGCGGGTCAGGCAGCATCTGTGGAGAACAGGGATAGGTGACGTTTCACAGAGTGCTGGAGTAACTCAGCGGGTCAGGCAGCATCTGTGGAGAACATGGATTGGTGACGTTTCAGGTTGGGACCCTTCTTCAGTCTGAAGTCCTATCCGTTTTTTCTAGAGATGCTGCCTGACCCGCTGAGTTACTCCATTTTGTGTCTACCTTTCGTATAAACTAGCATCTGCAGTTCCTTTTATGACATGTACAGAGTGAATTTGATTACGATACATTCGCACGAGTGAATGAATGAATGAATGAATGCTTTATTGTCACATGCGATGAATCGCAGTGGAATTCATTGCTTTGGGTACACGAGGTATGCAAAGAGTTGCTACATAAAGGGCGCGGACAGAGTTACAAAGTATCCCACTCCGGGTCCCCCTCTGTTCTCAACCCCCTCACGGCGGTCCCCACCTCTGCCTTGGTTTCCCCCCGCCACATCACCGTGGTCGCTGCAATCTAGTGCCCACGCTGCACGTAACACAAACGGACAACATTTTAAAACATTTATCTTCCCCCCCTTTACGTCCCACCACTTTCGGGTTTGAGATGAGAGATCTTCTTCATAATACCGATCCCGTGGTGAGTATTCCCAAGATGCCTGACGGAAATCTGTAAATGCTGTGAATTGACAGGAATTGTAGACATCTTCTGGAGACTCACATGAGACGGTGAGCTGAAACAGATGCAGGATGTATCTCCGCTTCGTGCTTTATTGTATATATGTTGAAGGAAGCTGGAACGCAAACGAGCCGTGTGCGAACTGAAGGATCAGTTTCCATTTTGAGAGAGTTTTGTTTCAATTTTCTCTGGAACGCTGGAGTTTGTGTGGAGACCCAATGGAAGTCCATAAAACAATGAGAGGTGTAGATAGGGTAGACAATCAGAACCTTATTCGCAGGATGTGGAAAAATAAACACAAGAGGGCGGAGCTTTAGGTGAGAGGGGCAAATTTTAAAGGAGCTGTGCGGGGCAAGAGGGTGGTGGGTGCCGGGAGTACATTGCCGGGGTTGGTTAGACTTTAGCCATACAGGTCCACCGAGTCCTTGCCGATCAGCGATCCCCGCACACTAACGCAGGGAGAACATACACATTTTTACCGAAGCCAATTAACTACAAAACCTGTACGTCATTGGAGTGTGGGAGCAAACTGGAGCACCCGGAAAAACCCCACACTGTCAACGGGAGAACGTGCAAACTCCTCACAGACAGCACCCGTAGTCAGGATCGAACCTGGGTCTCTGGTAGTGGCATTCAGGAAACTTTGGAGAGTTTTACTTTGAAGAGATTGGCTCATGGACATGCAAGGAATGGGGGGGGGGGGGGTATGGACCATGTGCGGGCAGGTAATACTTGGTCTTGGCATCATGCTCAGCGCAGATATCGTGGGCCGTAGGGCCTGCTCTCGTGCTGGACTGTTTTATGTAGCAATGTTACAAAATTTTGAGATTTTAAAAATCCAGTCTGCAATTTATCCCATCAGATAAAGCATAAAAAGAAGTTTAATTTGACACCTAATTCACTTTCATATCTTCAGTATTAAGAAAGTTATGGCCATTTTCATACTCGGAAATTAGCATCTTGTTCCCCATTGCCTTTCAATTGACTTAACTCAAAAGCTGTGATCTGGAACAGTTAAAAACCCATAACTTTCTTAACAATTAAGAGAACTCAATGAAATTTTCAGTTATTATAGATTGAAGCATTCTGAAACAAATATTAAACAATCTTACTTGGATTACCTGAAATTAAAGCATATAATTAGTTAGTTATCTAATTGTAGCTAATTACAAAATTCAATGAGTAGATCTAAACATCTATCCATTTCTTAAGAAAAGATAAACTTTTTTTAAATTGCCTAAGTGTCCAAATAACATTCACACAATAATCCACAATATAACATAATTTTTAAATCTCATTTTCATGAATTTCTGGGCCAAATGGTGGGAATTTAGTGTTTGATTCCTGTAAATTAATTGCAATTTAAATCAACTAGCGAGTGGGTTTTAGTGGAATGCGGTGGATTGGAACGTTGCGGTTAGCGGTGAAGTCGGTATGAAAAATACTGTTGGTTCATACATTTTTTTGGACCCCATTTCGCAACATGAAAATGTTATTAAAGCCTCCCGAAAAACCAACTTTTAATATAAAAATAAACGATTTACCCTTTTTTCTCCCCTACGCAAAATCCTTCCGGTTGTCGGCGCTCACGGCTTTTGAAGGTGATTTTTAAATTACTCTAGTTAATAAATAATTTAGACTAATTTAAAAATACCTTCATTCATGAAATGTCGGAGCGATTTTTCTTCCGCAACGAAATCGCCCAACATTAATCGATTTTCCCTGCCTGTGGATAAACGGCACTTTAACCCCGCCCCCCTCTGAAAGGCGCCAAAGTCGCGCACACGGGGAGCGGCAGAACTGCAGCGCTGCTCAAGGTAAGCTTTGTAACATACCTATTTTATGTTTTATTTTTGCAAATGAATGGGATGCTCGTGCCACCTGCAACACCATTCTTGTTTCATTTTCAAAAGTAGACTTTTCACCACTCTATCCTTCACGAGTGATGATGATGCTGCGAATGAGAAGTTAATTGATTTGCCTTATTCAAGTTTATGAATTAGTAACTGGTTTAGTTTACTTTACATCTTTGCTAGACTCATTTCAGTATACGTAGCTGGAACTGCTTCCCATCAAATTTTGTGTAGATTAATTTAACAAAGCAGAAATCCGATCCGAAATATGTTTGATCATTTTGCTGTAAAAATGCTGTATTACTGTCAGTGATATTGTTCCTGCCTGTTTCTGATCCATCAACATTTGTACTGCAGGGTACGGAACATTCTTGCCAAAAAACAGATGAGCTTGCACAAGGGCAAAGCTTCGGATTCTTTACAGGATTAGCTTTGAAGGTGAACAAGGGCGATGCAGTAGATGTCATGTATTTAGACTTTGTAAAAGCCCATTATAGTTACATAGATTTGAGGGCGGCACAGTGGCGCAGTGGTAGAGCTACTGCCTCACACCGCCGGAGACCCGGGTTCGATCCTGACTGTGCGTGCTGTCGGTGCGGAGTTTGCACGGTTTCCCTGTGACCGCATTTTCCTGTTTTCTCCGGGTCCTCTTGTTTCCTCACATGTTCTAAAGCCATGCAGTTTTGTGGTTTAGTTTGCTTCGGTTAATTGTCCCGAGTGGGTAGGTCGTGGAACTAGTGTGAATGGGTGATCGATGGTCGGTGAGGGCACAGTGGGCTGAAGGGCCTGTTTCCATGCTGTATCTCTAAATTAACACAAACTAAACTGGATAAGAGTCACCATGTTGCCTATTGCTGGCTTGTCATTTGGGCCAGAGTATATGAAGACAGGGGTGGATAACAAAATGGATAGCAAGCAAACTATAAAACAGAAGATAGACACTGGAGTAATGTTGGAGTAACTCAGGCAGCATATCTGGAGAGAAGGAATGGGTGAGGTTTCGGGTCGGGACCCTTCAGACTTATCCAGTATTTTGTGTCTATCTTTGGTTTAAGTAAGTACGTAAGTAAGATTATTGGCCAAGTATTCACATACAAGGAATTTGCCTTGGTGCTCCGCCCACAAGTAACAACATGACATACAGTGACAGTTACGAATGACTCAGAAAACACTAAACATTAATAATAATAAAACATTAACGATAAAACACCATTGATCAAGCATGTGGACCAACAAAATACCAGATCAAAGGGAGGCTACAGATTTGTGTAGAGCAACTACTCGTGGATAAAAACTGTTTTTATGTCTGGCTGTGGCAGCTTTGACAGTCCGGAGTCGCCTTCCAGAGGGAAGTGATTCAAAGAGTTTGTGGCCAGGGTGAGAGGGGTCAGAGACGATCTTGCCCGCTCGCTTCCTGGCCCTTGCAGTGTGCAGTTCATCAATGGAGGGAAGGTTGCAGCCAATAACCTTCTCTGCTGATCGGACGATTCGCTGCAGCCTCCAGGTGTCGTGCTTGGTGGCTGAGCCAAACCAGACCATGACGGAGAAGGTGAGGACAGACTCTACGATGGCCGTGTAGAATTGGACCATCATTGCCTGCGGCAGATTGTGCTTCCTCAGCTGCCGCAGGAAGTACATCCTCTGTTGTGCCTTTTTGACTGCGGACCCAGCATCATTCACATAACTATAAAACAGAGCATGTTTAGGAAGGAACTGCAGATGCTGTTTTTTGCCGAAGACAGACACAAAGTGCTGGAGTAACTCAGCGGGGCAGGCAGCATCTCTGGAGAAACAAAATGGGTGACGTTTCGGGTTGGAAACCTTCTTCAAACGGAAAGTTGGAGGTGGGGTGGGGCGGGAAACTGATGGCAGGGAAAGGCCAGAACAAAAGCATCAACTTGGACCAGGGTCATGTGCAAAGTCTTGTTCCGCAGGGTTTGCTATTCAGACCGCTGTTGTCAACCATTTACAATAACGATTTAAACTGGAATCACAAGTACAATGTCGAAATGGGTATATTATACCAATTTGGAAAGTGTGATGAAGTTGTGGAGAATGATCCGTGCCACATATTTCATTTACATCCAGAAAACGTTGCCTATTTCCTTCACTATTTCCTTTGAGTTTCAGGCCCGAAACGTTGCCTATTTCCTTCGCTCCATAGATGCTGCCACACCCGCTGAGTTTCTCCAGCACTTTTGTCCACCTTCCATTTTCCAGCATCTGCAGTTCCTTCTTAAACACTTATTAATAAATGCAACAGGGGGTACAGAGCACCATCTTTGCCCACCGGGGTGGTGAGGACATGAAGTGAACTTCTACAAGGAGTAACCGAGCCAAATAGCAATGAATGATCCATTCAAAGAGATATTGGATGTATTTCTAGGAGATTGAAAGCCAGGCTAACAGGACTGGATGGTTGCGGTGAGGAGATGCCGATCGACCGTCTGTTTATCTGCAGTAGAGTAAATGGATCTCAAAATCACGTCCTTACCATGCTGAATACGAAGGATGCTTGTGTCTGGGGCATCAGAATTTGCCTAATGTGCAGAAGGCTCTAGGGGACTGCACCAAGCCGATTAAAACATGGAGAGTTATTTCTGAACAATATGATATTTTATTTGTACGCTGTGTCCCGGTTCCGCCCTGCCCCCTCTGTCATTTCCTGTTATGTTGAATTAGCCTTCAGCAGGAAACTGGTATCATTCAAGCTGGGAATGCTCTGACTTTGGGCAGCGTCATCAATGTAGAAACCTCCCCCTGTCTGCATCTCCAGGGAATACCTTTGATCTGGGATTGGACTGGGCTAGTAGGATCGAGCCCTTCTCAGAGACAGAATGTTCTACTGTGAACAATTCGTCGCCACAATTTTGCCTCCGACATCTACAGATCAAGTTGGGAGTCATAGTCAAAGAGTGTGGAAACAGGCCCTTCGGCCCGACTTGTCCACACCAGCCAACATGCCCCATCTACACTAGACCCACCTGCCCTCGTTTGGCCCATATCCCGCCAACCCATCTTATCCATGTACCTGTCTAACTGTTTCTTAAACGTTGGGATAGTACCTGCCTCAACTATCTCCTCTGGCAGCTCGTTCCATACACCCACCACCCTTTGCTTGCAAATCTTGTCCCTCAATACCTATCAAATCTTCCCCCCCCCCCCCTCACCTTAAACCTATGTCCTCTGGTCCTCGATTCACCTACTCTGGGCAAGAGACTCTGTGCATCTACCCGATCTATTCCTCTCATGAATTTATATATTTTATTAATGTCATCATCTTTCATTTCATCTTTCCTCGATTTTCCAAATTGATTCAATACAATGTATTTACTGACAGTGGTAGGTTAACCCATTCGGCCCATCGTGTTTAGTTTAGTTTATTGTCACGTCTACCGAGGTACAATGAAAATCTTTTGTCGTGTACTAACCAGTCAGCGGAAAGATGCTTCCAGTCCTGATTGTGCCATTTACAGTGTATAAATACATGATAGCATTCAGCATCTCCAACATGTTAGTAGGACAGCAAAAGTGAGTTGTGTTGTTAATGTACACATGGACAGAATACTATAATAAAAGTCTGAATACTTTTATTACCAATTACCAAAAATACAAGGTTAATTCCCGGGATGGCGGGACTGTCATATGCTGAGAGAATGGAGCGGCCGGGCTTGTACACTCTGGAGTTTAGAAGGATGGAAGGGGATCTTATTGAAACATATAAGATTATTAAGGGTTTGGACACGCTGGAGGCAGGAAACATGTTCCCGATGTTGGGGGAGTCCAGAACCAGGGGCCACAGTTTAAGAATAAGGGGTAAGCCATTTAGAACGGAGACGAGGAAACACTTTTTCTCACAAAGTTGTGGGTCTGTGGAATTCTCTGCCTCAGAGGGCGGTGGGGGCCGGTTCTCTGGATACTTTCAAGAGAGAGCTAGATAGGGCTCTTAAAGATAGCGGAGTCAGGGGATATGGGGAGAAGGCAGGAACGGGGTGCTGATTGGGGATGATCGGCCATGATCATATTGAATGGCGGTGCTGGCTCGAAGGGCCGAATGGCCTACTCCTGCCCTTATTGTCTATTGTTTATTATTAACCAATACTATAATAACAATCATTTTGAAGAAGGGTCTCAACCCAGATTATTCCAATATTAAATATCCAATATGTATTAAAAATATGAGTATTAAAAATATGTACTGCTCCTAATATTCTGTGGGTCATCATAACAGTGTAGATATTAAAAACAGGAGGAAAGAATTCAAATATAAAGAATAGTTGGCATCAAAGATAGAGAATATATCGGAATCGGAGCCTTTCAGTCATCTACTTGGGATTTGACAGAGACACTATACTGATACTTGTAACCACAACATATATGTATAATAAAATAGATATATTAATAAAATTGATATATAAGATACCAGCATCTGCAATATTTGTGACTCATAGACTTCTCTAGTCATACAGCATGGAAACAGGCTCTTCGGCCCAACATGCCCACACCGACCAACATGTCCCATCTGCACTAGTTCCACCTGCCTGCGTTTGGCCCATACTCCTTCAAAACTGTCCTATCCATGTACCTGTCTAATGGTTTCTTAAACATTGCAATTGTCCCAGCCTCAACTACCTCCTCTGGCAGCTCGTTCCATACACCCATCATCCTTTGTGTGAAAAAGTTACCCCTCAGATTTCTATAAAATCTTTCCCCCTTCACCTTAAACCTATGTCCTCTGGTCCTCGATTCCCCCACTCTGGGAAGAAACTCTGTCATCTACCCGATCGATTCCTCTGATGATTTTATACACCTTGATATATTAAGGGTGGCACAGTGGCGTAGCGGTAGAGTTGCTGCCTGACAGAGCTTGCAGCGCCGGAAACCCGGGTTCGATCTTCGCTTTCCTCCCACACACCAAAGACCTAGAGGTTTGTTGGTTAATTGGTTCGGTCCAAGTGCAAATTTCACCCGAGTGAAAGTGTAGGGTAGTGTTAATGTGCGGGGATCGCTTGTCGGCGCGGACTCGGTGGGCCGAAGGGCCTGTTTCTGCACCATATCTCTAAAAAACAAAATAACATTTGCAATTTAAAAAAATAAAAATCTCTTTGATATATTTATGTTGTATTCGGCTCAGAGTTGAGAAGCGGGATTTAATGCACTGGTTATTGTGGATTTAAATGGATTTGTTTTCTCTGTTTGAATTTTCCTGATTTTTCTTGAATCGATGTGAGATTATCAGAACAGTTGTTAGCATTTATTGCTGGTGCTCTTTGTAACCATATTCTAATCGTAAACCTCATCCACAAAGCCAAAGTGAATCTTTACTTTAAGTGCAATGCCCTTGTTCAAACCAGAAGCTCATACCTGTCACAAAATACATTTCTTTTTCATAAAAATATGACCTCGCAAACCCCTGTCATATTGAAATTACAGCACCATCTGTTACAGTATTTTCTGCATCGGGAGAAAATTGTCAGGCATGTATAGTGTGTGTAGTTCTGGTCACGAGCTATGCTGTACATAAATGCAATTTGGACAATTTCAGAACCACAAATTATAGATTAAATTAATTAGCGTTCATGGCTAAGTGAGCGGCCTGTGTGGATAAAGATAATCTCTCCTCTCATAAGAAGATATATAGCATTTAATAAACACAGGAAACCGTTTCAACGTCTCTCTTTGTATATGAGGATTTTGAAGGTTAGAAAGACACACTGGAAAATTGTTACCTCCAAATATTGCAGGCATAGAGCCCAACAAAAGACAAGGAATCTGAGATAGACACAGAATGCTGGAGTAACTCACTCAGCGGGACAGGCAGCATCTCTGGAGAGAAGGAATGGGTGACGTTTTGGGTCGAGACTCTTCGTCAGACAGAGAGTCAGGGGACAGGGAAACTAGTGTTTAATAAGGAAGTGCAGATGCTGGAAAATCGAAGGTAGATAAAAGTGCTGGAGAAACTCAGCGGGTGCAGCAGCATCTATGGAGCGAAGGAAATAGGCAACGTTATACAACAAAATAGAACGGAGATGAGGAAAAATGGTTTCACACAGAGAGTTGTGAATCTGTGGAATTCTCTGCTTCAGAGGGCGGTGGAGGCTGGTTCTCTGGATGCTTTCAAGAGAGAGTTAGATAGAGCTCTTATAAATATCGGAGTCAGGGGATATGGGGAGAAGGCAGGAATGGAGTACTGATTGGGGATGATCAGCCATGATCATTGTGAATGGCAGTGCTGGCTCGAGGGGCCGAATGGCCTACTCCTGCACCTGTTGTCTATTGTCTATAATACAGCACCATCATCTAAAGGTGTAGCAGCAGCTTCCACATGAATGCCAGCATTGACCTGCAGTTTGTCCACACAACCTTCACCCTTCCACTGAATTGTCCACTTCATGACTGTTACTTAGCACAAGGAAATGTCTTCAATTCAATCGTTCAATTATACTTTAATCTCACATCCACCTACATACAGCGATTTTAAAAATGTTTGCATGTAATACACACAGTATGCAAAGAGTCACAGAAGATAAACACAAAATGCTGGAGTAACTCAGCGGGACGGGCAGCATCTCTGGAGAGAAGGAATGGGTAGCATCTGTAGTTCCTCCCTACACCGGCAAAGTTACAAAAGTACTCATTAGTGTCACGATGGTCTCAGTTGCTCTCTCCTCCTCCCCCCCCCCTCCACTCTCCCGTCGTTCCCTCCTTGTTCTCGCTGGTTAATTCGGAGGAAGCCCACGCGGTCACACGGAGAACATGCAAACTCCGCACAGGCAGCACCCGAGGTGAGGATTGAACACGGGTCTCTGATGCGGCGTGCCAGAGGCTCTACCAACTGCGCCACCGTGTCACCCGTTACTGATTGCGGTTAATTGTGTAACTTTCCATTCGTGCACCCGAATCTAGCCAAACTCGTGCTTCTTATTGGCCAAATGTTTTAATTGTAGCGTTCATCCCTCTCCTCCTCCTATACCTAGAAAGTAGTTGAAAGTGATGTAATTAAAATCCAAACACCCATAGGCAACGGACGGTATATACCAGGGTTATTGATAAAAGTTAAACCCATGACACCAAGATTCTCAATAAAAGTTTAATGGACAATTTAACATTACTGGAATGTTTGTTACCTTTCAAAAGTATCTTAGAAAATGTTTCAGAAGTATTTAATGCTTGGACTTTCAACTATTTGTCTGATAGGTAGATCCTTAGCGCCCAACATCAAGTATTTTGTGGTTTCGTTTAACCATACAAGTGTAGATATCTGATACACTGGGATAAACAGTGACCATTTTGCCTCTATACTACAATTTCTGAGCTGCGAAATATATGCTGACTACAGGATTTATCAAAGCATCTCCATTAGGTATTTGAAATTGCATCACTGTGCTCCTTCTCTTTAAATGCCAATTACTTTTCAACCTTTTATGTCTGAACAATATAAAATTGAACAGGGACAGCTTAATCATCCTTTCTTTCCTCCTTGTAGTGCAACTCCTGCTGAGCCCTTTTCAGGTCAGAATGTGTTGGGCGCAGGGGGGCAGAGCTGTCGACAACTGCAGCACGGAATAAAATTCCTTAATCTTTTACTTGCCAGTGGTCATCCAAGCAGCGTTAAACGTGGCTTTTAAAATTGCTACCTGCCTGCCTCTGAGAAGTTTCCCGGAATACATTGAAAGGAAAATCAGCCATTTGCAAGGCAGCCCGACGTCGCTAAACGCCGGCGCTCCCTCGCTGTGCCACGGGGGTAATGGGAGCCAGCAATTCTTCGGGAAAGCATGGGGTATGTTCCTGGATTCATCCATTCATGGCTGGAGAGTGAAGCGTCCTGCATCAATCTCCACTGGCTCTGTGGTGTTGGCAGAGGTCTGACAGAGGGAGGGGGAAAATACTGTTCACCAATGGAAATGGGACGCTAAAACCACAGCTTCTCAAATCATGATTTTTTTTTAAAGTGCTGCTACATTTTCCTAAAATCAACCTGGGTCTGAGTCTGATAACGATTTGGATGAAGGGATTCAAAGTAACATTAGCAAATTTGCTGATGACCTCAGCTGTAGATGCAGTATAATATAGATAAATGTGAGGTTATCCACTTTGGCGGCAAAAACAAGGGGGCAGATTATTATCTCAATGGGGTTTGGTTAGGTAAGGGGGAGATGCAGTGAGACCTGGGCGTCCTTGTACACCGGTCACTGAAAGTTGGCGTGCAGGTACAGCAGGCAGTGAAGAAAGCTAATGAAATGTTGGCCTTCATAACAAGAGGATTTCAATACAGGAGTAAAGAGGTTCTTCTGCAGTTGTATAGGGCTCTGGTGAGACCACATCTGGAATATTGTGTACAGGTTTGGTCTCCTAATTTGAGGAAGGACATCCTTGTAATTGAGGCAGTGCAGCATAGGTTCACGAGATTGATCCCTGGGATGGCGGGACTGTCATATGAGGAAAGATTGAAAAGACAAGGCTTGTATTCACTGGAGTTTAGAAGGATGAGGGGGGATCTTATAGAAACATATAAAATTATAAAAGGACTAGACAAGCTAGATGCAGGAAAAATGTTCCCAATGTTGGGCGAGTCCAGAACCAGGGGCCACAGTCTCAGAATAAAGGGGAGGTCATTTAAGACTGAGGTGAGAAAAAACTTTTTCAGACCGAGAGTTGTGAATTTATGGAATTCCCTGCCACAGAGGGCAGTGGAGGCCAAATCACTCAATGGATTTAAGAGAGAGTTAGACAGAGCTCTAGGGGCTAGTGGAATCAAGGGATATGGGGAGAAGGCAGGCACGGGTTATTGATAGGGGACGATCAGCCGTGATCACAATGAATGGTGGTGCTGGCTCGAAGGGCCAAATGGCCTCCTCCTGCACCTATTTTCTATATTTCCATGACACAAAGCTGGGTGGCAGTGTGAACTGTATCACTCTCTGTGTGAAAACATATTTCCTCATCTCCGTTCTAAATGACTTAACCCTTATTCTTAAACTGTGGCCCCTTGTTCTGGACTCCCCCAACATCGGGAACATGTTTCCTGCCTCTAGCTTGTCCAACCCCTTAACAATCTTATACGTTTCAATGAGATGGCCTCTCATCCTTCTAAACTCCAGTGTGTACAAGCCCAGCCGCTCCATTCTCTCAGCATATGACAGTCCTGCCATCCCGGGAATTAACCTTGTAAACCTATGCTGCACTCCCTCAATAGCAAGAATGTCCTTCCTCAAATTAGGGAACCAAAACTGCACACAATACTCCAGGTGTGGTCCTACTAGGCCTGTACAACTGCAGAAGGACCTCCTTGCTCCTATACTCAACTCCTCGTGTTATGAAGGCCAACATGCCATTCACTTTCTTCACTGCCTGCTGTACCTGCATGCTCACTTTCAGTGACTGATGAACAAGGACCCCCAGATCCCGTTGTACTCCCTCTTTTCCCAACTTGACACCATTTAGATAGTAATCCGTCTTCCTGTTTTTGGCACCAAAGTGGATAACCTCACATTTATCCACATTATACTGCATCTGCCATGCATCTGCCCACTCCCCCAACCTGTCCAAGTCACCCTGCATCCTCATAGCATCCTCCTCACAGTTCACACTGCCACCCAGCTTTGTGTCATCTGCAAATTTGTCAATGGTACTTTTAATCCCTTCATCCAAATCATTGATGCATATTGTAAATAGCTGCGGTCCCAGCACTGAGCCTTGCGGTACCCCACTAGTCACTGTCTGCCATTCTGTAAAGGACCCGTTAATCCCTACTCTTTGTTTCTGCATGCCAACCAATTTTCTATCCATGTCTGTACCCTGCGCCCGATACCATGTGCTCTAATTTTGCACACTAATGTCCTATGTGGGACCTTATCAATAGACAATAGACAATAGGTGCAGGAGCCAGCACCGCCATTCAATGTGATCATGGATGATCAACCATGATCACATTGAATGGTGTTGTCTCGAAGGGCTGAATGGCCTACTCCTGCACATATTGTCTGTTCTCTATTGACATGCGGTGCAGAATTTGTGTGTGCTCCTTGTCGACAGCACCAGTTTGCTCCCACATCCCAAGGATCTCTGTAAATTGTCCCCAGTGTGCAGGGAGTGTGTGGGAAAGTGAGATAACTATTGTGAAGATAGACACAAAATGCTGAAGTATCTCAGCGGGACAGGCAGCATCTCTGGAGAGAAGGAATGGGTGATGTTTCGGATCCCGAAACGTCACCCATTCCTTCTCTCCAGAGATGCTGCCTGTCCCGCTGAGTTACTCCGGCATTTTGTGTCTATCTTCGGTTTAAACCAGCTTTGGCAGCTCCTTCCTACATGGAACTAATGTGAATGGGTGATTGCTAACACAGAGTAGTAGGCCGAAGGGCCTGTCCCCATACAATTCCTTGTATTTAGTTTAGTTTAGTTTGTTGTCACGTGTACCGAGGTGAGAAGCTTTTGTTGCGTGCTATCCAGTCAGCAGAAAGACAATACTTGATTACAATCGAGCCGTCCACAGTGTACAGATACATGATAAAGGGAATAACGTTTAGTGCAAGATAAAGTCCAGTAAAGTCTGTTTAAAGATAGCCCTAGGATCTCCAATGAGGTAGATGGTAGCTCGGGACCGCTCTCTAGTTTGTGGTAGAATGATTCAATAGCCTGATAACAGCCGGGAAGACGCTGTCCCTGAATCTGAAGGTGTGCGTTTTCACACTTCTGTACCTCTTGCCTGATGGTAGAGGGGAGAAGAGGGAGTGACCAGGGTGTGACTGGTCCTTGATGATGCTGCTGGCCTTGGCGAGGCAGCGTGAGGTATAAATGAAATCAATGAAAGGGAGGTTGGTTTGTGCGATGGTCTGGGCTGCGTCCACAAATCGCTGCAATTTTATGCAGTCCTGGAAGGACCTGTTCCCAGATCATGCTGTGATGCATCCTGATAAAATGCTTTCTCCTGCGCATGAGTAACTTCTTAAACTGAATCATTGTAACTCATTCTCCCCTTGGCCACAGCTAACAATGGCCTGTTTCCTTTCTCATCGTTACTTTTTTACATATATTTTATTCATTTGTTCTGTATTTGTTTGGTTTGGTTTGGTCTCCTAATTTGAGTACAGGACATCCTTGTGATTGAGGCAGTGCAGCGTAGGTTCACCAGATTGATCCCTGGGATGGTGGGACTGTCATATGAGGAAAGATTGAAAAGACTAGGCTTATATTCACTGGAGTTCAGAAGGATGAGGGGGATCTTATAGAAACATATAAAATTATAAAAGGACTGAACAAGCTAGATGCAGGAAAAATGTTCCCAATGTTGGGCGAGTCCAGAACCAGGGGCCACAGTCTTAGAATAAAGGGGAGGCCATTTCAAGAGAGTTTATTGTCATGTGTCCTAGATAGGACAATGAAATTCTTGCTTTGCTTCAGCACAACATAATATAGACGGCATGAATACAGAACAGATTAGTGTGTGCATATACCATTGTATAAATATATGCAAACACATGAATAAATAAAACAGATAAAGTGCAAATAAACAGATAATGGGTTATTAATGTTCAGAGTTTTGTTTGAGTTGAGTTCAATAGCCTGATGGCTGTGGGGAAGAATTTAAGACTGTGGTGAGAAAAAACGTTTTCACCCAGGGAGTTGTGAATTTGTGGAATTCCTTGCCAGAGAGGGCAGTGGAGGCCAAATCACTAGATGGATTTAAGAGAGAGTCAGATAGAGCTCTAGGGGCTAGTGGAATCAAGGAATATGGGGAGAAGGCAGGCACGCGTTATGGATTGGGGACGATCAGCCATGATCGCAATGAATAGTGGTGCTGGCTCGAAGGGCCGAATGGCCACCTCCTACACTATTTTCTATGTTTCTATCTCTCTATATCACCGTCTATATCTTTCACTTCCCTTTCCCTCGACTCTCAGTCTGAAGAAGAGTCTCGACCCGAAACGTCACCTTTTCATTTTCTCCAGAGATGCTGCCTGTCCCTCTGCCTTCCTCCAGCTTTTTGTGCCTATCTTCTTAAATGGAAACACAAAATTGCAGAGAAAGGGATTTCTTCAGGGTTGTGATAAGAGCGAATAGCAAAGGGCTGGCCTAGTTATAAATAAATGAAGGCTTGTCAAATATGAGAACGTGGGAAATAATTACTCTGAGAAGCCATTTGCTGAGTCAGGGCTCACCCGTCCATCAGCAGGGATTTCTCGCTGTCCTCAGCAGGAATAGGTCGGGTAATCGCACAGACGTTTGCCCAGAGTAGGGGAATCGAGAACCAGAGGACATGGGTTGAAGGTGAGGGGGGGTGGGGGACAGATTTAATGGGAACCTGAGGGGTAGCTATTTCACACAAAGGGTGGTGGGTGAATGGGACAAGCTGCTGGAGGAGGTAGTTGAGGCTGGGACTATCACAATGTTTAAGAGACATTTGTACAAGTGCATGGATAGCATGGGTTTAGAGGGAAATGGGCCAAACGTAGGCAGGTGAGAACAGTGTAGATGGGACGTGTGGGGAAGTTGGGAGGTACAAAGTGTGAGATAAGCACAGAAAACGCTGGAAACATCTAGCAGATCAGGCAGCACCTGTGGAAAGATAATGATTGATGTTTCAGCTCCTGACTAAATGTGTGTGTCGGAAAGAACTGCAGATGCTGGTTTAAATTGAAGGTAGACACATAATGCTGGAGTAACTCAGCGGGACAGGCAGCATCTCTGGAGAGACGGAATGGGTGGCGTTTCAGTATCCTGTCTGTGTAGCCTGGAATGTTAACTCTCTGTTTCCACAGATGCTGCTTGACCTGCTGAGTGCTTTTGGTGCTTTCTGTTTTTATTTGAGATTTCCTGCCTATGTCGTTTTTCGATCTTTGTTTGATAAATACACATCTGTTCTCAATGCGTTATCCAAAAGTGAATTCAGCTGGAAAGACTCTCCTAAAAGGGAAATATATAATTCTAATGCAGAAATGTATATAGAGATGAAGTTGACAATAGACAATAGGTGCAGGAGTAGGCCATTCGGCCCTTCGAGCCAGCACTGCCATTCACTGTGATCATGGCTGATCATCCCCAATCAGTACCCCGTTCCTGCCTTCTCCCCATATCCCTTGAATCCGGTATAATTAAGAGCTCTATCTAACTCTCTCTTGAAAGCATCCAGAGAACCTGACTCCACCGCCCTCTGAGGCAGAGAATTCCACAGACTCACCACTCTCTGTGTGAAAAGGTATTTCCTCATCTCCGTTCTAAATGGATTACCCCTTTATTCTTAAAGTAGAGTCATAGATATTCCGAAGGCAGACACAAAATGCTGGAGTGACTCAGCGGGACAGGCAGCTTCTCCGGAGAGACGGAATGGGTGACGTTTCGGGTCGAGACCCTTCGACAGACGTAGATATTCGTAGACATCGCCACTGATATTCCTTTCCTTTGAACAAAGCAATGTTGATTGAATAGAACACAACAATAATCTGTTCAGAAATTAAAATTCAGCCAATTTATTAACCATCTTGAGGTTGACACGCCAGCGCTGTACTAAAGGAGAACTGCTTTGTCAGTGCGGAAATTTTAATTAATCTTTCATGTCAATTCTTTCCCAGTCCGCTTGTTCAAGCTGATGTAAGGCCCTCTGTCACTTTTAAAAGAACAAGAAGCTTTTCTGACGTACTAATTAACATACCAATATCGATATATACCTTCAAAGACATTGGACGTTCGATGTAGAAGTCCGACGACTGTATTTAAAATCGCAGGAAGACCCCAGTTTACGTAGAACAGTACCACTCAGGAACTCAATAGACACTAGATGTTTGATTAACGAAGGCAAGTTAGGCCGCTGGATTTAGTTTCGTTTGGAGATACAGTGCAGAAACAGGCCCTTCAGACCACCGAGTCCGCTCCGACCAGCGATCCCCGCACACTAACGCTACCCTACACACACCAAGGACAATTTACACATTTACCAAGCCAATTACCCTGCATACCTGTACGTCTTTGGAGTGTGGGAGGAAACCGAAGATCTCGGAGAAAACCCACGCGATCACGGGGAGAACGTACAAACTCCGTACAGACAGCAACCGTGGTCGGGATCGAACCTGGTGCTGCAAGGCAGCAATTCTGGCACGATGCCACCACACTGCCCAACTGCTGCATTTACTCCAGCATTTTGTGTCACTCAAGTTCCTGAGCTGCACTGTTCGATGTAACTTTCAGTGATACAGCCTAGAAACAGGCCCTTCCTCCCACCGAGTCCAAGCTCATTCACCGATCTAGACCCAGAATAGATCATCTGTTCACACCAGTTGTTTTAGTTTAATTTAGAGATACAGAGCGGAAACAAGCTCTTCGGCCCATCGAGTCCGTACTGGTCAGTGATTTTCATACTCTAGCATTATCCTACGCACTAGGGACAATTTACAATTTTTACCAAAGCCAAATTAATCTACAAGCCTGTAGATCTTTGGAGTGTGGGAGGAAACCGGAGCACCCGGGGAAAACGCACGCGGTCACTGGGAGAACGTGCAAACCCCACACAGACAGCACCCGTTTTCAGGATTGGACCCGAGTCTCTGGCACAGTGAGGCAGCAGCTCTACGCACTGCACCTCTGTGCCGCCCTGTTCTGCGTTTATCTCTGTAACATAGAAACATAGAAATATAGAAATTAGGTGCAGGAGTAGGCCATTCGGCCCTTCGAGCCTGCACCGCCATTCAATATGATCATGTCTGATCATCCAACTCAGTATCCCGTACCTGCCTTCTCTCCATACCCTCTGATCCCCTTAGCCACAAGGGCCACATCTAACTCCCTCTTAAATATAGCCAATGAACTGGCCTCAACTACCCTCTGTGGCAGAGAGTTCCAGAGACTCACCACTCTCTGTGTGAAAAAAGTCCTTCCGGTTGACTCTGGGCTTTGAGGACCTAACTGGCCAACTGTATATTGTGCCAAAGTCAAGACACAAAATGCTGGAGTAACTCAGCGGGACAGGCAGCATCTCTGGAGCGAAGGAATGGGTGACGATCCGGGTCGAGACCCTTCTCTTCGGTTTGAACCAGCATCTGCAGTTCCTTTCCTACACATGTATTCTGTGCCATCTGTGGCAAAACTGTGCAATTCCTTCCTTGAACTTGTTCCACTCTCCCCCCTCCATTAAGTTGCTGCTTAAAATGTGTTACTTGAACCAGACCTCAATATTGACCCTTGATCAATACAACCTCCACCCTTTGTGTGACAAACAGTTCCCCCTCAGTTTCCTATTAAATCTATCCCCGTCACCGTAAACCTATGTTCTCTGGTTCTCGACTGCCTGCTCTGTGTGTCTACCCTATCTATTCCTCTCATGATTTTGACCACCACTATAAGCTCAAGTCGTGGGGAGCCATGAGTTAAGGGCCTGTCCCACTTGGCGATTTTTCGGCGACTGCTGGCATCATTGACTGACGTATCAGGTCACTGAAAAATTCACGGCGTGATGACGTCATGACGTGCGGTGTTTTTTCAAGTGGCGCGACATTTTTTTGTCGCCGCTGGATTTCGAAACGTTCAAAATCCTTTGGCGACACTGATGACGCCGGCAGTTGCCAAGAAAATCAGCAAGTGCAACAAGCCCTTTAGCTAGTTGATGTCACAATCGTAGTTTTGGAACAGGTTTTGTTGTAGATGTAGCCCTTGAGGCTTAACACGGCGCATAAACCGGCATTAGCCCCGGGTCAGAGTTGTGTTGAGTAAAGCCAGGCACAGCATTGTTTGATGGTGATTTGCACAGGAAAGTCTGTGGAATCTTTCTCAGGATCCAGACCCCAGGCTGTGGAACAACCTCCTGTCAATTACTCTCTTCTCACCTTCCAGTGCTCATGATAAACAAAACTTTAATTTTTTTGCCAGAGGATAGACACAAAATGCTGGAGTAACTCAGCGGGAGGGGCAGCATCTCTGGAGGGAAGAAATAGGTAACGTCTTGGGCCGAGAGCCTTCTTGACAGTCATCAGGCTATTAAACACCACAACCTCAAATAAGCTCTGAACAACATAGACTATTATTGTTGTTATTGCTCTGTTTATTATTGTTTGTTATTTATGTGTGTGTGTGTGTGTGCGCGTATTTATATTGTGGTGCCACCCGGTGGTTAGACCACTTACTGTGCGAACCCTCGGCATTTCGGGGCAGGGTCACGTGACTGGGTTTGGCGGGAAGGTGTCGTCATGGGGTTTAGTGGTGTGCCCTGGTATATGTAGTGAACCCCGCGGTAACCTTCCCCCATTCGCGTGCGTGCTGTTGTCTTTACTTTGCCAATAAAGATCTCTTTGTTTCACCATGCGTGGCTTGCTTATTCGCCCGCCATTAAATATATAAGAGTGTGTGCAGGAAGGAACTGCAGATGCTGGTTTAAACCAAAGATAGACACAAAATGCTGGAGCAACTCAGCGGGACAGAAGGAATATATGGCCTTCTTACATAGAAACATAGAAAATAGGTGCAGGAGTAGGCCATTCGGGCCTTTGAGCCTGCACCATCATTCAATATGATCATAGCTGATCATCCAACTCAGTATCCCGTACCTGCCTTCTCTCCATACCTCCTGATCCCTTTAGCCACAAGGGCCACATCTAACTCCCTCTTGAATATAGCCAATGAACTGGTCTCAACTACCTTCTGTGGCAGAGAATTCCACAAATTCACCACTCTCTGTGTGAAAAAATGGTTTCTCATCTCGGTCCTAAAAGACATCCCCCTTATCCTTAAACTGTGACCCCGTGTTCTGGACTTCCCCAACATCGGGAAGTCTTCAGTCCTCTCCAGAGATGCTGCCTGCCCCGCTGAGTTACTCCAGCATTTTATACATCATATTTCTTATGTGTGTGTTTGTGTATGTATATGTGTGTGTGTGTGTGTGTGTGTGTGTGTGTGTGTGTGTGTGTGTGTGTGTGTGTGTGTGTGTGTGTGTGTGTGTGTGTGTGTGTGTGTGTGTGTGTGTGTGTGTGTGTGTGTGTGTGTGTGTGTGTGTGTGTGTGTGTGTGTGTGTGTATACACACACTGAACTTTTTTTCTCCTTTATAATATTGTTCACAGTGCACTATGTTTACACATTCTGTCGTGCTGCTGCAAGTAAGAATGCCATTGTTCTATCTGGGAGACATGACAATAAAACACACTGACTGTTGTCTCTTCTCCAGACTGAGAGTCATGGGAGAGGGTGGCAAGATATGGAAGCTCAAAGAACAAAGGCTATTTTCAGCTAACCGGTCAGGTCAGGTCAGGTCAAAAACAAAATAAAGTTGAATTAGACTTGCAGGATATTAAAATTTGGGATAAATCTATTTGAGAATTTGAGGGAACAAAGAAAATGCCAGCCATTTGCATTGTTCCCAGCAGCTTTAGTTGAAATGAATATCGGCATTGGTGATTTGGGCTTTGTGGACAGCGGAAAGTGACATTTTTCAAATTGAGGAAAGAAACAGAGAAAAGAGAAGGATCATAAATCACCAAATAAATACCAGTATTATAAAAAAAACAGCCAATGGGTTTAATAGCTAGATGGATTTAAAAAAAAATATTGATTACAGATGAATAATGAGCACCAGTTTAGTACAGAGTTGCTTCTGGCGACTAAATCCATTAAAGGTAGACTTCTTCAAGTACAAAAGAACTGCTTTTGCCAATTTGATTTGCCCTAGTCTGTAAGAAGATTAAAGATCGCCATTATTATTGCATTCCATTTGCGCCAGGCTTCTCTCATAGAAACATAGAAAATAGGTGCAGGAGTAGGCCATTCGGCCCTTCGAGTCTGCACCGCCATTCAATGTGATCATGGCTGATCATCCAACTCAGTATCCCGTACCTGCCTTCTCTCCATACCCCCTGATCCCTTTAGCCACAAGTGCCACATCTAACGCCCTCTTAAATATAGCCAATGAACTGGCCTCACAGAACTACCTTCTGTGGCAGAGAATTCCAGAGACTCGCGACTCTGTGTAAAGAATGTTTTCCTCATTTCGGTCCTAAAGGAATTCCCCCTTATCCTTAGACTGTGACCCCTTGTTCTGGACTCCCCCAACATCGGGAACAATCTTCCAGCATCTAGCTTGTCCAACCCCTTAAGAATTTTGTAAGTTTCTATAAGATCCCCCCTCAATCTTCTAAATTCCAGCGAGTACAAGCCGAGTCTATCCAATCTTTCCTCATATGAAAGTCCTGACATCCCAGGAATCAGTCTGGTGAATCTTCTCTGTACCCCCTCTATGTCAAGGATGTCTTTCCTCAGATTTGGAGACCAAAACTGTACGCAATACTCCAGGTGTGGCCTCACCAAAACCCTGTACAACTGCAGTAGAACCTCCCTGCTCCTATACTCAAATCCTTTCGCTATGAATGCTAACATACCATTTGCTTTCTTCACTGCCTGCTGCACCTGCATGCCTACTTTCAATGACTGGTGTACCATGACACCCAGGTCTCGTTGCATCTCCCCCTTTCCTAATCTGCCACCATTCAGATAATAGTCTACCCTCATGTTTTTGCCACCAAAGTGGATAACCTCACATTTATCCACATTATACTGCATCTGCCATGCATCTGCCCATTCACTCAGCCTATCCAAATCACCCTGCAGCCTCCAAGCATCCTCCTCACACCTAACTATACCCCCCAGCTTGGTATCATCTGCAAATTTGGAGATGTTGCATTGAATTCCCTCATCCAAATCATTAATATATATTGTAAATAGCTGGGGTCCCAGCACTGAGCCTTGTGGCACCCCACTAGTCACTGCCTGCCATTCTGAAAAGGACCCGTTTACTCCTACCCTTTGCCTCCTGTCTGCTAGCCAGTTCTCTATCCACATCAATACTGAACCCCCAATCCCGTGTGCTTTAAGTTTGTATGCTAATCTCTTATGCGGGACCTTGTCGAAAGCCTTCTGAAAGTCTAGATATAACACATCCACTGGTTCTCCCTTATCCACTCTACTAGTTACATCCTCAAAAAATTCTATCAGATTTGTCAGACATGATTTACCTTTCGTAAATCCATGCTGACTTTGTCCAGACAAGTTCTCTCGTTACGTGATCCATTCTCTCTCCCTCCGTTGACTATTGTTAACTTGTCTGTGAATGATTCCCACCATAGTTCCTGCACCTTTTCCAAAGCCTCCACATCCTTCGTGTAAAACGTGCCTGAGGACCTGTTTTTGTCCACCTAATGTAGAAACATAGACAATAGGTGCAGGAGTAGGCCATTCGGCTCTTCGAGCCAGCACCGCCATTCAACACGATCATGGCTGATCATCCAAAATCAGTGCTCCGTTCCCTGTTTTCTCCCCATATCCCTTGATTCCATTATTCTAAAGATGGGATAACACAGCAAGAAATTTTGGAAAAATAATTTTTAAAGGCTCCATTTCTGGTAACCCCTACATTCTCTATCTCCCCCCCCATCATCATCTATATCCTTCGTTCCCCTTTTCTCTGACTAGTCTGAAGAAGGGTCTCGACCCGAAACGCCACCCATTCTCTCTCCAGAGATGCTGCATGTCCCGCTGAGTTACTCCAGCTTTTTGTGTCGCTCTTTGCCACCAGCATCGAATGGTTCTTCCATATCCGATCTTTCTGTCCTGGGCCTCCTCCATGGCCAGAGCGAGTCCCACCGCAAATTGGAGGAGCAGCACCTCATATTTTGCCTGGGTAGTTTACACCTCAGCGGTATGAACATTGACCTCCAATTTCAGGTAGTCCTTGCTTGCTCCCTCTTTCTCCTCCCCTTCCCAGCTCTCCCACAGCCCACTGTTGTCCGCCTCGTTCTTTCTTCTTCCCGCCCCCCCACCCCCACATCGGTCGGAAGAAGGGTCTCGACCCGAAACGTCGCCTATTCCTCCGCTCCATCGGTGCTGCCTCACCCGCTGAGTTTCTCCAGCATTTTTGTCTACCTTCCTACACAGCAATAACTCTAAATCTAGTTCAGATTTTATAACTTAAAGCAGTTGGTAAATCTCAGCGACCCTGCTTTCCTTGAAGGGGTGCATTCTCCCCAGTATTTAATCCCTTATTTGCAACATATTAATCTTTCCAAAATATTGCATTTGCATTGTTCTGTGAAGCTGAGCACTGTTTGATCTTGCAACTTCTTGCTTTAAACCAAGTTCCACACCTTGCTGGCCGCCAATAGTTGGGGGGGAGGGGGGGGGGGGGATTCAACTTTTATGAAATTATCCAAAATGTAATCCAGGCCCTGAAAGGGATTATATTTCTGTACAACGTACTTGGACATTTCACCTTGTGGAAACGGTGCAAAAGAAGGAACGGTGCAAAAGTGCTGGAGTAAAGGGCCTGTCCCACTAACGCGACCTTTCAGCGACTGTCTTCGACCTTCAAGCTCGAAGGCACTCGCCTGGAAAACCTCGAGCTGGATCTACTAACAGCGATGAAACCATGAGCCGGATCGACCGTCTGCGCACACACACGCACACACAAGCACACACACACACATTGCCAGGGAAAGCGGGGCAGCACTGTCTGAAATTCACACCCGCGATGAACAGGATGGTAAAAGACGGCTGCCACAGTGTACGGTACGTCCTTTAGAGAGCACAGTGAGGGGGGGGGGGGGGGGAGGGAAAGGGAGAGAGGGGGAGAGAAGGAGTGGAGACACTTTTAAGAAGCCAGACAACTTTTAATGAAGTTTAGCGGCCATTTAACATTACTGGTCGATTTACTTACCTTTTTTTTCTCAACGAGCTTTACCTTCGACTACCTTCGATTACCTTTAATTACCTACAATAGTATTACGACCTGCTATGACCTACCTTGACCAAACCTACGAGTAAAAAAAATATCGTTTTTTTTATATGGCGATCTTTTTTTTACTCGGGCGCATTTTTCAACAGGTTGAAAAAAACGCTGAGGCCTCGAGTACGTGGAGACCACTCTTGAGCATGAAGGAGAATTACAAAGACCGCCTAGGACCTCGTGTCGACCATGCTGCGAGTATGAGTCTAGGGCAAACTCTAAATCAGGTTAATCAGGTAGCCGCAGTGGGACAGCCCCTTAACTCTGCGGGTCAGGCAGTATCTCTGGAGAACAAGGACAGGTGATGTTTCGGGCCTGGGCCCTTCTTCAGACCCGACCCGAAACGTCACCCATCCATGTTTTGCAGGGATGCTGCCTGACCCGCAGAGTTACTCCAGCACTTTCTTTTGTGTAAACCAGCACCTGCAGTTCCTTGTTTCTACTATAACAAATGCACTTTCTTTCTTGCGTTTTTCTTCCATTATTGCTTGAATTGATTGAAAGATACAACGTGGAAACTGGCCCTTTGACCCTCCCAGTCCACGCCGACCTGTGACCAGGGAGGAAACCGGAGCACCCGGAGGAAATCCACGTGATCATAGGGAGAGCGTGCAAACTCCACACAGACAGCACCTGAGGTCAGGATCAAACCTGCGTCTCTGGCGCCGTGAGGCAGCAGCGCCGCCAGCTGCGCCACTAATTTCTTTGTTTGCAATAAGGAATTGAATTCCTTGCTGCGTACAAATCCCCCGGACAATGCGGTGGCTGCGGGCATTCTGTTGGAATCACCATTGTTCACGCATGAAAGATGACAGGAGTGTTTTTTCAGTTGCCTTCCTGCCCTCACTTCTGTATCTTGCGAAAGTTGGGCTGGATAGCAAACGAGAGAAAGTTTGTCAAAGCATCTCCTCTGTCAGCTGGGCTAATGGTGTACCGCGCAGTAATGTCGAAGCCTTTTACTCCACAACTTATCCCTAAAGATACAATTTATCCCTAAAGATTGTCATTGATGTATCTCCACTTGCTAACCTGTTCAACACCTCATTTGTCCTATGTTGATAAGGTATTAACCACTGTACAAAAGCAGCCTGACTGAAAATGATGACATTTATTTTTAATATTGTAATATTTTTTCTTGATGGCGTTTGTTTTTAGTTATAAATATATAACATAATATGAACATATACCTTGGGTCGCAGCTGGTAGAATTAGTTGCCGGCCTGTAATCATTTTTGACAGCGTATACAAGAACCACTTATTTTGTTGTCTTTTTGTTATTTTTGTGAACGTTACAGAATTATACCAGTTTATCATTTGCCCCGTACCTCGTGTGTTGAGCTGTGACCTCGGTTTCAAGACTTCTCCTTGTAAGAGGCTTGGAGTTTGTGACCGCTTTGTTGCCTAATACTGTGTTTGTTTAATATATTGTTCAATATATTGTCTTTGTATGAGTACCAGAACATTGACATAACACCTCCTCTGTAACGTGGTGGGAAGGAACTGCAGATGCTGGTTTCAACCGAAGATAGACACAAAAATGCTGGAGAAACTCAGTGGATCAAGGCAGCATCTCTGGAGAATAGGAATAGGTGACGTTTTGGGTCGAGACCCTTCTTATCTGAAGAAGGGACTCGACCGGAAACGTCACCCATTCCTTCTATCCGGAGATGCTGCCTGTAGGAGCCATTCATGCTTAGGCTAGTTGCTGTTAGCATATTTTAATGTTTTGTCTTACAGAATTATTATGAACACTTGGGGGGGGTCGGGGGTGGGGGGCTTTTGATATGGAGATGAACGTTATTTATCGACGGCATTGTGATCTATTTCTGAACACAATCTCATATAACCAGGTGGAAGGATTTAATATACACAGGGAGTGGCCAGATTAGACAATGGACAATAGGTGCAGGAGTAGGCCATTCGGCCCTTCGAGCCAGCACCACCATTCAATGTGATCATGGCTGATCATCCCCAATCAGTACCCCGTTCCTGCCTTCTCCCCATATCCCCTGATTAAGAGCCCTATCCAGCTCTCTCTTGAAAGCATCCAGAGAACCGGCCTCCACCGCCCTCTGAGGCAGAGAATTCCACACACTCACCAATCTCTGTGAGAAAAAGTGTTTCCTCGTCTCCGTTCTAAATGGCTTACCCCTTATTCTTACACTGTATTTAGACTGGAGCTGGCACGGGGGAAAGATGACAGTTTTTACCAGATCATATAGTAAGAACGGAGAGCTATAATTTGTACAAGAATAAAGAGGATTTGGCATGTTCACTTCTTTGTCTGTACAACTTCTTCAATAAAGAATCAATTAAACTGGAAGGAAGGACTGGAGGATCAGTTTCTTTTATCTTCTGCGTACGATCATTCCTCCTCCCTGACTGTGTGGTAACGGCAATGGAAAGCTGAAGCTTGGAATAGTCTGAAATTGCCATTACACTGCCTGTCCTGCTGAGTTACCCCAGCATTTTGCGTCTATCTACCTCTTCTGTAACACTAGTTTGAGCTGTGACTGTGGCTGTCTAGGTGTGATGTTTCTGGTTGTCATTAGCACTGGACTGATAATTCACAGCCTTAAAAAACATCTGTTAGATCATGCATCAGAGAAAACACTTCCTACTAACGCTTAGTTCATTTACTGTGCGTCGAAGCTTGCCACACTGTATCATTTTTGTCACATAATTAACCTTGAAAATTTTTGTGTTATAATTATGATTTACATACCTGAAGATTAATTCTGACTTCAAACATTACGGCCATGATTGCGTTCAGTCAGTTGTGAGACAAATGTTTATCTAAACAGGACTGACGGAAACGGTGGTCTGTGCAGGAAGAATCTGCAGACGCTGGTTTATGCCGAAGCTAGGCACCAAACGCTGGGGTAACTCAGCGGGACAGGCAGCGTCTCTGGAGAGAAGGAATGGGTGGCGTTTCGAGTCGAGAGGAAGGAAACGTCACCCATTCCTTCCCTCCGGAGACGCTGCCTGTCCCGCTGAGTTACTCCAGCATTTTGTGTCTATGAAACGTGGTATTTCACTTTTCCGTCACTCTGCACATGTTGGAGTTTGGAACGAACATTAAATATCTTTTCATGTTATTTGTGCGAAGTGTGAAAATGATGGCAGGCACAATATCATGCGTGCTTCCAATGTCATATTTTCTCATATTAATTATTGTACATTGTACATGTTTAATTGCTGTACATGTTTGCTACATTAAACCCTTCCACCTGGTTATATGAGATTGTGTTCAGGAATAGACCACAATGCTGTCGATATCCTTCTTGTTTACCTTGGCTTCGAATGCTGTTTTGTGAGTTTAATTATTTGCAGCGAAAAGGGCACAATTTAATACAAATGCAGATGGAGCAATAACCAGCTAATCTACAAGGAGGGGCACAAAATGCTGGAGTAACTCAGTGGGACCGGCAGCATCTCTGGATAGAAGGAATGGGTGACGTTTCGGGTCGAGACCCTTCCACAGGAACTGATCCTGAATCTATAGAACATTGGAAAATGATCACCAACACGTCCACAATTTCTAGAGCTATTTCCTTAAGTACCCTGGGATGCAGACCATCAGACCCTGGGATTTATCAGCCTTCAGTCCCATCGGGGGGGGGGGGGGGGGGGGGGGAGGGGGGAGACAAACTGGAGATATAAGGATAGAGTTAAAGGGAAAGAGAGTATTAGAAAAGTTAAGAAAGACACCAGAATTAACGGGGCAGAAAGCTCAGGAAGGGAGAGAGTAGGAGAGTTTGGCCAAGTGAAATAGGAATCGATGTGAAGGCTGAGGGGAATAATGGATTTAAAGTATTATATATATATGAATGCACGAAGTATAAGAAATAAAGTAGATGAGCTTGAGGCTCAGTTAGACATTGGCAAGTATGATGTTGTGGGAATTACTGAGACATGGCTGCAAGAGGGCTAGGGCTGGGAACTGAATATTCAAGGGTATGCCTCCTATCGAAAAGACAGACAGGTGGGCAGAGGGGGTGGGGTTGCCCTGTTGGTGAGGAATGAAATTCAGTCCCTTGCAAGTGGTGACATTGAAACAGGAGATATGGAGTCAATATGGATAGAACTGAGGAATGGTATGGGTAAAAATACCCTAATGGGACTGATCTACAGGCCCCCAAACAGTAGCCTGGATAAAGGATGCAAGTTGAATCAAGAGTTAAAATTGGCATATCGCAAAGGTAATGCTACAGTGGCTATGGGCGATTTCAACATGCAGGTATACTGGGAAAATCTGGTTGGTACTGGACCCCAAGAAAGGGAGTTTGTGGAGTGTCTCCGAGATTGGTTCTCAGAGCAGCTTGTACTGGAGCCTACCAGGGAGAAGGCAATTCTGGATTTAGTGTTGTGTAATGAACCGGATTTGATAAAAGAACTCAAGGTGAAGGAGCCATTAGGTGGTAGTGACCATAATATGATGTTTTAAGCTACAATTTGAGAGGGAGAAGGGAAAATCGGAAGTGTCAATATTACAAAGGGGAGCATGGAGCCGTGAGGGAGGAGCTGGCCAAAGTTGACTGGAAAGATGCCAGTGGAACAACATTGGCAGGTATTTCTTGGAATAATACAGAAGGTGCAGGGTCAGTTCATTCCAAAGAGGAAGAAAGATTCCAAGGGGAGTAAGGGGCGACCGTGGCTGACAAGGGACGTCAGGGACAGTATAAAAATTAAAGAGAAGAAGTACAACGTAGCAAAGATGAGCGGAAAGCCAGAGGATTGGGAAACTTTTAAAGAGCAACACAAGATAACTTAAAAGGCAATACGGGGAGAAAAGAGGTACGAAGGTAAGCTAGCCAAGAATATAAAGGAGGATAGTAAAAGCTTCTTTAGGTATGTGAAGAGGAAAAAATTAGTTAAGACCAAAGTTGGACCCTTGAAGACAGAAACAGGTGAATTTATTATGGGGAACAAGGAAATGGCAGATGAGTTGAACAGGTAGTTTGGATCCGTCTTCACTAAGGAGGACACAAATCTCCCAGATGTACTAGTGACCAGAGGACCTAGGGTGACAGAGGAACTGAAGGAAATTCACATTAGGCAGGAAATGGTGTTGGGTAGACTGATGGGACTGAAGGCTGATAAATCCCAGGGCCTGATGGTCTGCATCCCAGGGTACTTAAGGAAATAGCTCTAGAAATTGTGGACGTGTTGGTGATCATTTTCCAATGTTCTATAGATTCAGGATCAGTTCCTGTGGATTGGAGGGTAGCTAATGTTATCCCACTTTTTAAGAAAGGCGGGAGAGAGAAAACAGGGAATTATAGACCAGTTAGCCTGACATCGGTGGTGGGGAAGATGCTGGAGTCAATTATAAAAGATGGAATAGCCGCACATTTGGATAGCAGTAACAGGATCGGTCCAAGTCAGCATGGATTTACGTAGGGGAAATCATGCTTAACTAACCTTCTGGAATTTTCTGAGGAGTAGTGGTAAAAATTAGGGTACATGGTATTGGGGGTAGGGTACTGACATGGATAGAAAATTGGTTGGCAGACAGGAAACAAAGAGTAGGGATTAACGGGTCCCTTTCAGAATGGCAGGCAGTGACTAGTGGGGTACCGCAAGGCTCGGTGCTGGGACCACAGCTATTTACAATATACATCAATGATTTGGATGAAGGGGTTCAAAGTAACATTAGCAAATTTACAGATGACACAAAGCTGGGCGGCAGTGTGAACTGTGAGGAGGATGCTATGAGGATGCAGGGTGACTTGGACAGGTTGGGTGAGTGGGCAGATGCATGGCAGATGAAGTTTAATGTGGATAAATGTGAGGTGGCGAAAACAGGAAGGCAGATTATTGTCAGAATGGTGTCAAGTTGGGAAAAGTGGAAGTACAATGAGAACTGGGGGTCCTTGTTCATCAGTCACTGAAAGTAAGCATGCAGGTACAACAGGCAGTGAAGAAAGCGAATGGCATGTTGGCCTTCATAACACAAGTATTTGTGCTTAGGAGCAAAGAGGTCCTTCTGCAGTTGTACAGGGCCCTAGTAAGACCACACCTGGAGTATTCCTCCAAATTTGAGGAAGGACATTCTTGCTATTGAGGGAGTGCAGCATAGGTTCACAAGGTTAATTCCCGGGGTGGCAGGACTGTCATATCTTGACGGTGCTGGCTCGAAGGGCCGAATGGCCTACTCCTGCACCGATTGTCTATTGTTACCCATCCCTTCTCTCCAGAGAGGCTGCCTGTCCTGCTGAGTTACTCCAGCATTTTGTGTCTACCCTCATTTTAAATCAGCATCTGCACTTCCTTCCTACACAGCTCATCTATGAAACAATTTGATGAGCTCCTGAAGTATTTCCGAAGAATAGCAATATGGCAATATAATTTACTCAAAAGAAAATTGTGAATTTGGAATATTGTATGTATATGACTCTAATGTTAGGTTGGTAACACAAATCATTGGAAAGACTTGGCGATTTTCTTCGGCGACTGCCCGCATCATTGACTGACGTATCAGGTCACCGTAAACTTTGTGGCGTGACGCGGCGGTGACCCGGTATGATGACGTTCGACGCGCGGTGTTTTTCGAAGTGTCGCAACATCTTGTTTGTCGCCGCTGGAGTTTGAAATGTTCAAAATCTTTTGGCGACACTGATATGACGCTGGCAGTCTTCGAGAAAATCGCCAAGTGGGACAGGCCCTTTCGCCTTTCCAATGACATGTGTTACCAACTTTAAAATTAGAGTAATACACAAACAATCTTTCAAGTTCACAATTTTAAGACGGCCCTTTAAGATGCAAACAAATGTTTGTTTAATGTTTTGAGCGTAACAGTCAACTTGCCAAAACAGTTTTCCCATTACAACTGTTTGCATAATCTTGAGGTGCAATGAATGAGTTAATTGAATGTAAAAATTAATTAACTTAGGAATCATCCGTAACGTATAGATCTTAATGTACGTATCAAGCTGGCAATTATATATTTGCACTCAGCTCCTCTTTGAATATATTTGGCATTTTTTGTTTCCTGTGTAAAAAAACAGTGCTGGAATTTAATGCTTACATTCCATTTTGCACGGTGCGAGCTAACATGGTCTCACATTAGTCTGCCAAACTGGCTGCACAGGGGAGAACATCCTGTACAGATGATGTGAAAGTGTTTGTGTGATTTCTTCCTCTGTAGCTCTGGGAGATAAAAAGACAAGCCTTTAGGGGTTACTCAGGGGGACTATATTGTATTTATAAAATTGAACTAAGGTATGCAAGTGTATTTGTATTTTGTGGCCCTCTGGAGAGTTATACAGGGAGAGAAACATGAATTAGCATTTCCCATCTCCATTCACTGCATTATGTAGAGCGATTGCTTTTAAGCTTGGAGTTTTCTATAAGCCCTGGCATTATATTTTAATGCTGCACGAAACAAATGACGTTCACGCCATTTCTTGAGAACCTTCTTTCCACCGATTTTATTGTAGCAATTTCTTACAAAAGCGTAGCACTTCACATTCAGTTTGCCAGCGTTACATATTCGAGTGTTCCCACACGCATATAACAAAAGGCTGTATTCCTATCCGCGATTATACTGTCATTTATGGAACAAATGTGTAACTTGTTAAATGCGCTGTTACATATTATTATTCCTCTAATCATATACCGGTCCATTCGACAATAGTCAGGGATAAGTTTGACTTTGATTATATTAATTTCTTTTCCAGGCGTATATTGCTGCAAAAGTTGAATTTTGCATTTTCAGTCTTGCTCCACTCTATAAAAAAATAAATCCTACTACACCGAGTGAGATTTTCAGAAGTCCGTAAGTGTAAATCAGTTTGAAGAAGGGTCTCGACCCGAAACGCCACCCATTCCTTCCCTCCAGAGATGCTGCCTGTCCTGCCGAGTTACTCCAGCATTTTGAGTCTATCAATGGAACAATGAAAACAGCAGCTTCTCTGAACCCTAAAATATAAAAAATATTGATCTCACTCTTGAATATATCAGCAGCTGACCCAGTGCGACACTCTTGGGTCGTGAGTTTGAAAGATTCAAGGCCATCTCAAGCCAAGTCACTTTTATTTCTATAGCACATTTAAAAAACAACTCTCGTTGGCCAAAGTGCTTTACATTGGTTGAGGTACTAACGTTAGACAACAGTGGTTCATAGATTAAATACAAACATCACTAGATACATATAGCCCTCGCTCAGAGGACGTCAAGAAAGGCTTGAGAGTAGAGATGAGTTTTTAGTCTCGACTTAAAGGAGACACCAGCATCTATCTTCAATGTAAATCCCTTGTTGTGGGTATGCACATTGAATTGTTGACTAATATTTTTCACTTTGGTCACTTGACCTGATAATAAGATATTACTGACCCTAAATATTGATTTTGTACTGTGCCATAAAGCACATTGATGATTACCCCAGTGTTAACAAACGCGTCGATCAATATAATCGTCATCGTGTGCAATGCATGCACTTGATTCCACTTAATTTCCACCATTGACGTCTGAGGTAGATCGGCACTGGAAACTAACAAACCAACACTAAAGAAACCAATAAAACAAATTGTATTTCTGATCTTATCAGAAGATCATTTATTTCAACAACAAAATGCTTACGGACTTCTGGGAAACAGATAGGGTCGATACATTTATCTGCAGTGCAAAATTAAAACTGGAAGCAGAAAAATTGATTAATGCGGACTTTATTTGAAATGTGTTTGTCAGGGAGAGGATTATCTCGCTCGGTTAGAAAATAAATTTACACGATCACTTATTTTAAATGCCGTCTCATGAGATGGAGTTGGTGCAGCAGGTAGAGATCGATGTGGACAGGACGTGAGGACTTTCTCGCTGTTTGTCGGGAGTACGAGACCTCCCGTGGCAAATGGGTGATGCAACACATCGCTGCAAGTGACAAAATGCACATATAGGTTGGACTGAGCCCAGTCCTCAGCACAACACGCACGTGTTTAAAATGGCTGCTGCACACATGACAGTTAGAACAGGTGTTAGATGACCTCTGGAAAGAATTGAGGAAAAGCCGGGACACCAAAGAGTGCCGAGAAGATTTACGAAGATGTTGCCAGGACTCCAGTTTCATCGTCTGTATAACTCATTAACACCTCACCCACAGCCAACAATGGGCCGTTTCTTTGATCATCGTTACTTTTATGTTACCTCGTTATATTTGTTCTATTTCTCTCTTTATCGCCGTCTATATCTCTTGTTTCCATTCAAGATCGAAGGATATTGCAGAGTGTTATGTACGCAGCCCAAACCATCACACAAACCTACCTCCCTTCCATTGCTTGCCGATCGTTTTGCTGAGCACCGTCGTAACCTACCTGAACTCCCGGTTGCTCAGCAACTCCCATTACCAATCTGACCTCTCTGTCCTGGGCCTCCTCCATTGTTATAGTGAGGCCCAGCGCAGATTGGAGGAACAGCACCTCATATTTTGCTTGGGTAGCGTTCATCCCAGCGGTGTGGACATTGACATCTTTAACTTCAGATTACCCTCGTTGTCTCTCTCCTTCCCCTCCTCCATCCCAGTTCTCCCACTAGTCCTACTGTCTCTGCCTACTTTCTATCTTTTCCCCCCTCCCTCTCCCCAACATCAGTCTGAGGAAGGGCCCCGACCTGAAATGTCACCCATTCCTTGTCTCCATAGATGCTGCCTCACCTGCTGAGTTACTCCAGCATTTTGTGTCTACCTCCCCATCTACACCTCACGCTGCCTCGGCAAGGCCAGCAGCATCATCAAGGACGAGTCACTCCCTGGCCACTCCCTCTACTCCGATCGCTACATGCAACGTCACCCATTCCATCTCTCCAGAGATGCTGCGTGTCCTTCTGAGTTACTCTAGTTTCTCGTGTCTAAGATGCAGTCTGTTTATGGGAGGACTGCAGGGTTGTTGCCCAAATTTCAGCAAATTTAAAAGCCTATGGAGTATAAGCAGGCGTGGATTGTCCGTCCCATTGCTCTGCCATTTTGCAAGATCGTAGTTGATTATTTTACCGTAGCACTTTCTGCCTCAAGAGAGTCAAGAGTACACATTTAATTGTCCTAAGTACCAACAACGGACCCAGTCCTCACCTCTCTCCCCATCAGCCGTCACATAAACACATAATCTTCCAACGTTTTCGCAACCTCCAACGGGATCTCACCACGAGCCACACCATCCCATCTCCACGCCTTTTTGAAGAGACCGTTCCCTCCGCAACTCCCTGGTCAACTTGTCCCTTCCCCCCCAAACTGCCCCCTCCCCAGTCTCTACCCGAAACGTTACCCATTCCTTCTCTCCAGAGATGCTGCCTGTCCCGCTGAGTTACTCCAGCATTTTGAGTCTATCAACGGCACAATGAAAACAGCAGCTTCTCTGAACCCTAAAATATAAAAAATATTGATCTCACTCTTGAATATATCAGCAGCTGACCCAGTGCGACACTCTTGGGTCGTGAGTTTGAAAGATTCAAGGCCATCTCAAGCCAAGTCACTTTTATTTCTATAGCACATTTAAAAAACAACTCTCGTTGGCCAAAGTGCTTTACATTGGTGGAGGTACTAACGTTATACAACAGTGGTTCATAGATTAAATACAAACATCACTACATACATATAGCCCTCGCTCAGAGGACGTCAAGAAAGGCTTGAGAGTAAAGATGAGTTTTAAGTCTCGACTTCAAGGAGTCGATGGAGGGGGCAGTTCTGTTGGGAAGAGGTTTGTTGTTCCAGTCTAGGAGCTGCAACCGCAAAGGCACAGTGGCCCCTGGATGAAGAAACTACATCCTGAACAACCAACCTGGTTCTAGACGCCTCTCTCCGCCAGGGAAAACATCGCCTCCACATCCCACCTTGTCGAGCTCCGAATTTGTCAGAATTTCTCATGTTTTTATACGCAAGAGAATAGGGGCTTGGTCTGGTTAATATCTCCTACGACAAACTTGCCATTCCAGTAATCACGGTGAACCTGCCTTACAACAAGTACATGCCTCCTTGGGGAGAGAGACCAGACCTGCTCACAATATTCCAGATGCAGTCTCAGGCTTTAAATAATTGGATCAAGATGCTCCCTGGTCTTGCACTCAGATCCTCTTGCAAGAACGTTGTTTGTCATTGTGATTGCTTGATAGACCTGCCTGTAAACCTGCAGCGACTCGCGCTGGATCCGCCGGTCCTAGACACTATTCATTCTAACAACATTTAAAAAAAATCTTCTGCTTTCCCATTTATTTTACCAAGATGGATGACTTCAGATTTTTCCACTTTTTATTCCACCGGCCATGTTCTAGCCCATTCACTCACTTGTGATGTCTTTTTTCTCTTTGCCTGTCCCTATCTAAAGGGAATATCTGTTCCCACAATGACCAATTAGACTGTTGCTGTCTTGCGCGCCAGGTATAATACCACACTCTCCCATTCCAGCCAGCAATGTCCCATCTTGAGAGATTCCAGGACTCCTGAACGTATTATTTAATCAGTCACATTACAGACAAGACAAACTAGTATTGATTTAGTTTTTTCCAAATCTCGGTTTTGTTTTTAATCTCCTAATTTAACAAAAAAAGTTTGTGAAGGGATCTTAGAGGCAGACGCAAACTTCATGGTTGACGGAATATGGGGAGAAACTATATTTTAGCCAAAATCCCATCCCTTCACCCCATATGCATCCATCATAAAAACAAAAGAATTGTTTTAAACAAGAGTCCCTGGAGCCAACTCCAAATTCAATAGGATTGTATAAGAAAGAACTGCAGATGCTGGAAAAATTGAAGGTAGACAAAAAATGCTGGAGAAACTCAGCGGGCGAGGCAGCAAAGGAATAGGTGACGTTTCGGGTCGAGACCCGAGACGTCACCTATTCCTTCATCAGTCAGAAGAAGGGTCTCGACCCGAAACGTCACCTATTCCTTCGCTCCACAGATGCTGCCTCACCCACTGAGTTTCTCTAGCATTTTTGTCTACTTTCGACTGTTGATATGTTCTTCTCAACAACTTTTATTTCAAATGATGCATAGATATATCTTACTAATTCCTTTGGGAGTTCGATAATATATCGTCCGATCAGCTGAGAAGGTTATTGGCTGCAACCTTCCCTCCATTGATGAACTGTACACTGCAAGGGCCAGGAAGCGAGCGGGCAAGATCATCTCTGACCCCTCTCACCCTGGCCACAAACTCTTTGAATCACTTCCATCTGGAGTAGTTGCTCTACTCAATAACCAAAAATCTGTAGCCTCCTTTTGTTCTGCTATTTTATTTAATTCACATGTTTAATCAATAATGTTTTATTATTAATGTCCATTGTTTTATGTGTCATTCCTAACTGTCTATATGTCGTTGTCAATTGCGGGTGGAGCACCAAGGCAAATTCCTTGTATGTGAATACTTGGCCAATAAACGTATTCATTCATATGTTATCAGCTCGTTGGTATTCGTTGAACAAAGAGATCAAAGAATCAAAGAGACGTTTACATTCAGTTCCGTCAATCTGAAGAAGAGTCTCGATCCAAAACTCGCCTATTCCTTCTCTCCACAGATGCTGGCTCACCCTCTGAGTTTCTCCAGCATTTTTGTCTACCTTCTACATTCAGTTCTTTCTTTCAACTGAACATCAGTATTTAATCGGCTTCTTAAAAATGTTTGTGCACCACCAAAAGTTCTGCCAATGAACCTAGCATTTTCACGTCTGTAATTACTAAGGCAGCTCGTTCGTTGGCATTATCCCTGAACTCAATCTGTTTGTCATTATTTGATAAGGAAAATTGAATTTTATAGCAAATGAAAAAAAGTCAACTGGGAAGGGGGAGGGGATGGAGAGAGAGGGAAAGCAAGGGTTACTTGAAGTTAGAGAAGTCAATGTTCATACCGCTGGGGTGTAAGCTGCCCAAGTGAAATATGAGGTGCTGCTCCTCCAATTTGCGCTGGGCCTCACACTGACAATGGAGGAGGCCCAGGACGGAAAGGTGAGATTGGGAATGGGAGGGGAAGTTGAAGTGCTGAGCCACTGGGAGATCAGGTAGGTTAAGAAGATTATATCTATATATATAGGAAGGAATTGCAGATGTTGGTTTACACCGAAGATCGCCACAAAATGCTGGAGTAACTCAATTGCAGGGTTTAAATGTAATTCAATATTTTGCAAGTGAGGTAATTGTTGTACTTTAGGAAGCATAGTTGAGGATTCTACACGCCAAATCCTACAGGCAGAAACGCGGTAATGACCGGATAATGGAATGGAATAATTATATGTGGCAAAATATTGATAAGATAATCTGTGAGTAGTTCACTCCCTATAACTAAACCAGACTGGTATTATCCTGGTGAATCATTGCTAAAGCAGTGGATAAGGCAGTAAATTAGGGGGAAGGGTTCAAGCAGGAAAATTAGAGATTTTGTGTGGTCTAGTTTCATTTAGTTCAGAGATACAGTGCGGAAACAGGCCCGTCGGCCCAACGAGTCTGCACCGACCAGCAATCCCCGCACATTAACATTACCCTACGCACAGGGACTTCACTTATGCCAAAACAATTAACCTAGAAGGGTCTTGACCCGAAACGTCACCCGTTCCTTCTCTCCAGAGATGCTGCCTGTCCCGCTGAGTTACTCCAGCCTCTTGTGTCAACCAACAAACCTGTACGTCTTTGGAGTGTAGGAGGAAACCCAAGCAGGTGACAGGGAGAACGTACAAACTCCATACAGACAGCACCCATAGTTAGGATTGAACCTGGGTCTCTGGCGCTGTAAGGCAGCAAGATTCAAGTTCAAGTGAGTTTATTGTCATGAGTCCCAGATAGGACAATGAAATTCTTGCATTGCCTCAGCACAACAGAATATGGTAGACATGAATACAGAACAGATCAGTGTGTCCATATACCATTATATAAATATATACACACATCAATAAATAAACTGATAAAGTGCAAATATACAGATAATGGGCTATTAATGTTCAGAGTTTTGTTTAAGTTGAGTTTAATAGCCTGATGGCTGTGGGGAAGGAGCTATTTCTAAACCTGGGCCTTCTACCTGAAGGTAGCAGGGAGATGAGTGTGTGGCCAGGATGGTGTGGGTCCTTGATGATGCTGACAGCCTTTTTGAGGCAGCGACTGCGAAAGATCCCCTTGATGGCAGGGAGGTCAGAGCCGATGATGGACTGGGCAGTGTTTACTACTTTTTGTAGCCTTTTCCTCTCTAGGGCTCTCAAGTTGCCATACCAAGCCACGATGCAACCAGTCAACATGCTCTCTACTGTGCACCTGTACATGTTAGAGAGAGTCCTCCTCGACATACCGACTCTCCGTAATCTTCTCAGGAAGTAGAGGCGCTGATGTGCTTTCTTTATAATTGCATCAGTGTTCTCAGACCAGGAGAGATCTTCAGAGATGTGCACCCCCAGGAATTTGAAGCTCTTGACCCTTTCCACCATCGACCCGTTGATATAAACGGGACCCTGGGTCCCCATCCGACCCCTTCCAAAGTTCACAATCAGTTCCTTGGTTTCGCAGGTGTTGAGGGCCAGGTTATTGTGCTGGCACCATTTGGTGAGTCGGTCTATCTCTCTTCTATACTCTGACTCGTCCCCATCAGTGATACGTCCCACAACAGTGGTGTCGTCAGCGAACTTGATGATGGAGTTCGCACTATGACCGGCTACGCAGTCATGAGTATAGAGTGAGTACAGCAGGGGGCTGAGCAACTCTACCGATGAGCCACCGTGCTCCCCATTTGTCCCTATTAAAGTGGATAATAATAATAGGCAGCATGTGAGTGGAAATGTTTAACTTTGAGCTTGATCAATCAAACCCTCCCTCTACACTGTTGCCTCTCTGTTGCTTTTGATATCGGATTGATCAGGGTAATGATGCCAGCCTGGTTAGGTTAAAATTTAAAGCACTGTGCCTCTGTGTAACAATATTTCTAATTCGATAAGCAAAGAGCGTGATAGTCATAGCCAAGCTGTGATTACGTGGTACCCGCGTTTAAATGTAACCATTCTAGAGTATTTGACTTTAGAAGGGGCAGCTACAAGATGGACCTGCTAATGATCACCAACTAATGGAAATGGTGGGGCATGACCTTCAAGTGGAAGATCGGTAAAACTGGGGAGAAAAAGGTTAAAAGGGTGGCGTGGCGGCGCAGCGGTAGAGTTGCTACCTATCAGCGTTTACAGTGCCAGAGACCCGACTTTGGGTGCCGTCTGTACGGAGTTTGTACGTTCTTCCCATGACCTGTGTGGGTTTTCTCCGAGATCTTCGGTTTCTTCCCACGCTCCAAAGATGTGCATGTTTGTAGGTTGATTGGCTCGGTATAAATGTAAAAATTGCCTCGACTGTAGGATAATGTTAATGTCCAGGGATCGCTGGTCGGTGCAAACTCTGAGGGCCGAAGGGCCTGCTTCCGCACTGTATTTCTAAACTAAACAAAACTAAACTAAAGAGACATAGATGCTTTCTACGGTCCATCTGTAGAAATTGGTAAGAGTTGTTTGGAGACATGTCGAATTCCCTTTGACCTCTGAGAAATTCTTAGAATTTTTACTTGTAGCCGCACAAGTAAAAACCGTGCTCATAGATAATACAATAAAGAAAAGAGCTGAATACATTAGAAAATGACCACAATATTAATGCAAAACAAATGCCTGAAGTTCCTAGTACGGCCAAGACAGTTTGTAGTTGAGTTGGTGTTTGTGGTGTTCAAGAGCATGGTGGTTGTTGGGAAGAAGCTCTTCCTTGACCTGGAGGTCACGGAAATCATTGTCAAACCATGCAGGGGACGCAATTTCTTGGCGGCCGCACGTGCGTATGCACATACACACACGTACACGCACACACACACGAGGATTCGGCCGTGGGCTTGAATCGGCCCGTTCACGGGGTCTTTCATCGGCCGGCGGGGGCTTCAAAATCGGGAGCCTTGATCGCCTCGATGCAGCAGTTTGATTTTAAGCCGCGCCGGGCGCTGAAAGACCCCGCGAACGGGCCGATTCAGCCCTTAGAAAGCGGCTGATAAAGTCTGGATGGGGGGGGGGGGAATATCCCCCACCTCTCAAAGCATGGGGGGACGTGTCCCCCCTGAACCCCCCAGGATTTCCGCCCCTGGTGTACAGCACGTTTTGTAGTCCCCAAACAAAACCCAGGAGAATACATAGTAACATGGCTTTATGTAATCCCACCTTTCTGTCCTGGCCCTCCTCCATGGCCAGAGTGAGTCCCACCGCAAATTGGAGGAGCAGCACCTCATATTTCGCTTGGGTAGTTTACACCCCAGCGGTATGAACATTGACTTCTCCAATTTCAGGTAGTCCTTGCTTTCTCATTCCTTCTCCTCCCCTTCCCAGCTCCCCCACAGCCTATTGTCTCCGTCTGTTCCTATCTTCTTCCCCCCCCCCCCCCACCCTCACCTCCACATCAGTCTGAAGAAGGGTCTCGACCCGAAACGTCACCTATTTCCATCGCTCCATAGATGCTGCCTCACCCGCTGAGTTTCTCCAGCATTGTTGTCTACCTTTGGCTTTATGTAATGTGAGACTTGCCGGAATAACTTCTCGTGTATGTTTTGCATGAGTATTTCTGGCATCTATATATTTATGAGTTTCTTTGTCTGGGTGGCGCAGCGGTAGAGTTGCTGCCTCACAGCGTCAGGGGCCCGGGTTCGACCCTGACCACGAGCGCTGTCTGGTCCGGAGTTTGTACGTTCTCCCCGTGACCTGCGTGGGTTTTCCCCGGGTGCTCCCGTCTCCTCCCACACTCCAAAGACGTGCTGGTTTGTAGGTTAATTGGCTTCTGTAAAAATTGTAAATTGGCCCTTGTTTGTATGATAGCATTTGGGAAGAAGGGTCTCGACCCAAAACGTCCCCCATTCCTTTTCTCCAGAGATGTTGCCTGTCCCACTCAGTTACTCCAGCATTTTGTGTCTATCTGTGGGGATCGCTGGTTGGTGCAGACTCAGTGGGCCAAAAAGGGCATGTTTCTGCGCTGTATCTCCAAATGAAACTAAAAGTAAACAAGAGATGATTTTCTGAATGTCTCCCAATCACCTTACGACTAAATATTTCTTTCAATACCACCTGGTAAACAACTGTGATATAAATGACCATTTATTTTAGTTCGGAGGAAGACAAAAATGCTGGAGAAACTCAGCGGGTGAGGCAACGTCGATGGAGGAAAGGAGTGGAGGAGGTTTTGGGTCGAGACCCTTCTTCCAAAACGCTATCCTACACGCAAGGGCCAATTTACAATTTTCTTTCAGACTGATGTGGGGGTGGGGAGGGGGCGGGAAGAAGAAAAGGAAGAAGCGGAGACAGTGGGCTGACGGAGAGCTGGGAAGGAGAGGGGAAAGTAAGGACTACCTGAAATTAGAGAAGTCAGTGTTCATACTGCTGGGGTGTAAACTGCCCAAGCAGAATACGAGGTGCTGCCCCTCCAATTTACGGTGGGCCACACCCTGGCCATGGAGGAGGCCCAGGGCAGAAAGGTCGGATTCGGAATGGGAGGGGGAGTTGAAGTGCTGAGCCACCGGGAGATCAGGTTGGTTAATGTGGACCGAGCGGAGGTGTTGGGCGAAGCGATCGCCAAGCCTACGCTTGGTCTCACCGATGTAGAGCAGCTGGCACCTAGAGCAGCGGATGCAATAGATGAAGTTGGAGGAGGTGAAGGTGAACTTCTGCCTCACCTGGAACGACTGCTTATTTTAGTTCAGTTTATTGTCACGTGTACTGGGGTACAGTGAAGCGCTGTACAATGTGGTATAATTGAGGTGGTGCAGAGAAACAGATTGGGATGGTAACATGGCTTTCTTCAGTCTGATTTGTATTCTGCCTAAAACTAACTGATTGAGTACTCCCTTGCTGTTTGATACATTGATTGATGGATCTACAGCCGGCGTCTGAAATGCTGGTGTGTTAATTCCATTGTGGTTAATTTTCGATTGTTGATATGATGAGACAGCTGTATTTTTGTCCGGCAGCTCTGGGAATAAGGATCCTCCAGGTAAATCCTCCCCCATTCCTGCCCATTGTGGACAGCTGAGAAAGTGTTACCGAGCGGCGGAACCCTCAGCAGATTCCCGCTGCCTGGATTTGTCGGGAAGCGTTCACCTCGTGGATTAGCAGCTGCAGGGCAGGTTTCGCTGAATTAGACACATCTACATTTTGGTGCTTGTAACTGCAGGCCATTACATCTAGAGAGCTGGGATGTGTAGGAAGGAACTGCAGATACTGGCTTACACCGAAGATTCAGTTTCACTTTAGTTTATTGGCACGTGTACCGTGGGACAGTGACAAGCTTTTGCTGCATGCTATCCATTCAGCAGCAAGACAAAACATGGTTGCAATCAAGCCTTTTAGATACACAGATCCATGGTAGGAGAATAACGTTTAGTGCAAGGGAATAGCCCTGTCCCACGGTACGAGTTCATTCCAAGTGTTCTCCCGAGTTTGCCCTGATTCAAACTCGGAGATTTACGGTAACGGCTGCTCATCGGTATTCAGGGCTCTCGTGGACATTTTTCGACATGTTGCAAAATCTTCAGGAGTCTTCCCGTGCTTACCTGCCGTTAGCGAGTCTTCCCGAGTACCTGCCGTTAGCGTAACGAGCCGCTAAGAGACGTCCCCGAGCTCCGACGTACCCGCTACGTTCATTCTCCGTGCTTACCACAAGTTTGATTTTTTTTAAACTCGGGAGAGCTCTTGAATGAACTCGTACAGTGGGACAGGGCTATTAAGCAAGTAAAGTCCAATCAAGGATAGTCTCTGAGAGGCGAGTAAGAAAATCTAGACACGAAATGCTGGAGTAACTCAGCAGGTCAGGCAGCATCTCTGGAGAGAAGGAATGGGTGACGTTTCGGATAGGGTCTGAAGAAGGGTCTCGACCAGAAAAATCACCCATGCCTGTCCCACTGAGTTACTCCAGTATTTTGTGTCTATCTTTGTTAGAAGCCAGGATAGGGTCTTGCCTGTAATATTGAGGCAGTTTATCTACAACATAATTTGTCATTTTGCTCCAAACTATGTCCCCACATGTGTAATCGCTCTTTGGCAAATCATTCACCTATAGGAGTTACCTGAGATGGGATTTCTTTAGTCAGAAGGTGGTGAATCGGTGGAATTCATTGCCACAGACGGTTATGGAGGCCAAGCCATTGGGTATTTTTAAAGCGGATATTGATAGGACCTTGATTAGGAAGGGGCATCAAACATTACGGGGCAAAAGCAGGAGAATGGGGTTGAGAGGGAAAAATAGATCAGCCATGATCGAATGGCGGTACATACTCGATGGGCTGAATGGCCTAATTCTTTTCCTACATTTTATGGTCACGTCATGGAATTTGAGGGACAAGGAACGGCAGATCGAGTCAGAGCCACTCAGCATGGAAAAGGCCCATCAGCCCAACTTGCCCACGCCGACCAACATGCCCCATCTACATGAGTCAAACATGCCTGGTCCATATCCTTCTAAAGCTGTCCTATCCATGTAGCCGTCTAAATGTTTCTTAAATGTTGCGATAGTCCCTGCGATCTTGAAATCATACCATGCAGAAAATGTTCCAAGGTGTTTGCTACTTGTCACAGCACACGAACATCCTACATTGAGCTTATTGTTCTCTCCCTCTCCATCATATTTTGAATAGAACTGTAGTTTGACTGTCCATTTACTCAAAGGTACCATTTGTTCTATTTTGGCGAAGCCTGTTGTAAACTGCTTCAAAATTTATTTATTTTTTAACGTGAATGATGGAGAACTCAACTGGGCCAAATTGATTTGAAATGGAATCAACTCATGAATCGGCGCCAGAGACCCGGGTTCAATTCTGACCAAGGGTGCTGCCTGTACGGAGTTTGTACGCTCTCCCCGTGACCCGCGTGGGTTTTCTCCCCACACTCCAAAGACGCACAGGTCTGTAGGTTAATTGGCTTCGGTGAAATTGTAAATTTGTCCCTATTGTGTGCAGGATAGCGTTAAGCCCCTGTCCCACTTTCCCGAGTTCGTCACGAATTTGCCCGAGTTTTCCCCTTGATTCAAACTCGGAGATGCCGGCCGTGGGTACTCGGGGCTAGTTTTTTTACTCGTGGACATTTTTCAACATGCTGAAAAAACGTCCCGACTTACCTGATGCCCCGAGTACCTACGGCTGGCATTACGAGCCTCTACGAAATATCTACGGACTCGCTACGGACATTCCCCGAGTTTGAATCAAGGGGAAAACACGGGAGAATTCGTGACGAACTCGGGAAAGTTGGACAGGGGCTTTAGTGTACTGAGATCGCTGGTCGGCACAGTCTTGGTGGGCCGAAGGGCCTGTTTCCGCACCGGATCGCTGAACTAAACTAATCTAATCTAAACTAAACTTTTACCAGTAATTAGAACCGATAAGTTAACTCTCAGGTCAATGAGTAAGTGAGTTGTGAGTGCTTCTGGCTGCTTTTTGTGTCATTCTTTGAGTCATTGATAGATTGGAAAAGGATGAAACTGGAGCAAAATATCAATGCTGACTAGAAAGATTTTGACTGGGTGTTTCTTGTTCCCTGACTGATCCATTTATGCTACCTTTGTCAGTGAAAAATACGACAACTGATTTTGGTGTCACCTTATTGCCTGCCAGCGCAGGTTTAAGAACCACATTCTGCAATATAGTCCGGAAGTGGGACATGTTCCAAATACCTCCAGCGAAATGCCGGGGAACGGTGGCACAAAGTCAATAATGTCACATTCTCCAAACTGGGACCACTGGGAGATATAGTTTGACACAACGGTGGCGCAGCGGTAGAGTTGCAGCCTCACAGCGCTAGAGGGCCGGGTTCGATCCTGATTAAGGGCGCTGTCTGTGCGGAATTTGTACGTTTTCCCCCTGACCTGCGTGGGTTTTCTCCGGCTGCTCTGATTTCCTCTAAAACACTCCAATGACGTGCAGGTTTGTAGGTTAATTGGCTTTGGTAAAATTGTAAATTGTCCCTGGTGTGTAGTGTGTGCCGGTGTCAAGTGTGATCGCTTGTCGGTGGGTCGAAGGGCCTGTTTTGTCGCTGTATCTCTAAACGGAACGAAACTAAATTAAATGAATTTGCTCTACCTATTATGCTTGAATTTGGCTTAATTGAATTTCTGTTTAGTGTTATCTGATTTGATAGTATAACATGTAAAACAATGCTTTTCACTGTACCTTGGTATACATGGCAATAATAAACCTAACCTACCTCAGAAAATCTGTTTGGCAAGCATTTAGACTACATATGTGACTGAAAATAGCTTGTTCATATCACGAAGAGTCATCACTAAAATGTTTTGATGCTGCCTGCTACTCTCAACGCAAGACATTCCCGAGTTGTAGATGTGGCCCAGTCCATCACACAGACCAGACTTCCCACCATTGACTCCATCCACACCTCACACTGCTTTGGAAAAGCAGCCAACTAGTCCCATCCCGGTCATTCATTCTTCTCTCCGCTCCTGTCCGGCTGAAGGTACAGAAGGTTGAAAGTGCGCACCACCAGACTCAGGAACAGCTTCCTCCCCTATGTCATCGGGCTGCTGAACGGTCCTTCCATAAGCTAGGGTACTGTCCGATTCATCTCGACGTCATTGAGGTCATTGGACGTTGTCTGTGGAACTGTCAACCATACCTCGGTACACGTGACAATAATAAACTCAAACCTAAATGTCAGATGTTAATGATACCCGTGGTATTGAATATGAGCCAGTTATTCACGCTCCTATTAAAGCTTATGGGGCTGGGAGGTGAGGTGCATCAAAATGTGGTGTGTGTAGTGACCATAACTACTCGGTGAGAAAGCAGTGGGTTCATGCCAGTGAGGTCAGATAAGCATGTCAAGACAGCAACGCTGAGGGCACAATTTAGTTTAGGTTAGTTTAGAGATACAGCGCTGAAACAGGCCCTTCTGCCCACCGAGTCCGCACCGACCAGCGATCCCCGCACACTAACACTACCCAACACATACTAGGGACAATTTATAATTGTACCAAGCCAATTAACGGACAAACCTGTACGTCTTTGGAGCGTGGGAGGAAACCGAAGGTCTCGGAGAAAACCCACGAAAGGTCACGGGGAGAACGTACAGACAAGCCCCCGTGGTCGGGATGGAACCCGGGTCTCTGGCGTTGCGAGGCAGCAACTCTACCGCTGCGCCACCGTGCCCCCCGCGAATAACGTGGCAATGTAATTCATGAAGGCTTGAAGAAAAGTGTGATTTGGGGAGTGAAAGTGGAACAAGGGGCTCTGATTTCCCCACGCTCTCCCTGCTCAAGTGTGAGTTGCGTGAATGGCGAAAGGAGTCAATCGCCATTTGTGTGGGGAGAGTGTCTGATTGGAGGGATGGCTGCATGGGAGGATTCATTTGTGTGCATTCTATTGCGATGGTGCTTTAGCCATGAGCCAATTCTTTGAGTAATTAACACATTAGTGAAGGATGAAACTGGAACAAAGCATCAAAAATGCTGACTGGAAAGAATTTGACTGCCTTTTCCTTGCTCTACTGATTAATTTATACTACTTTTGTCAGCAAAAAAAAAAAATGACGACTGATTTTTGCTGTCACCTTATTGTCTCTGCCAACTTCAGTTTTTGGAACCACATTCTACAATATAGTTTGAAAGGGACTAGAGTCGATTGATTAGCGCAGTTTGGTTAGAGGTCACATGTTTAATCAATAATGTTTTATTATTCATGTTTAATGTTTTATGTTGAAGAAGGAACTGCAGATGCTGGAAAATCGAAGGTAGACAAAAGTGCTGGAGAATCTCAGCGGGTGCGGCAGCGTCTACAATGCTGCTGCACCCGCTGAGTTTCTCTAGCACTTTTGTCTACCTTTAATGTTTTCTGTGTCATTCCTAACTGTTACTGTATGTCGTTGGCACTTGCGGGTGGAGCACCAAGTCAAATTCCTTGTATGTGAATAGTTGGCCAATAAACTTATTCATTCATTACAATAATTAATTAGTTAATAATTAATTAGAGAACACAGATGCAATTATTAAGAAAGCTCATCAGCGCCTCTACTTCCTGAAAAGATTACGGAGAGTTGGTCTGTCAAGGAGGACTCTCTCTAACTTCCACAGGTCTACAGTAGAGAGCTTGCTGACCGGTTGCATTGTGGCTTGGTTCGGCAACTTGAGCGCCCTGGAGAGGAAAAGACTACAAAAAGTAGTAAACCCTGCCCAGTCCATCATCGGCTCTGACCTTCCTTCCATCGAGGGGATTTATCACAGTCGCTGCCTCAAAAAGGCTGGCAGCATCATCAAGGACCCACACCACCCTGGCCACACACTCATCTCCCTGCTACCTTCAGGTAAAAGGTACAGGAGCCTGAAGACTGCAATGACCCGGTTCAGGAATAGCTACTTCCCCACAGCCATCACGCTATTAAACTTGGCTCGGACAAAACTCTGAACATTAATATCCCTCCATCTGTTATTTGCACTTTATTAATTTATTAATTCATGTGTGTATTTACGTATATAATTGTAGTCAATGCCTACTATGTTCTGTTGTGCTGAAGCAAAGAAAGATTTTCATTGTCCTGTCAGGGACACACGACAATAAACTCTTTTGACTTTTTTGACTTTGACTTAGTGCGAATTCTATTGTGGTGATTGGTTTTACAGGAAGATTTGCCGTGGACCCATGCTGTCGGTGAGGTAGTTACAATATTAAAACAAACGACAATATTTAGCAGTTGTCTCGTTGTACATGTGGATCTGAGCGAGCTTTTCTTTTGTGGTCGTGTTTTTAGAGGGGAAGTACAAATAGGATTAATTTGTTCCTCTTCTTCCGTGTGGCGTGCACGGCCTAAAGTTGTAGGACAACTTGTTCTATTTGATCTTCTGTTTGTGCACGTCGAGTTGATTGCATTAGTCGAAACAGGGCGGACCAGGTGAAGGTTGCAGTCTTCCACCCCACTAATTTGTTAATTGTGTAGGAAGGAACTGCAGAGGCTGGTCTACACCGAAGGTAGACACAAAAAAGCTGGGGTAACTCAGCGGGACAGGCAGCATCTCTGGGGAATAGGAATAGGTGGCGTTTCGGGTCGAGACCCTTCAGACTGAGAGTGAGGGGATGCAAGGATGATGGAGAGGGAGTGGATGCCATTGTATCCCCTCCCTCTCCATACCCTCCCCACCCTAGTCGTCGTACTAGTTTCACTGTCACCCTGCTGAGTTTCACTGTTTGCATCATTTGTTATCACCTTCTCGTGTAGGAAGGAACTGCAGATGCTGGTTTAAACCGACGATAGACACAAAAGGCTGGAGTAACTCAGTGGGACAGGCAGCACCCATTCCTTCTCTCCAGAGATGCTGCCTGTCCCGCTGAGGTACTCCAGTTTTGTGTCTACCTTCGGTTATCAACTTCTCCACAGCCAACAATGGACCATAGTAGGCTCTACCTTTCGTTGACCATCGTTGCCGGCTTTGATTTGTCCTTTTGCACATCTTTCATTCATTTGTTCGATGTACCTTTTCATATCTCTCGTTTCCCACTCCGCTGACTCTCAGTCTGAAAAAGGGTCTCGACCCGAAACGTTACCCATTCCTTTTCTCCAGAGATGCTGCCCGTCCCGCTGAGTTACTCCAGCTTTTTGTGACTATCTCTGATTTGTTGTTGTTGTCATGCATTTCACATTGGACACCTGATGGAAGTGATTCCAAATGACTTATTTTCTTTCCACTTTTACTGAAAGAGAAAATACCTGTGTAAGTGTGTAGTTTGAGGCCTTGTACGACTGAGGCCTTGTAGGAGAGTTTGCACTTGATTGGGAGAGATGGCTGCACGGTGTCTCGGCAGCAGAGTCGCTGCCTAACGACGCCAGATACCTCGGGCTTGATCCTGCTACGGGTGCTGCCTGTACGGAGATTTTACATTCTCCCCGTGACCTGTGTAGGTCTTCAAGGTTCAAGGTTTCAAGGTCAGTTTATTGTCACACGTACCAGTTTAGGTAGAGTGAAATTTGAGTTGCCACACACCATGCTAAGTGAAAAGCAACAAGACACACACACCACCACATAAAAGTCAACATAAACATCCACCACAGTGGATTCCACATTCCTCACTGTGATGGAAGGCAATAAAGTTCAATCTTCTTCCTCCTGTTCCCCTGCGGTCGGGGCAGTCAAACCATCCGCAGTCATGGCGATCAAAGCCACCACAGCCGACGATCGAAGCCCCTGCCAGGGTGATTGAAACTCCTGCGTCGGGGCGGTTGAAACTCTCTTCGCAGCATGGAGCTCCCGGGTCGGCCTCTTCTTACCAGAGACTGCGGGCTTCACGATGTTAAAGTCCGCTGGATCTTCGATCCCCGGCAACGGGATCGCAAGCTCCGCGATGTTCACGTCCCGCGGCTTGGAGCGCCGGGTCAGCCTCCAGGAAAGGCCGCTAACTCCACAATGTTGGGGCAGCAGTGCGGATGGAGATACGATACGGAAACAAATCGGTTCTCCGTCGAGGTAAGAGATTGAAAAAAAAGGATCCCCCAACCCCACCCCCAGAAAACGAAACAAACCAACGAACACTAAAACATACTTTTTAACACATACTAAAAATACCAAAACGAAGAGAGGACAGACAGACTGTTGGCGAGGTAGCCACTGCTGGTGGTGCCACCCAGGTTTTCTCCGAGATCTTGGGTTTCCTCCCACACTCCAAAGATGTACAGGTTTGTCAGTTAATTGGCTTGATGTCAATGCAGAATTGTTCCCGGTGTGTGTGGGATAGGGTTGGCGTGCGGGGACTGTTGGGTCGGTGTGGACTCGGTGTGCCGATGGGCTTTTTTTCCACGCACTGTACCTCTAAACGAAACCAAACTAAAGGAGAAATCTATTTAATTTAATTATGTTCTGGAAAAGATAATTTGTTAATCGGGAGTTTTTGTGGCAATGGACTCATCAATCCCATTAAACGGCATCCGAAGTAATGAACAATGGGGGAACCAATTATTGTTCAGTTAGGAATTAATCTGGAGTGTGCATCCCCAGCATAGAAGTGGGGAAAAGTAATGTAGTCTTCTCGAGAGGTTGCTTGTTGGTTTATTGTTTTAAGTTGCGATATATTTTTCGAAGGCCGCAATTAAATCTCGGTAGACTGTCAATTCAAATTAGTGATGGAAATCAATTCAATGTAGGTTTTCACAGAGATTGGCATTTTTTCAGCAAGCCTTCACAGCAGCTGGACTTCATTAACCAGTGGTGTTAATTACTAGGAGGCTGTTAGTTCAGTCCACATGTACGGGCACTTGGGGCTAACACAAAAGAGTCACCTTGAAAACCAACACTCTCTCCAGACCCACCACCGGTAGTAAATAAGTGAAAATCCCTGCTCATCCCTCGCTCCTCGAAAAATACGTGGAAGCTTTTATTTTAAACAACGAGAACTCCCGTTAATTTATGAAGTGGTAAAACATCCAGCAAACTGGAAGGCTGTCAATTATTTTATTACGAGGTCGGGATAATTATAGAGTTGTAAGACAAAGAAAAATGCACTGTTTCTTTTGGTCCATAATTCTCCATCAGGGCCCGGTGGTGTCTGTATTTTCTGCAGCAAATCAAGGCATTCTGATTCAGTAATTTCCCATGGTGCGTTGCTCAGCGGAGCGCTGCTTTGAGCGCTGACACATCCGGTCATGGTAGTCTGAACTTTTCCTGCAAAGAATTCATTGGAATCTCACAACCTTTGCAGGGGTTTTCTTTTTTTTTTTTTTTTTTTTCCTTCCGCGAAAACACTTATTTGTTGTCTTTGCAAAGCCGCTAATGGCGGCGGCCCGCATTGTGATCGCCACCTCCAATCCACGCTCGTTACGGTGTGGAAAACACTGTTAATAATGCATCTGCGAAACTCAGCTGCAAGGGAGCCAAGTAATTATCCCACTGTAGCAATCCCTGCCTCTCTGTCATTACAACTGGGGTTTCATTAAAAGTCCAAACTGTAAAGACTCTGTGTATATCTGTCTGCATGTGCCTGTGTGGGTGTATGTATGTATGTATGTATGTATGTATACGTGTGTGTCAGTGTATGTCTCTGTATTTTTCCCTCTCTCTCCCTCTCTCTCATTTAAATTATCCACCATTGCCACGGCACAGAGGTAATTTGACTTTTTGAAACCCAGGCAGCCCCAGTGTATTTCCTTCCAGCTTCACCTTCAGTGCAGTAACAGCTGATCACCCTCAGTAGGACAAAGGGTTTATGTGAAGCTATGAAGCATATATGAACCAGCTCTCCACCCAAGGAAAGAGACGGGAAAAAAAACAAAGGACATTTACTTCTGCGTTAATTCCCAGCAAAATAGGCACAGCCAGACACTAAACCTTTCGATTGCAATTCTTTCATCGTGGCTGGAGACAAATTCCCTTCTCGCACAATAGTGGTGTGTGCACACACGCTCATTAAAGACAGGACCCCGGTTTAAAGCACCAAGGGCCTTTTGCGCTTTCCACGACCAGATATCTGTATATTTTTTGGGTTTGGTTTGTTTTTCCGAAGGAGCGACTTGCTAGTGAAAGCAATTTGCTTCCACTCATCCTACCAGCTTTGCAGTGGGAATGGTGAGAAAATAAGTGTTTGAGTATTGTTCTATGAAGGGAACCATCCTGCAGCGAGGCAGTTGTGATATTAGAGCGGCACTCCTAAGAGATCCCTCTGCTCCTGTGTACTGATCGTAGTGGCACATTCCTAGACAGCTGGTCGCCCAGCATGGGCTGTGCAGGCAGCTAGGAAGCTAGCACACTGGCGGAGAACAGGTAATGCTCTAATTTCCCCTGTGCAGATGCGGCCAGGAATATCTTAATTTATTGGTGTGCTGGCATGCGAGGGGGATGCTGGCTGTGCAGTCTTGCATATCTGTTAGCAAAATGAACTGGTGGGTGCTATCTTTCACTCAGCTAAGTTTGAAATATTCATTTTTTGTTTCCCCTTCCTTATCGCCCGTGAAAGGATTCAGTAATTATTGCGATCTCTTCGCACTGTATTTAAAAAAAAACGTGCAAATATTGATCGAGGGACAAATTTGATGTCTGTGACTGAAAAAAAGATGAATTTTGATGGCTTCTCCGTATAGTTAAAACAATGAAAAGATGTTTTCTGACTGGAAGGAACATGAGTGCTACCTTTCAAATATTTTGAAGTCTGAAATATTATTTTTTAATTCCTATTGCCCATATATTGAATATTCAATAATGACTTCAATTTCTTCGCACTTTATTTAAAAAACGTGCACATATTCATCAGGAAACAAATTAAAACTCGAGGTCTGGGTGGTTTGCAACTAAAACAAAAATTAATTTGGACGACTTTACCGTTTAGCTAACAATGAAAACATATATTTTTAATGGTGGGGAAACTAACTATCACAATTAATAAGTCAAATCAAGTCGAGTTTATTCGTCACATAGACATACGAGATGTGCAGTGAAATGAAAAGTGGCAGTGCTTTTGGATCGGGCTAAAACAAATAAATAAATAAATAATCATGTAGCATATTTGACTGCATGTCAAGATTATTACTACGCTTACCTCCTTTAAAATGATCCTGAAAATTGCATTGTTTCTACATTGCTGCCATCTTCACCTCCTTCAGCTCCATGAAGAAGAATGAGGAGTTTATGAAAGCCGCATGTGTCGACGTGATTCAGATCGTCAAATCCGTTTTCTCTCCCGCTTTCTTTCCCTTCCTGCAGCCCACTTGGATGAAACGTCCAGAATCCTTCTCCTGGTCCCTTACCTCTGTTGCACTGAATGGATGGCCAATGAAGGGTGGCTGAAAGAAATGCTGGAGAAACTCAGCGGGTGAGGCAGCATCTATGGAGCGAAGGAATAGGCGACGTTTCGGGTCGAGACCCTTCCGGGTCTCGACCCGAAACGTCGCCTATTCCTTCGAGAAGAAGGGTCTCGACCCGAAACATCACCTATTTCCTTCGCTCCATAGATGCTGCCTCACCCGCTGAGTTTCTCCAGCATTTTCTGTCGACATCCGATTTTCCAGCATCTGCAGTTCCTTCTGAAACATTGAAGTGTGGCTATTTGGCTACCACATTTAAAGGTCTAGAGCAGTAGTCGGGACCCCCATGGGGAGGGGGGAGGGGGACATGAAGGGGTCATAAATAACATATCCATTTGTTGAGCCCATTTTTAGGAACCTAACAAAGGTACATACCACGTATAGTATTTTGTTTGCGTTCGTATGTCACAAAGGTTAAGAACCACTGGTTTAGAGGAATATGGGCCAAACACGGGCAGGTGGGACTAGTGTAGATGGGGCATCATGGTAGGCATGGGCATGTTGGGCTGAAGGGCCTGTTTCCGTGCTTTATTACTCTATTATCTAAATAGCATGTTTTTTTGCCTCAAATGTCAGCCTTTGCTTCATAGCTGATATTGTTTCCCCCCCCCCCCTCAAAGCAAAGTAGACATGACTCATGTAAGAAGGAACTGCAGATGCCAGGACGCTTTGTGTTGAGTCGAGATTATTGTCACTTATACAGATGTACAGTGAAAAGTTTCATTCCTGTAACTATTAATTTCATACACTTCCGCTTTCTCTTTTCTCTTCCCAAAATCCACTCCCATCTCTCCCGATCTCAGTGCCTGAATCTCTACTTTCGCTTTGGGTGGCTAGCAACCCGGCGGTGTAAACACTGCATTCTCTCATTTTAAGCGACTTCACCTCACACTCCCCTCCCCTCCCCTCCCTCCTTGCCCCAGTCCCTCCACCCTAGCCGTTCCACCAGTTCCGCAGTTTTCCACATCGTTCCTCTGGAGATCACACCTTCCCCAGCCAACAATGGACCTACCAGGCAAAGCATGATCATTTGAGGTCATTTGTGGCTGGGCCGCTAACTCTTCACCCACCCCCTCCCACCACCCACTTTACTTTTAGACTAAGAAGGGTCTGGACCCGAAATGTCACCTATTCCTTTTCTCCAGAGATGCTGCCTGACCCGCTGGGTTACTCCAGCACTTTTGTGTCTATCATCAGTGTAAACAAGCATCTGCAGTTCCTTCCTCCACATTTTAAATGGTCTGACCCCTTTATCTGTCATTCAAGACTAGGTGAGTGGAGATTTCCTCCAATTAAATATTGGGAAGATTAATGCCATTGTCTTCATTCCCCATCATAAACATTACTACCTACTCCCCCCACCACTCCCTGGCTCCCGGGAAGAACTGACTGCTTGCAAACATGGTGTCGCAGATGGCCACCTTGAAGAACGTCTTCACTCTCAACAAATCTGTTCGAACCTCAGTTGAAATTTCCCAAACGCAGCCTCCGTCCTTCAGCTGTTGAAATCCTCGTCCATGCCTTTGTTACCTCCAGGTTTGGCCCTTCCAATACACTGCTGGCCCATCTCCCACATCCGACCCTGTAAATGAGGATGTCTGAGAGCCTGCTGCGTCACAATTTACACCAGGCCTCCTTCGCCCGCCATTCCTCTGCCTCCCGTCGACTCTGGCTCCTCGTTAAGCAAGGTCTTGATTTTAAACTTCTCACTTCTTGCTTTCAAATCCCCCTGCGCTCTCACCCCTCCACCTCTATAATCTCTTTCAATCCTTCCAAGGTGTGTGTGTGTGTGTGTGTTCCTCCATACTTGGCCTCTTGTATATTCCCAGTTAAAGATGGCCATCAGGTGCCATATTTCAACTGCCAACCAGAAATCTCTCCTTTAATCTGACGGCCTTTCACAATTGCACCCCGTCCTTCTTTCATAAGATCTTTAAACCCATCCAATTGCTCAGTTCCGCATCTGATCAATGTTAAATTGTGTGTGATAATATTCTCGCTCAGTACTTCAGGAGCAAAACATTGGCTGTGCTTTTTTTTAAATTACGTTGATCAGAATATTTCAATTTCAGATCAATTTACTTTAAACTTCAGATTTTGGAGATACAGCACGGATACAGGCCCCATCAGTCCACCGAGTCCGCGCCGACCAGCGATCATCCCGTACACTAGCACTAACCTACATACCAGGGACAGTTTACAATCTTCACTGAAGCTGATTAACCTACAAACCCGTCGGTCTTTGGAGTGTGGGGGAAATCCGAAGGAAACCCAGGCGGTCGCGGGGAGAAATGTGCTGTCTGTACCGACAGCACCCGTAGTCAGGATCGAACCCGGGTCTGTGGCGCTGTAAGGCAGTAGCTCTATCGCTGCGCCACTGTGCTGCCCAAAATATCTGCACATCATTCGATTACTTTCTGTTCATTTCAATGCTGACCACTTTACCTCAGCAAGTTAAACTCTTTACAGATGATACCTGTATCATTGCCTTCCCCAACTTCTGCAGCTTTGCAACACTACAAATATTTTGTTGCGGTGGACATTTACGAGAAGTAGATTGTGATTGGTGCCGTGAAAAGCAAACTTCCTAGATTTGAGCTACAAGTCTACACTGTTAGACAGCAGAGAACTTTCAGTCAACTTGATAGAGTCACACAGTGTGGAAACGACAGGCCCTTCAGCCCAACTTGCCCACGCCGACCATCATGCCCCATCTACACTAGCCCCACCTGCCTGCTTTAGGTCCGAATACCTCCAAACCTGCCCTATCCATGCACCTGTGTAAATGATTCTTAAACATTGCGATAGTCCCAGCCTCAACTATCCCCTCCTGCAGCTCGCTCCATGCACCCGCCACCCTTTGTGTGAAAAAGTTACCCCTCAGATTCCCGTGAAATCTTTCCCCAACTTAAATCCTGCAAATGATTATTTGATAATCGACAAATAATAAATTGTGGGAAACCAATGATGTGAGATTCAGACGCATGTAGAAACGGAATACATTTTTAAATTTCTTGTAAGAAATTTTACAGAATTGTTATGTGGTCTGGAAACATTACCTTTCAACTCTTGACAGCAGCAGCCGCAATCAATAAGTTCTTGCGATCCTTTCACTTCATCTGCATCTGATGTGCGATCAACTTTTGAAACTAAACAATCTATCAGCTACTGCTACAAGCAATGAACTTTTATAGGCTTGAAAAATAGTGGCGAGGACTTCAGGTGACGACTTTATTCTCTGGAAATTAACTGATGAGGAAGGAATTATTAAAACTCCCAGCATCTCCACTTTTCTCTCAGTCCTTCCGTAACTAATCGCTTTGCGGACATATCCACCGCGGCGTAGCGCCGTGCTAATAAGATGGTGAAGCAACCAGGCGCCGTTCCTGATCTATAATTGACCAGGGCAGAAGTTGTTCCTGGGATATGGACCATTCTTGTTTCTGATCATCACCCCTGCTGCAAGTTTTAGTTTAGTTTAGAGAAGCGCGGAAACAGGCCTCATGGCCCATCGAGTCCGCGCCGACCAGCGATCCCCGCACATTAACACTATCCTTCACACACTAGGGACAATCTTTACATTTATACCAAGCCAATTAACCTACAAACCTGTACGTCTTTGGAGTGTGGGAGGAAACCGAAAATCTCGGAGAGAACCCACGCAGGTCATGGGGAGAACGTACAAACTCCGTACAGACAGCACCCGTAGTCAGGATTGAACCTGGGTCTCTGCCGCTGTAAGACAGCAACTTGTAGCTCAAATCTAGGAAGTGTTTACAGGGCTTCTTAGTTAGTTTCAATCAGATTCATGTTCGAATAGCCCAGTAGCACACAAATAACAAGTAGTCACAATTGTATTATGCAACCATATGATGAGCCTAACCTGCCAAGATTTGTGTAGGAAAGAACTGCAGATGCTGGTTTAAATCAGACGTAGACACAAAATGCTGGAGTGACTCAGCGGGACAGGCAGCATCTCTGGAGAGAAGGAATGGGCGATGTTTCGGGTTGAGATCCTTCTTCAGACTGAAGAAGGGTCGCGTCCCTAATCGTCACCCATGCCTTGTCTCCAGGGATGCTGCCGGTCCCACTGAGTTACTCCAGCATTTTGTGTCTAAGCCAAGATTTGTCCTATTCAGAGCGGGGTGGGAATAGCAGAGAAAATTGGAGGCAACTAAAGGGATCTGCATTGCAAAATGCCTTTGGTTATTGTAAGGACGGCAAGGTGGCGTAGAGATAGAGCCACTGCCTTGCAGCGCCAGAGACACGGGTTTGATCCTGACTACGGGTGCTGTCTGTACGGAGTTTGTACGTTCTCCCCGTGACCTGCCTGGGTTTTCTCCGAGATCTTCGGTTTCCTCCCACACTCCAAAGACGTACAGGTTTGTAGGTTAATTAGCTTGGATTAAATGTAACTTGGCCCTAGTGTGTGTAGGATATTGTTAATGTGCAGTGATTGCTGTTCGGTGCGGACTCGATGGGCCGAAGGGTCTATATCTGCGCTTTATTTCTAAACTAATCGAAAGTTTATGCCAATGTGTTAATACCAAAAAGCTATTTTCAGCTATTAGGCCAGGTATTATGTTTGTTTTCACGGTAGATAAAAATGCTGGAGAAACTCAGCGGGTGAGGCAGCATCTGTGGGGCGAAGGAATAGGTGACGTTTCGGGTCTCGACCCTCCTATTCCTTCGCTCCATAGACGCTGCCTCACCCGCTGAGATTCTCCAGCATTTTTATCCACCTTCGATTTTTCCAGCATCTGCAGTTCCTTCTTGAACATGTTTGTTTTTAATTTATTTTATTGCAAACCTTTGTTTTTATCACAATGTAGTTGAAGTTAGGCTCCATAATTTGTTGACTCTTGCACCAGGTCTGTGGATAAACCATTTGTGATGTATATTTTGTGTGGTTGAAATATTATTCTGCCTTTAATTTGGTTGCAAGTGTTTTATGACTATTCAAAAATGTTTTTTTTACCATTTACTAATGTTAATATTTATTCTCTTGCAGTCAAATTAAAGTTGCTTCTTGATAGAAATTGATGTCCGTCACTAATTTTGCATGATTGTCATCAATGCATCAAGCATGATATACACAGGCTGTCGGCAAGTGCTATCATTTAAAACAAGGCAGAATAACATTGTGTCAGATACTTAAACCTATATGGTCTGAAGAAGGGTCTCGACCCGAAACGTCGCCTATCTCCTTCGCTCCTTAGATGCTGCTGCACCCGCTGAGTTTCTCCAGCTTTTTGTGTAACCCTGGGCGGTAGACATGCTGCCCCACAGTGGCAGAGACCCAGGTTCGATCCCAACTACGGGTGCTGTCTATACGGAGTTTGTGCGCTCTCCCCGTGACCGTATGGGTTTTCTCCGAGATCTTTGCTTTCCTCCCGCACAGGTTTGTAGATTAATTGGCTTGGTGTAAATATAATTTTTCCCTAGTGTGTGTAGGATAGTGTTAATGTGCGGGGATCACGGGTCAGTGCGGACTCGGTGGGCCGAAGGGCCTGTTTCCGCGCAGTATTTCTATACTAAACTAAACAGACCATGTTCAATAACTTGTTATGTCGTCCTCCATTGGCAAGTTGACTTTTTCATTCCTGTGGCCTTCATAACCCAAGTCTATTCTTGTTTATAATGCCATTTAGATCCATTATTTTATAGTGTTTAATACTTTGAGTAAAGCAAGTAGAATGCATGTACGTGAGGCAGTTGAATGTATAGCTGTATTTTAAGATGCATTCTCTAAGGGAAGCTATATTTAGTAGTGTAGTTTTATAGCAGGATGTCAATTCTCAGTGTAATTATATACTTGAGTTGGTGCAACAAGGTTCTGATTACAACTTGCACAATGATATAATAATGCACACCTCTTTCTTAAAAGAGATCTTTGCCGTAAAAAAGAAAGTTTGACAGTTGTTTAAATTGGGGGGGGGGGGGAATCTAGCTCGAAACCAGTTGTGCTTTAGAAGTTAAAGGTTTGTGCAGCTTATTTACAAATGTTGACAGATGACTTTTAGCGGTAGAGCCACTGCCTTACAGCGCCGGAGACCCGGGTTTGATCTTGACTATGGGCGCTGTCTGCAAAGAATTTGTACATTCTCCTCGTGACCTGCGTGGGTTTTTCTCCCACACTCCAAAGACGTGCAGGTCTGCAGGTTAATCGGTATGAATGTAAAGATGGTCCGTAGTGTTTATAGGATAGTGTTAGTGTGCGGGGATCGCGGGTTGGTGCGGACTCGGTGGGCCGAAGGGCCAGTTTCCGCAGTGTATCTCTAAACTGAACTAAAGGGTCTGTCGCAGTTAGGCTATTTTTTAGGCGATTAGGCTGTCACCACATGGTCGCCGACTGTCGTGAGTCGTGAGTCGTGATTCGTCCCCTCAGTCGCCCAAACAGTCGTAGCGTCTTTCCGGTCGCCATTGGATTTTCAACATGTTGAAAATTTTTCGGCAACAGTGGGTTTGATGCCAAAGAGCGTAGCTTGACTTCTGCTGACGTGGGTGCTGTTATGGTTGTCACCAGGTGCTGACTTCCTACGACCTGCTACGGCTATGACAGTCGCCTAAAAATAGCCTCAGTGGGACAGGCCCATAACTATATAACCATATAACAATTACAGCACGGAAACAGGCCTTCTCGGCCCTTCCAGTCCGTGCCGACCATTTATTTTCCCCTAGTCCCATCTACCTGCACACAGACCATACCCCTCCATTCCCTTCCCGTCCCGTCCATATACCTATCCACTTTATTTTTAAATGTTAAAATCGATCCTGCCTCCACCACTTCTGCTGGAAGCTCATTCCACACAGCCACCACTCTCTGAGTAAAGAAGTTCCCCTTCATGTTACCCCTAAACTTCTGTCCCTTAATTCTCATGTCATGCCCTCTTGTTTGAATCTTCCCTACCCTCAATGGGAAAAGCTTATCCACGTCAACTCTGTCTATCCCTTTCATCATTTTAAAGACCTCAATCAAGTCCCCCCCTTAACATTCTGCGCTCCAAAGAATAAAGACCTAACTTGTTCAACCTTTCTCTGTAACTTAGTTGCTGGAACCCAGGCAACATTCTAGTAAATCTCCTCTGTACTCTCTCTATTTTGTTGACATCCTTCCTATAATTAGGCGACCAAAATTGTACACCATACTCCAGAATTGGTCTCACCAATGCCTTGTACAATTTTAACATTACTTCCCTACTCCTATATTCAATGCTCTGATTTATAAAGGCCAGCACACCAAAAGCTTTCTTTACCACCCTATCTACATGCGATTCCACCATCAGGAACTTACGTAACATCTTGGAGAAAACGGTAATATTCAGTATCTGGTTTGCATCATACAATTTGGTTTTCCTGGATTCCTAATTCTAATTAAGAGTAGAGTGTGCAGTGGATGGGTAGTGCTTGTGGTGCGTAGTAATTTCACAAGAACATTTCGTCCCGGTATTCTCGAAGCTGATGAACACACTGTATAACGATTAATGTGGCGCTGCAGTGGTATGGACTTCATAAGGGACTCTGCATGTCAAATGTAATTGTACGAATCTTCTGAAACAAAACGCATTGCTTCGAAGGCAGAGTAGATTGTTGCTGCAGATCAGCTGAAGACTAAACGCGCTCTCGATAGCTCGATGAGGTTGAAGTGTGACTCTCCCAAGTTTAGAAACAGCGGCAGAAAACGCACCATTTTGTTTGCACGGGGAGAATAAATAATTACAACTGAACTCTGATAGTTTACATCATAATGCCTAATCTCCATTGGTTTCATGCACTGATGTGTTGTCATCAACAGCAGAAAAAATGTAATTATTATAAAACACTAGATGTATTTAGCAGCTTGGATTGCTCTTAGGAGGTTTTTGGTTGTTGAGAGGGGAATCAGAACAGTTGTGGAGGATCCAATTAGGTAAAGAGTTAATGAATGAGAAATTGCGATTTAGTACACAGAGGTGATATAATTAATGTCCACATACCATTCTGCTGGGGATGCAAAAGGATGGCAGGTTATTGAAATACATAAAGTTCCTCGCCAGCTTATTTTGGATGTGGGGGTTGGGGTGATTTCAGAATGCCGACCATTATACCTGCCACATGCACATTTTGAAATATATATGTTTAGTTTTAATTTAGTTTGGACATACAACGCGGAAGCAGGCCCTTTGGCCCACCGACCAGCGATCTCCGCACACTAACATTATCCTACACACACAAGGTACTAATTTACATTTGGAACCAAGCCAATTAACCTACAAAGCTGCACGTCTTTGGAGTGTGGGCGGATACCGAAGATCTCGCAGAAAACCCACGCAAGTCACGGGGAGAACGTGCAAACTCCGTACGGACAGCACCCGTGGTCGGGATCGAACCCGGGTCTCTGGCGCTGTGAGGCAGCGACTCTACCGCTGCACCGCCGTGCCGCACGTTGTATATATTTGAATTCCAAATCATAGAAGTGTTCCTAGTGCATGATGTCGGCGAGAAGGATCTGCAGTATTATTAATGTGTTGCACAAATATAATTGAACCCAAACAGCAGAAATTATTTTGGTGAAAACATTCTTTAAAGAGAGGAGCGCAGCCTAGAAGGTGAATCTTGGTTAGTTTGGTCAAAGGCATCATGTGTCCTCTAAACCACTATCTTCTACCTGAGCTCCCAGTTGCTAAACACTTAACTCCCCCTCCCATTCCCAATCTGGCCTTTCTGTCCTGGGCCTCCATTGTCCCAGTGCAAATTGGAGGAACAGAACCTCATATTTTGTTTGGGCAGCTTACACCCCAGCGGTATGAACATTGACTTCTCTAACTTCACGTAACCCTTGCTTTCCTTCTCTCTCCATCCCCTCCCCCTTCTTAGTTCTCCGACTGTCCCCATATTAAATGTTATCTCTGTTTGCCTTCCCCTAGCTAACAATCTGTTCTATATTTTGCTTGATCTCCATCTCCTTCGATGTCTTGTTTTCACACCTTACCCGTCATTATCTCTGTGTCTCCCTTTCCCCTGACTCTCAGTCTGAAGAAGGGTCTCAACCCAAAATGTTGCCCATTTCTTCTCTCCAGAGATGCCGCCTGTCCCGCTGAGTTACTCCAGCATTTTGTGACTATCTTCGGTGTAAACCAGCATCTGCAGTTCCTTCCTACACATGAAACATAGAAACATAGAAAATGGATGCAGGAGGAGGCCATTCGGCCCTTCGAGCCAGCACTGCCATTCATTGTGATCATGGCTGATCGTCTCCAATCAATAACACGTGCCTGCCTTCTCCCCATATCCCTTGACTCCACTAGCCCCTAAAGCTCCATCTAACTCTCTCTTAAATCCATCCAGTGATTTGGCCTCCACTGCCCTCTGTGGCAGGGAATTCCACAAATTCACATACTAGCTTCTTAAGCTTGGTAGTGCGTGGAATGTGTGCACGTCCTGGCTGGGAGGAGTGTACATTCAAACGGCAAAATGCTGAGCATCCCTTCACTCCCAAAATCATGAAGCACGTTCTCCATCAGTGTACAAAGTGTACATCACGATTCATGAGCGGGCTGGATGTGTAACTGCAGAGGTGTACATGAAGTGAAGGGCTACGGGAATAGAACATAGGGCAGTACAGCACAAGAATAGTTCCTCCACCCCACAATGTCTGTGCCGATCGTTTAGTTTAGTTTATTGTCACGTGTACCGAGGTACAGTGAAAAGCTTTTGTTGTGTGCTAACCAGTCAGTGGAAAGACAATACATGATCACATTCCTTCTTCGCTCTGAAGAAGGGTCTCGACCCGAAACGTCGCCCATTCCTCTCCAGAAATGCTGCCTCACCCACTGAGTTACTCCAGCATTTTGTGTCTACCTTCGATTTAAACCAGTTCTTTCTTACACATGATCGAGCCATTTATAGTGTATAGATACATGATAAAGGAATAATGATCAAAGATAGTCCGAGGGTCACCAAGACAGCTCTGGACCGCTCTCTGGTTGTGGTCGGATGGTTCAGTTGCCTGATAACAGCTGGGAAGAAACTGCCCCTGAATCTGGAGGTGTGCGTAGATGCCTGGACCATTTCCTACCTGCCTGCACGATAATCCGTACCCCTACATTCCATACATATCCATGTGTCTAACCAAATGTCACTACCAGGATGGGGTTAGAGAACGTGTTTTATTTTATTACAGTCAGGTTAGGATATGATGCTTGAGTTAAAGTATCACATCCCAGCCCCACAAAGTGAACAGCACCTCATGTTTCGCTTGAAACCAGCGGTATGAATATTGACTTCTCTAACATCAAGTAACCCTTGCTTCCCCCTTCCCAGTTCCCTGCCCAGTCTGTCTGACTGTATCTCTGTTCGAGAAGGAACTGCAGATGCTGGAAAATCGAAGGTAGACAAAAGTGCTGGAGAAACTCAGCGAGTGCAGCAGCATCTATGGAGCGAAGGAAATAGGCAATGTTTCGGGCCTAAACCCAAGGCGTTGCCTATTTTCTTCGCTCCATAGATGCTGCTGCACCCGCTGAGTTTCTCCAGCACTTTTGTCTACCTTCACTGTATCTCTGTTTGCTTTGATGTCACCTTCTCCCAGCGAACTCTTACATTTCCTTATCTCTGTAACTCCCCCTCCCCTGAGGATCAGTCTGAAGAAGGATCTCGACCCGAAACAGCACCCATTCCTTCTATCCAGAGTTACTTCGGCATTTTGTGAGAGAGCTAGATACAGCTCTTAGGGAATCAAGGGATATGGGGAGAAAGCAGGAACGGGGTACTGGTTCTGGATGATCAGCCATGATCATATTGAACGACGGTGTTGGCTCGAGGGGCTGAATGGCCAACTCCTGCACCTACCTATTTTCTATGTTTCTATGTTCTATGTATCTATGTTTTCCCACAAAGATAAGACCGGCTTGAAACAGTGTAAAAATGGTATAACTCATTATTAACGATGCTTTACCACTAATCCCTATGATTTATTTAAGTTTTGCACAGGAAAAAAACCCCGTAGATTTATCTTATAGCAGTTTTTGGAGGATTGGCGAATGATACATTTTATTTGCACGGACCTCTCTACATTCACAACATGAGATTTAATGGAATTTTAAAATGTAGTAATTTAGCTCTCAAAAGAAGCGACAAAGAAACAGGAAATGAAATATTATTTTATTGGAAAGAATTATGGACAGACTCCCTGGGCCATTTTCAAATAACTTATGAAGGGAAGCAGAGACATTTCATTAAATCAAATTTTATTTCTCGGCAGTAATATACAAAGCAAAATGCATAGCGGACACAAAAACCGATTAGCGATCACCCAGGAAAGGACTCACAAATTTAAACCGAATGTCTGGTGCCTCGGAAGGTTTTCAAATTATTGGTGTAATTTCTCACTGGGAGCCCGATCTCACAATTTAGAAATATATATTTTTGTTTTTTCAATTCTGTTCCTCTCCAGACTCAATTATGTTATTTTCAGAAATACTATGTCCTTTGTTTTAAATAAAGCACTTAAGGAGGATATGTCTGACTCTTAAGTTCGAAATCCTAAAGCTCAGAATACAATGGAGCATGAAAGAGCTTTAATATACATTTTAACAAGCATAGTTTTTGGATTAAATCTGTATCATTCGGTCTTTAGAATAAGGACAAATAAGTGGAAATCTGCAATTTGGAAGGTCCTTGATGAAACATCTACTTTAATCAGTCACACATTTCTTTAGTCAGACCAATTATGACTAATTTCTTTGGTGGACAAAAATGCTGGAGAAACTCAGCAGGTGAGGCAGCATCTGTGGAGCGAAGGAATAGGTGACGTTTCGGGTCGAGACCCTTCTTCCGACTGATGAAGGAATAGGTGACGTTTCGGGTCACCTAAATGTATAAAAAATGTTATACAACAGGTGCAGGAGTAGGCCATTCGGTCCTTCAAGCCAACACCGCCATTCAATGTGATCATGGCTGATCATCCACAATCAGTACCAGTACTAGATCGGCCACGATTGAATGGTAGAGTGGACTTGATGGGCTGAATGGCCCATGTGTGCTCCTATTACGTATGAACAAGTTGGGCTTCACAGACAAGGCATGTTGAAGGCTCTATTCTTGAAGGTAGACACAAAGTGCTGGAGTAACACAGCGGGCCAGTCATCTCTGGAGAAAAAGGATGGGTGATGTTTCGAGTCAGGACCCTTTTTCAGAACAAGAGTAAAGGGGAGGCCCAGAACAAAGGAGGACCTGCATCAGATGATCAAGGAAGGGTGGGGCCCATAATGGCTTCTTGTTGGCCGGGGAAGAGGCATTCAAAGATGCGAATGGTGGAACTAGTAGGACGGGGAATGGAGGGAATGCAAGGGTTGAGATTAGGGGTTGAAATGGAGAATTCAAAATTCATACCGCTAGGTTGTCAGTTGCAGAAGTGAAATATGAGAAATATGAGGTTCCTCCAATTTACGCTGGGCCTCACTCTGGCAGTGGAGAGGGCCCAGGACAGAAAGGTCAGTGTGGGAATGGGAGGAGGGAGTTAAAATGTTTGGCAACCAGGAGATCGCGTAGGCCCAGGCGGATTCTCCGCGACCTTTGTTGACTTGCCACATCTCCGTTGAGATGTTGATTCGGTCATCGGCAGACACAAAATGCTGGAGTAACTCAGCGGGACAGGCAGTATCTCCGGAGAGAAGGGATGGGCGACGTTTCGGGTCGAGACCCTTCTTCAGATGCTGCCTGTCCCGCTGAGTTACTCCAGCATTTTGTGTCTACCTACGATTCAAACCAGCATCTGCATTTAAACCAGCGATTGTCTATTGTCATCTGCATTTCTTTCCCACACGTTGATTTGGTCAGGTCAGTTGTCCAAGGTACAATGGTGAGATTCGGCACTTGACTGAATGAGTGTCCGCGCTTGATTGTACCCAGTCGCTGTGCTGGTAGTGAGTGTGTGGACGTTGGGCGAGGGCAGGCGCTGGCTCAGGGACACGACTAAATAACCTGGCAGTGTTTACCGTCAAGGCACGCCCAGTAGACCATCCAGGGTGCACGAGAATTGCAATCTATTGAGTCTCAAAAAAGGAGTGTACAGATTGAAAAGGAAGAACTAGGATAACGAGGGTAGTCAGAGGGTAGTTAATCTGTGGAACACATTGCCACAGAGGGTTGTCGAGGCCAAGTCTGGATATTTTTAAGGCAGAGATAGGCAGATTCTTGATTAGATGGTGTTTTATCACTAATGTTTTATTATTATTAATGTTTAGTGTTTTCTGAGTCATTCGTAACTGTCACTGTATGTCATGTTGTTACTTGTGGGCGGAGCACCAAGGCAAATTCCTTGTATGTGAATACTTGGCCAATAAACTTATTTACTTACATACTTACTTACATAGAACGGGGGTGAAGGTTTATGGGGAGAAGGCAGGAAAATGGGATTAGGAGGCAGAGATTGAATGGCGGAGTAGACTCGATTGGCCGAATGGCCTAATTCTACTCCTATACCCTGTGAACTTGTGATAGACACAAAAAGCTGGAGTAACTCAGCGGGTCAGGCTGCATCTCTTTACAAACGTAACAGGTGACATTACGGGTCAGAACACCGGCTTCAGATCCCAAACATCACCTATGCTTTCCGCTAATTACCCTGAGAATTGGCATCCTACTATAAATATAGCTTCCCTTAGAGAATGCATCTTAAAATACCACTAAATATTCAGCTGTCTCACGTACAAGAATTGCTTTGCTCTTAACATGTTATACACCGTTAAATAATGGATCCAAACCCCATTATAAACAAGAATAGACTTAGTGTTGAGTGTTTTATTGTTATACATCCCAGACGGAACAATGACTTTCTTACTAGCAGCAGCACAACAGAAGATGGAAACATTGGACACTGTAAACAGTATCATGAACGAGAAAAAAAAAGTTTAGTGTGTGTATATACACACATACTCGCATATACACACATACACACATAAATATATGAGTGTGCAGGAAAGAACTGCAGATGTTGCTTTAAATCGAAGATAGACACAAAATGCTGGAGTAACTCAGTGGGACAGGCAGCATCTCTGGAGGGAAGGAATGGGCGACGTTTCAGGACGAGACCCTTCTTGTATATATATGCGTGTGTGTGTGTGTGTACTAATAATGGTGCAATATTAATATGATATGTGGTTCAGAGCTCATTGGAGAGGCTTCATTTATGAAGGCCATAGGATTTAAAAGCTCAAGATCCAATGGAGCCCTTCATAACAATGTTGTGCATGGTTTAAGTATTATGAAGGAATATTATTCTGCCTTAGATAGACACAAAATTCTGCAGTAACTCAGCGTGTCAGGCAGCAACTCTGGATTAAATGGATGGGTGACGTTCCGGGTCGAGACCCTGCTTCAGACCCGAAACGTCACCCATTCCTTCTCTCCAGAGATGCTGCCTGTCCCGCTGAGTTACTCCAGCAGTTTGTGTGTAAAGCAGCATCTGCAGTTCCTTCCGACACGAAGGTAGCTCAGATGTTACCTCGTACGTTGTTATAAGGACAAAGTCTCGAACAATATAAATAATACAGTACAGGCTGACTTCTAAATATAAAGCATACATTGTAGAAGTGAACTGGCCAACGCTACTAATGGGCATCGAGGAGAGTGGAAATTGTGCAACTATCAGGCAATTCATCAAAGTCTAAAACATCCAAACGGAGAAAATTCTCCATTGGATGAGCGGAAAGCGATTAGCTCGACTTCCTGTGCCTGCACCGAGTCCCCTGAAATATACAGAGAAGAATAATCCACTTTTGGGATGCTGAATATTTGTGAATCAAACGAGAGATCGCAAGTTCTTGAAGATTTATTTTTAGTAAAGATTTCCCACCGTGTGGAAATAGCTGTCTGAAGATTAAAGATTGTTGCAAAATGAAACTTGACCTACATCTTAGTAACGTCGTGAGATGGTAGCCAGACCTCCCGACCCGAAACCTCATCTATCATGTTACTCCAGAGATGCTGCCTGACCCGCTGAGTTACTCCAGTGCTGTGTGTCCATCTTTGGTAGAAACCAGCACCTGCAGTTCTTTGTTTCAACGTTCATTTTATAAGCTGGATAGCAAAGACGTCTATTTTTCTTCGATAGACACAAACAGCTGGAGTAACTCAGCCGGTCGGCCTCATCTCTGGAGAAAAGGTGACGTTTCGGGTCAAGACCCTTTTTCAGAGAGTCAGGGGAAGGGGATAGGATAGTGGGTGTAGGATAGTGTTAATGTGCGGGGATCGCTGGTCGGCACGGACACAGTGGGCCGAAGGGCCTGTTTCTGTGCTGTATCTGTAAACCAAACTAAAGACTAGTGAGCTATGGCGGGCTTTCAGTCTTTCTCATTTTTGTTGGATGTGTTTTGAGGGTTGGGATCTCTGCCAATGTGAATGGTCCAGGATTTATACTTGGAAGACCTTCCCATCCAGCATGACCTCCGATTGAGGATGGAGCCAGGTTTATGAGGTATTGTCCTCGAGAGATCAACAAGGGGGGAAGAGCGAGGTCAACAGTGTATTTTGTTTCTTAATCTTGAGCCATCTTGTGTTGAACTTGGTGTTCTACAGAGAACAAGAACCGACCCTCCGGCTCATCATGATACCAAGCTAAACTAATCTCCTCTGCCTGCGTGTGGTCCCTATCCCTCCATTCCCTGCATTTCCATCTATCTAAAATCCTCATAGGCCGCTGTCGTATCTGCCTCCACCACCAGCTCTGACACCGTTCCAGCCATTCACCGCTCTGTGAAAAACACGTCACCATTACATTTCACATTGTATCTTTAAAGTCTAAGGTCTAAAAATTCAGTTCTTTGAAACAAAATGTAATTTTCGGTCTTTGCCTTTATTGTTCCTTTCCTGATTATAAACCATTGAAGAAGAAGACGGGTCCCAGCCCGAAACGTCACCCATCCATGTCCCCCACAGATGCTGCCTGACCTGCTGAGTTACTCCATGTTCAAGTTCAAGTTCTATTAATTGCCACATGCACCATTTGGTACAGGCACATTTGAGTTACCCTGTTACAGCCATACAGCAAAAAGAACACATTACCCGTTAGAGTTTAACATGAACATCCCCGCACAGCGGAATCAACGTCCCCACTGTGAGGGAAGGCACCAAAGTGCAGTCCTCTTCCTCCAGCATCTGCAGTTCCTTGTGCCTCTATAAACCATTGTTATTTACCCGAAGAAGGGTCTCGACCCGAAGCGCCACCCATTCCTCCTCTTCACGGACGCTGCCTGTCCCGCTGAGTAAAGCCCCTGTCCCACTTTCATCACCTAATTGGCGACGTCTGCCGTGTTTGCCCTTGACTCATACTCGCAGCATGGTCGCCACAAGATCATAGGAGGTCTTCCTCATGCTCGCGAGGGGTCTCCGCGTACGCGTGGCCTCAAGTAGGTCGTGGCGTTTTTTCCAGCCTGATACAAAATGTCCACGAGTTAAAAAAAAGGTCGGCATGGGAAATTGATACTTTCTACTCATAGGCAGGTCATAGTAGGTCGTGATGGCAGTCGTAGGTCGGTGACTGGCCCGAGAAAAAAAATGCAAACATATCATCATTTTATCATGTGATAACTTTCCACTCGTAGCTAGTCGTAGTTGGTCGTAGGTGTGGAAGACTGAGGTCGAGGAAGGTCGTAGGAGGTTGTAGACATAGTCATAGGAGGTCGTAGACATAGCCATGGGAGGTCTTTTACTTCGGCGAGTCAACACGACCTTGACATTTTTTTTCAACTCGTCTTGGGTCTTCTAAACCGGTGGATTAGGTCCTCCAACTGGGACAGCCCCTTTACTCCAGCATTTTGTGCCAATTGGGATTTGAAACTGCTGCAGGAGAACGGTGCGAAATCTGAGAAAACTGTAGCATCAGTAAAAGCAATGAAACATTTTATTCTTCTTGAAGCTCGGGATACTTGGTGTTTGCTAGAATCCATACAGCCTGCAGCCACACATGCTGAATGTTGAACACAACCCCACAAAAAGCGATGGTCTATGGGGGAAAGTCAGCTGCCCTGGTCCAGTGCTACTCCTTGCCCTTGTTTCCATGTGTTGATCACTGATCGTGTATCATTTACCTGCTGTCTGATTTTGCAGTTTGGAAAGACAATTTGCTGCCTCGTTTTGTTGTGCAACCAAATCATGTTGGTGCACTTGTAAACTCTTCATGAAGCTGGCGTGAATTACACGGTGGATTTATTGATTACAGATTCATCTGTACACAACGTGATTCTAATCAATACGGCTTAAACCGTTGGTCTTGCATCAAAATGCACCGAAACCTAATAAGATAAGTCTCACCCTGTTAAGCATTTTAATTAATTAATTGATTAATTAGTTAGTTAGCTGGGCCTTCACTTCAACTCTCCCTACGGCACGGTGGCGCAGTGGTAGAGTTGCTGCCTCGCAGAGCCACGGACCCGGGTTCGATCCCGACTATGGGTGCTGTCACAAGACGTGCAGTTTGTAGGTTAATTGGCTTCGGTAAAGATTGTAATTTGTCCCTAGTGTGTAGGATAGTGCGAGTGTGCGGGGATCGCTGGTTGGCGCGGGCTCAGTGGGCCGCAGGGCCTGATTCCGTGCTGTATCTCTAAACTAAACTAAACGTTACGTTGCATGTTATTTTTGGCCAAACAATTGTGGTAGTTTTGCCTTCCACGTACCTGGGCCATCTCTTCCTGAAACAAAAGGATATTATTCTCTGGACCTGGAAGGCTGCAGCAATGTTTAGCAATGTTTCACGACTAAGTCAGTCTTGGCTGGTGATCTTCGAAGGCTTGACCCCTGGATCATCTTGGTGTGAAGCCCTGCGTCTAGTCAACCTACCAATTAGCAACAGATTTTAAATATCTGATTATCAAAGTTATTTTAAATCCGTTTTTTTTGTGATGGTACCTGTAGGTTCGGCCTACAGGCACCATCGCACACAAATGCATTGATTGTGTAAGAGCGTTTCACTTTGATAGTATACAGTTTCCAGTTCCACCTTCAGTGCACGGGTGAGCTGAAATGCCCTTGCACTGCTATGTTCCGCACACTGTTCCATTCATCAAGCAGTCATGGGTCGGCCACATTACAGTGACTCAAATGTGTTCAGAGGTTAATCTGAGGTTTTGATGACTGATGAGAGGCAAAGCTTTTCAAAAAGAAATTCACATCAAAGAATGTCCGATCTGTTGGACAGGGCTCTCGCTTAACTTTTCTTCCCTGTTGCAAGCTGGCGAACCTTGACAGTTCTTTAGGTTGCCAAATGACAGTTTTGGTGGTCATTTAAGACGGTTTGCATGACGCCTGCCATAATGTGCTCGGACGAAGTGCGTAGTTACCAGTCGGAAATATGCTCAATGAAGCATTCACATATTATGTTCAAGAAGGAACTGCAGATGCTGGAAAATCGAAGGTAGACAAAAGTGCTGGAGAAACTCAGCGGGTGAAGCAGCATCTATGGAGCGAAGGAAATAGGCCTAGTTTTCCTTCGCTCCATAGATGCTGCCGCATCCGCTGAGTTTCTCCAGCACTTTTGTCTACATTCACATAGTATTTCTGCTTCAAATAACTCACAAACTAAACATATTCACCAATCAAGACTTGATATATACCACAATGACATGCAGCAAAATTATAATACTATATCTCAACTCTTTTTATACATTGAAATTAATGCAATTTCTCTTAGTTCTTTCCACTTCCAAACAAAAATGTGGTTGGATTATTCAGCACATGATCAGCCTGTGTCAATAAATCCTGGACTGTGGTAACATATATGCTTAACCATGCACACTACATATGTTTAAAGGTGTCAAAACAAGTAATAACATTATGAATTAAAACACATTTGATTGCATTCCGTTATCAACCAGTCAATGTTCGCTCTAAAGACCATGAAGCACAAAAGGGTCAGGGGGTGTGTGAATCAGTGCGGGGTGGATAGATGGTCGGGGGTGGGAAGGCAATCAGTGCAGAATGGATGGATTGAGGCAGGTGAATTAGCACGTGTTGGTTGGTGTATGTAAAATTGTGAGGGGAGAACACGGGGGATATCAGTGGTGTTGAATGTTGAGTTCGGGATGGATGTGGGGGGTCAGTACAGGATGAATAGGGGGTATCGTACAGGATGAATGGGGGTAGACAAAATTCAGCGGGTGAGGCAGCATCTATGGAGCGAAGGAAATAGGCAACGTTTCGGGTTGAGACCCTTCTTCAAACTGTTCCCCCACATTCTTCTTGAATGGGGTGACCAGTACAGCATGGATGGAGGGGGGGGGATCAGCACAGGATGAATGGGAGGATCAGTAGAGGATGAATGGGGTAGGTCAGTGCAGTGTGGATCGGATGGTCTGTGCGGGATGAGTGAGGGTTCACTACAGGGTGAATGAGGGGATCAGTACAGGGTGAATGAGGGGATCGGTACAGGATGAATGGGGGATCAGTACTGGATGAATGGGGAGATCAATAAAAGATGAATGGGGAGATCACTACAGGATGGGGGGGTTGGTGCAGGGCAAATAGAGGGTGGGTGAGTACGGGATGAATGGGAGGATCAGTGCAGTAGTAATGGTGGGAGAAGTGCAGGATGGATGGGAAGGGGTGTCAGTACAGGATGAATTGGGGGACCAGTGTAGGATGGATGGGGGGGGGAGGTGGCAGGAGAATCAATGCGAGGTGGGTAGGGTGATGAATAGATTGGAGGAGGGGGTAGATGGGGAGGGGAGCACAGGGGATGTCAGTGAGGACTGAATAGAGGAGGGAATTGGGATCAGTGCGGGATGGAGAGGAGGGGTCACAGGATAAGAGGGGTGGATGGGGGCGTACACGAGAGAGAGAGAGACAGAGAGAGAGAGAGAGAGAGAGAGAGAGAGAGAGGGGGGAGGGGCAGAGGAGGTGGGGAGGAAGGAAGGTCAGCGCTCCTCAGACAACACCGCCCCGCCGCCTTGTCCGTCCCTGTCCCTATAGGATCTTTGGTGAAGCTACTTCAGACGGCGGAAGGAGACCTCCCTCCCTCTCCCTCCCTCGGCGAGTGAGAGCGGTTGTTTTGAAAGCGTCTTTAACGGATTTGCAAGCAGCGGCCGTTATCAGGGCTTTCAAAACAACCCCTTTCGCACGCCGAGGCAAGGAGGAGGGAGGGTGGGGGAGGGAGGGAGAGGGAGGGGTGCGGGAGGAGGAGGCGGAGGAGCCGTTATCGCGGCCGCTGCTGCCGCTGTTCGAGGCCCATCATTCGCTCCAACCCTTTGTCACCACGCACCCGGCATCGTTGCCCCGCAATCAAAGATACTAGAGGAATACAGCCGCCGCCGCCGACACGAAACATCACATTCCTATTCTCCAGAGTTGCTGCCTGACCCGCAGAGTTACTCCAGTTTTTTGTGTCTACCAGTATAAACCAGTATTTGCGTGCCAAGCCGGGCAAAATGAGTCGGCGTTTAGGTTGCCATGCGGTACTTTGGGTGGTCAATGGCACCCGGGCAACCGCTAATTTCGAGCCCTGTTGGAGTGTTTGTCAAAAGTGTTTTAGAGTCATGTGTCCTGAACAGAACAATAATTCTCACTTGCAGCAGCACAACAGGATAGGTAAACATAGTACACTGTAAACAATATAATTAACAGAAAAAACATTTTATCTATTTACATATATACATGTATATGTATGTGTGTATTTGTGTGTATACACACACACAAATATATATATACACAAATACATATCCATACAGATATATATAATGCATACATGTACGTACACACACACATATATATATATACTCAATTTTCCCCCATTTATATTTATGTATATACACACACACACACATACATATATAATACACGCACACGCACACATATATACACACACAGACATAACACATAAAACAATTGAACAAATTAAAATAATGCAAAAAGACAAGCAAATGGACATTTTCCATTAATGTGATTGTTCAGAAACATTGCTTACACTTCGAAAGTTTCTATTTAAAATGTTACACCTAATTCCAATTTATTGAGGTAATTATTTAAACGTTTTTATAATTTCTATAATTTTTAAAGGTAGCATTCTGCTACTGTATGAGGAAGACACGTGTGGTTTCAGCTTAATCATATTTTCTTCGCTGTCTTTGCTCCCTCAGCTCTGAACTCAAACAAGGGAGCTAACTGTGATGTAAAATACAAGTGCAAAATAGTTGGTACCAAATTGGCAGCACATTTTAATAAAACCTCAATTTCTTTTTTCCGCTAAAAGTGGTATAAAATAAGGTTTGTCAGTTTGCCAGAATTCACGAGATGCCAATACTACCACCTAAAGTTGCACGTCATAAAATTAGTCATTAGTCTTTTATAATAGAAAAATCATATAATAAGAGTCGATTTAAAACTACATGCCATCTATTTTGTCATGGTTTATTTTCGGATTAAAATACCGGATTTATTTTATTCGCCGTTGCAATGTGTTCTCCAGGAATAATACAGTAATGACTACCACAACTCACTAATACCTATCGTGTCATCAAGTCCGTGTCTCACAATTATATAATCCCATTTGCCCAACTGTGCTTTTTTTACCAGCTGCCACATTAAAACATGCTCCCCTCCCCTCTATTTATTTTGCCATTAAAGGCATTGAAATGCCATGGAACTTTTAAATAAATAAAAATATGTACACTATGATTTTCTTATTTCTGTTTGCAGATTATTCAGTTTCAGTGTAGATTATTGTCATGTGTACCGAGGTACAGTGAAAAGCCTTTGTTGCGTGCTAACCAGTCAGCGGAAAGACAATACCTGATTACAGTCGAGCCGTTTACAGTGTGTAGATACAGGATAAAGGGAATAACGTTTAGTGCAAGGTGAAGACAAAATAATTGAAAGGACCGTGAACAATATTTGTAAATCAGCTCGTTTTAGAGAAATACATTAAAAAATATTGTAAATGCTCTGAGCCTAGCATTTCAAAACTGATCAGTTTAGCAGCTTCTTTTTTAAATGATATATGGAGTTGCTTTGTGTATGTATTTTGTTCACCGCTACAATGTACTGACCATCATTCTTTATATTAAGAAGTTTATTCTATCAGCATCAATGACATTTATAATAATGTTTTCAATGTGTGAGTGAACAGATTTGTCTCTGAAAAGTCTTAATACGAGATTATACCATGTGTCCTAATTGTTCTTAGTAAAAGGATTGTTACTTCAGAATTACAAATAAATTAGTTTTAATTACACGGAGTTGTGTTTCGAGCGGCCTACTCCTGCACCTATTTTCTATGTTTCTATGCTTTTCTCCTTCGATTCCCTTTCACAAGTTCGCATCAAATCTTACAATACACATCAGGACACTGTAGTAGAAATAACAACAGATTTATGTGGATATTTTTCACCCGAGGTTTTCTTTCCTCCCGACACTTAGCATTTACCTCACTGACGAACAACAATTTATCTGTATTTTCTCAATCAGAGCTGTATATATTTTCAAATGCCATCACCTTTCATACTAATTTTCTCTGCTTTAAGCAAAACAATCTGAAGCTTTGTACTCTCACACTCTCAAGCAGACAATCCTCATCTGAAATACAATTTGAATACATGTCTGCATCCTCTTGAAAAGCTTCCATCAATGCCAATTCCGGGATTGGCCACAGAACTCTGGTAGTGGGCTAAAGATACTGTCAAGTCTTGGTATAAATTTGTCACCTTTCTATTCAATGGCAACTTAAATAAAACCAAGATGCAGTACAGCTTTAGCCTCTTTTTCAACGTGCTTTGTCATCTTCAAAAATGTGGTTCTTACATCTCAGGTTCTGTCTGTTTTTCCCGTCCCTTAAAAATGGTAGCACTTGCTTCACGTAATCTTTCCTCATTCCTCCCGACAAAAGATATCGTTTCACTGGGCTAATTTTCCTTGTTAACATATCTGCACAGTTCACCAGTCTATCTGGCTTGCTAACATTCTCTTCACAACATTTCTAAAGAGCATGTCCCACTTAGGCATGGTCGCCGGGTGTCACCTGTACGGCCGTGAGTCGTCTCCTCAGTTGCCCAAAGAGTCGTAGCGTTTTTCTGGTCGCCGCTGGATTTTGAAATGCTCAAACCTTGTCTGCGACCGTGGGCTTGTCGTAGCTTGTCTTCTCCTGACGTAGGTGCCGTCGTAGCTTGTCGCCAGGATTGCGTAGCTTGTCGCCGCCGCTGACTTTGGTGAATTCCATTGTCATAGTCGTCGGCAGTTGCCTAAAAAAAACGCTTAAGTGGGACAGGCCCTCAAGTTGTATTAGCTGCAAACATTGAAATCATTCTCTGAATACCCCAGTACAGGTCAATACTTAAATTAAAAATAACATTTCTAATGTTGCTCTTTTCAAAACACCAGTTCACTTCAATCTGTTCATCGCTTCAATCACTGCATGCTTTCTGTTCTTAAGCCTTTGATCATTTCTTACTGCCCTTGACATTATTGTTTCCCCGAGGGGCTATAAATTTGCTAATAAGTTGGTATGAAACTTTGTAAAACTCATTTTAAAAGTCTAAATACTACAATATCCACAAAATTGGAAGTCCCAATGTTACTTCATCAAGGAACAGTATCGAGCTCACAATCAATTGCCTAAAATAAATCCACGCTAAATCTCCTCCCATTGTTGTACATCTTTCCCAGTGTCAGGTAATGTTGCCCTGTGTCATGCTGTCTGAACCTTTTCCTTAACATTTTGGCTACCAATTATTTGTAATTTAAGTATTAAGTATACTTCTTCTTCTTATCGAGTCCACACACACAAGATTAGAAGTTGTTCAGCCAGAGCTGAACACACTTCTCGGCATCTGCATACAACGGTGTCTGTCTTGTCGCTTCTTGTGCGTGGTGGTGGAAAGATTGGTGGAAACAGGGCCGCGATCAACGTGAACGCTCTTTCCTTGACCCCATTAATGTACTGGAGTATTCAGAGAATAAATTCAAAGTTTACAGCTAAAACAACTTAATTTAATAGTCCTTAATGTGGTACCTTGCACGAAACATTATTCCCTTTATCATGTATCTGTAAGCAGTGGACGGCTCGATTGTAATCGTGTTGTCTTTCTGCTGACTGGTTAGCATGCAAGACAAGTTTTTCACTGTACCCCCGGTACACGTGTCTATTAACTAAACTAATTATTTTATGAGTCATATGACATGTGCAAACCCTACCTACGGACGAATTCACGATCTTCCAATCTACCTTGTTGCGCCACTTGACTTTTTTTACCCTGCACTTTCTTTGCAGCTGTCTGGCTAGACTCAGTACTCTGTTTACATTCCCTTTTGCGTTACCAAATGTACTCGTGTATGGTATGATTTGCCCGGATCGCACGCAAGTTTCTAAAAATGATTACAAAATCTGTGTTCGGAAATGGGGGGGGGGTGCATAAGATTGATTTATTATTGTCAGTTAGACCAAGATACATTGAACACCTTTGCACAAGTACATTTGGTCACGCAAAAGAAAAAATAAACCGAGTGCAGAATATAGTGCTATAAATAAAAGGACGTACCTTTAGAAAGGTGATGAGGAATTTCTTTAGCCAGAGGCTGGTGAATCTGTGGAATTCATTGCCACAGGCGGCTGTGAATACCAAATCGTTGGGTATTTTTAAGGCAGAGATTGACCAATACTTGATTGGTAAGGGTGTCAATGGTTATGGGGAGAAGGCAGGAGAATGGGGTTGAGAGGGAGAGATAGATCAGCCATGATTGAATGGCGGAGAAGACTCGATGGGCCGAATGACCTGACTTATGAACTTATGAACTCCAATGAAAGTGCAGGGTTTTTTTTAAAGTCGAAGTCACAATGAGGTAGATTGGAAGATTGGGAATTCATCCCTGGGTAGGCTTTGATTTTGCCACTGTCAGCACTGGACTCCCATCTTTGGTTCCAGACTGTTTTTGTAGTACAGCTGTGAACAAGTGCAAAGGTCTAGCCAATATTTTCTTCTTGTAAAGATCTGCACGAGGGATTTCTGCTTACTTGTGTTGAATTTTGCAGTTACATTACGAGCCCTTAACCAATAATTAAATAATTGCCTGGTTAATGCAAGAAAAGTGATGACAGCCTGTCTCTGAAGCTTCAGTTCGAGTTTGAATTGCACCTCATTTTTAAGAATTTAATTTCATTGAACAGTTGCGTAGCTTTTTTTCCAAAACTCTGACTAAGTGTTTAATTTAGTTTAGTATAGAGGTACAGCTCGGAAACAGGCCCTGCAGTCCACCGAGCCCGCGCCGACCAGTGATCCCCGTACACTAATGCTATCCCACACACACACAAGGGACAATTTACAATTTTAATGAAGTTTAATGACCTACAAACCTGCACGTCTTTGGAGTGTGGGAGGAAACCCAGGCATGGTACGGGTCACGGGGAGAACACCGTACAGACAGCACCCGTGGTCAGGATCGAACCCGGGTCTCTGGAGCTGCGAGGCAGCAACGCCACAGTGCCGCCCTGTTCATGAACATTAGCAAGAAAATTAAGTTTCATGGACAGATTTACTGATTTGAAAAGTCATAATTGCACTGGAATTTTAATGCTCACTATTAATGTAAAAAATGATTGATGTGCCTTTTAGAATTTTTTTACCTTCATCAAAATCGTTTGAGAAGCGTGCAATATTTGGATAGGAGCAGAATTAGGCCATTCGGCCCATCAAGTCCATTCCTCCATTCAATCATGGCTGATCTATCTCTCCCTCCTAACCCCATTCTCCTGCCTCCCCCCCATAACCCCTGAGAGATGAGAAAGCTGCCTGTGTACTATCAGTAGGAAATGCTTCATTACTACAAAATCCATAAAAGGTTGTCAGTGGCTTAGAAACATTGAAAATAGGCCATTTGGCCCCTCGATCCAGCACCGCCATTCAAGATGATCATGGCTGATCATCCAAAATCAGTACCTCGTTCCTGCTTTTTCCCCATATTCCTTGATTCCTTTAGTCTTAAGAACTAGATCTCTCTCCTGAAAACATCCAGTGAATTGGCCTCCACAGATTCCACAGATTCACAACTCTCTGGGTGCAAAAGCTTTTCCTCATCTCAGTCCTAAATGGCCTAAACCCCCTTATTCTTAAACTGTGACCCCTGGTTCTGGACTCCCCCCAACATCGGGAACATTTTTTCTGCATCTACCCTGTCCAATGCATTAAGAATGTTATATGTTTCTACAAGATATCCTCTCATCCTTCTGAATTCCAGTGAACACAAGCCCAGTCGACCCACTCTTTCACCAAGCTTCATCATAGACAATAGACAACAGGTGCAGGAGTAGGCCATTCGGCCCTTCGAGGCAGCACCGCCATTCAATGTGATCATGGCTGACCATCCCCAATCAGTACCCCGTTCCTGCCTTCTCCCCATATCCCCGTGACTCCGCTATCTCCGCTATCACATATTATTATGTGAATGCCTGTGCTTTGCACTGTTAACCTTGCATCATTAAGCTGCATTATGGTAGCCAACAAGATCATGGGAGACCCCTTCCACCCCAGCAACAGACTGTTCCAGCTGCTCCGGTCAGGCAAACGCCCCCGTTGCCATGCTGTGAGAACGGAGAGGATGAGAAGGAGCTTCTTCCCAGAGGCCATTCAGGCTGTAAACTCCTATCTCACCAGGGACTCTTTACTGTGCCATTCTACTGTTTTTTTAAATTGCTGTTTTTTTCCTTTTTCTTTCCTCCCACAAATATGCAATATGTGAATATGAGATTCTGTTCAATTCTGTTTGTAGTTTGTTTGTTGTTTGTAGTTTTTTTTTGCACAATCTGCGAGCATCGCCACTTTTCATTTCACTGCACATCTCGTATGTGTATGTGACAAATAAACTTGACTATCCCGGTCAATATTGCCCCTTCAAATAAAACATGCAGTAATTCATTCATTTGCTGTTTGTTGGCTATTGCGATGTGCAAATCACCTCCTTTATTTTTCTTTATAGATTTCCAAAAGATGTTGTATTGGTGATAAAATTATGTTAGACGCCTTGACGACTATGTGCCTCTTTTTCAACAAATGTCACAACAGTGCGGCTTTGCATAGAATGATTTATTACAGTCGTCCTTCTGCAACAATAAATCCTCACATTTGCCATATGCGATGCCACTTTAAGATGTCTATTGTGCATTGCACCACCCGAATTAGACGAGTTTAAATATTTCCGTGTTTCTAAAAGATCTGCACAAGGTGTCGATGCTCAAAATCCTGATGTCGCGGTTTTAAATAGGGACTGTATTTCTCTGTTAAGAAATCATAGTGTATTTTGAGATGAAAAATATGGTGCCCAGCTAATGGTTTATGGATCGACAATGAGCTAATGGAGCATATTTATAAAGGTGGCGTGGACTTGTGGGATCTGCGTGTGCCAGTGATTTCAATGGTTCAATTATTGTCAGATGTACCAGGTACAGTCAAATATATTTTTTGCATACTGCTCCGCGAGACTAACCCTGTACATAAACAAAATCGCCCCAGTTAGTGTAGTACGAACAGAGTGGCCCGCCGAGTTTATTTGCCATTTTCTAACCAACATCACTAGATTAACCTACGATGAGCGTTTGTCGGCACTGGGCCTGTACTCGCTGGAGTTCAGAAGAATGAAGGCGGGACCTCATTGAAACGTACTGAATAGTGAAAGGCTTGGATGTAGTGGATGTGGAAAGGATGTTTCCACTAGTGGGAGAGTCTAGGACTAGAGGTCATAGCCTCAGAATTAAAGGACGTTCCTTTTAGGAAGGAGAGCAGGAAAAACATCTTTAGTCAGAGGGTGGTGAATCTGTGGAATTCTTTGCCACAGAAGGCTGTGGAGGCCAAGTCAGTGGATATATTTAAGGCAGTGATGGATAGATTCTTCATTAGTACGGATGTCAGAGGTGTTTGGGAAAAGGGGAAGTACAACGGGATCTGGGGGTCCTTGTTCATCAGTCAATGAAAGTATGCATGCAGGTACAGCAGGCAGTGAAGAAAGCGAATGGCATGTTGGCCTTCATAACAAGAGGAGTTCAGTATAAGAGCAAAGAGGTCCTTCTGCTGTTGTATAGGGCCCTGGTGAGACCACACCTGGAGTATTGTGTGCAGTTTTGGTCCCCTAATTTGAGGAAGGACATTCTTGCCATTCAGGGACATGGTTAATTTCATGGATGGCGGGAGAATAGAGCGGCTGGACTTGTACACTCTGGAATTTAGAAGGACGAGTGGATCTTATTGAAACATTTAAGATTATTAAGGGTTTGGACACGCTAGAGGCAGGAAACATGTTCCCGATGTTGGGGGAGTCCAGAACCAGGGGCCACAGTTTATGAATAAAGAGTAAGCCATTTAGAACGGAGACGAGGAAACACTTTTTCACACATAGAGTTGTGAATCTGTGGAATTCTCTGCCTCGGAGGGCGGTGGAGGCCGGTTCTCTGGATACTTTCAAGAGAGAGCTAAATAGGGCTCTTAAAGATAGCGGAGTAAGGGGATATGGGGAGAAGGCAGGAACGGGGTACTGATTGTGGATGATCAGCCATGATCACATTGAATGGTGGTGCTGGCTCAAAGGGCCGAATGGCCTCCTCCTGCACCTATTGTCTATTGTCTATAAGGCAGGAGAATGGGGTTAGGAGGGAAAGATAGATCAGCCATGATTGAATGGCGGAGTAGACTTGATGGGCCGAATGCCCTAATTCTCCACCTCCTAATGATCACTAAACCCAAAACTGCAATAGATCTACAAATATAGTTGCATTAAAATTTGAAAGTCTTAAAAATGTTTGGAGAAATAAATCTCTTTTCCCCCAGCACAACATTCTTGAGCGGTGGTCTGGACATGAAAGAGTTATTGACGGCGGTGTCTTAACTGATAAAGAAACAAATTCATTAGACTCACCTAATGATAATGCAGTACCTACGGAGATTTTGCATGGGCAATCCTTGTCCATTTAAACATACATGGAATTAATGGCGGGGGGGGGGGGGGGGGGGGGAAGGGAGGAGGGAGGCTTTTATTAATAAATAGTAATTATACATGAAGCTCTACTTACGCATTTCTTATTAGTAAATTTGGGGAAAGGTGTAAAAGAAATGTGTGCAGCGTCTCCATTAGAGTGGTGCAAAGTGAATTCAGTTATGAGACTATTAAAGTGCTATTTTGATAATTAAGCCCACAGCTGCTTGAAGGGCTTTGGGGCCAGTCACTGATGAAGTAATAGACTGTGCCATGAATTGCCTAAATAGGTAAAGAAGGAAAAATGCGAGAGGTTTTTCACGATGAAGTTGTTTCGAACGTTATAAAGTCGACCAAGAACTTACCATAGATTCCCTCACATGACCTGCACAGGAAAGGAAAGTGCTCCCGACACTGAGTCAGAGTGTTTTTGCGCTACCCACCTAGCTTTGGGTTGCGTTTGAAAACAGCTGGAGGCTAAGGACAGACAGTTGCTTTCTGAACAAAGCCCCCTGTCAATTCTCGTTTTGATTCTCCCCCTCCCCCTTTGGAACCTGGCGGTTAGTCATCCAGTATGTGACCATGTATTACTCTTACCTTGGGCATTGCTAGTTCAGAAATTCTCACCCGCTTCCACAATAAAACAACTCTGCAAATCCGGTCCAGGAACACAGCGATATTAAATGCATAATGAATCGTGAATTAGTGCACAGATAACTTTTGGATTTCATTAAAGTGGCGAAGAGGAAAATAAAGAAAAACATAATTTTGCTTTTGTCATTCCCACTTAACCATGCAAGCACTTTACCTCCTGCTGTGGAGTCTTGCTAACTAGCTCAGTTGCTTGGATGTCGCAAAGTGAAAAATATGGGATCTGAACAGAGTCTGCTAATTCCTGCTCATTGAATTATTTTGCACAAAATAATACTCAGTTATTTGTAACAGTCTAATGAAAATGAAAACAGTATGTGTTCTGAATGAGCAATTTTGATAAGTTTCTACTAAATTAATCTGCGCATAATGTTTAACAGAAATGAGCATTTATTTAAGGATTGTAAACTACAAAATAGGTGGAAAGTAAACTGCAGTCGGGAATTGTGTGGAACGGTGGCGCAGCGGTAGAGTTGCTGCCTCACAGCGCCAGAGACTGCGGGTGCTGTCTGTACGGAGTTTGTACGTTCTCCCCGTGACCCGCGTGGGTTCTCTCCGAGATCATCGGTTTCCTCCCACACTCCAAAGACGTGCAGGTTTGCAGGTTAACTGGCTTGGCGTAAATGTAAATTGTCCCCAGTGTGTGTAGTAGGATAGTGTTAATGTGCGGGGATCGCTGGTCGGTGCGGACTCGGTGTGTTTCCTCGCTGCATCTCTAAACTAAGCTAAACTAAACTAACATTTGAAATACATTGCTGTCAGGAATATTGTGAATGCACAAGTTATATCAGTACAAAATGCATGGAAATAAATGACTTTAGCTGTTCTCGATTCACCATGTTCGCAAATGAAATAAAGTCTAATTCTCTGTGTGTAAGATAATGAATTTTACGGTGCGTCAGTTGTCTATGGAACATACATTTTAAATTGTTTTTATATGAGGAATGCCCTGTGATTGACGCTGTGGAATTATTGGCCAAGGCATAACATAATTGTAAAGCAATGCCTAGTGAACGGAAGGTGAGCAACTTTGATCAGGATAGCGCACTTCACCGTGATGTTATTAAATATGCCACAGTGTGACGGTTGAGTTGATATTGAATCCTTCGTGATTTTCTTTCTCCTTGCCATTTTTACATTTCCATATAAGTTATTGAAGTGCCGCTCAACTTCAGTGTACAAACCCTGGGGCTGGGGTTTGGTGCGAAGAAACTACGAGAAGCTGCTTTCTGGCAGTTCCCCCCCCCCCCCCTCCCCGCCCGTCAGATGACTGTTGTGGGAAGCTGAGACAAAAGGTTGGAAGTCTATCGGCAGCGACGGATTTAAAAAAAAAAAGCAGGAAAGTGCGAACAAGCAAAAGCCATTAAAGAGATGAATTGGTTTGGAGACTAGAGGCTTTCCCTCTTTCACTGCCACTTGCGCTGCTTTGCAGAGGAATGATGCATGGCTCCTTAGGCCAGTTATGATTACATCGGCTGACAACATTGGCAGTGGTGGGTCTCTGCCAAAACTATCTGTTTAATAATAACAGCAGCTGTTATTCCTAAAATTCTTTATTTATCACCTCAGTTTGCATAGGTAGGCGATCCAGCAGAGAATCCGCCAGGGGTTGCAATCTCCTAAGAGATGATATGTTTCATACCATAAGACTCTTCCACAAAGCTCTATACAAGACCTGCGTCTCCTCCCCCCCCCCCCCTCTCCCTCTCTCTCTCTCTCTCTCTCTCGAATATTATTTGCTTGCTGCTGTACACCAAGGAAAAAGGTTTCATGGTCAGCGTGGTGGCGCAGGGGTAGTAGGGCTGCTGCCTCACAGCGCCAGAGACCCGGGTTTGATCCCTACTACGGGTGCTGTCTGTACGGAGTTTGCACGTCCTTCCCGTGACCTGCGCGGGTTTTCTCTGGGTGCTCCGGTTTCCTCCCACACTCCAAAGGCGTACAGGTTTGTAGGTCAATTGGCTTTGGTAAAATTGTGAATTGTCCCTAGTGTGTGTAGGATAGTGTTAGTGTGCGGGGATCGCTGGTTGGTGTGGACTGGCCCAGGCATTTCCTCCATACTTTGCTCTTGCCATCACTCTGATATAAGTTAATCTTCGTCTCATCTGTCCACCAGACCTTTTTCCAGAACTGTGGTTGCTCTTTTAAGTACTTCTTGGCAAACTGTAACCTGACCATCCTATTTGTGCGGCTAACCAGTGGTTTGCATCTTGTAGTGTAGCCTCTGTATTTCTGTTCATGAAGTCTTCTGCAGACATTGGTCACTGACAAATCCACACCTGACTCCTGAAGAGTGTTTCTGATCTGTCGGACAGGTGTTTGGGAGATTTTTCTTTATTATAGAGAGAATTCTTCCGTCATCAGCTGTGGAGGTCTTCCTTGGCCTGCCAGTCCCTTTGCGATTAGTAAGCTCACCAGTGCTCTCTTTCTTCTTAATGATGTTCCAAACAGTTGATTTAGGTAAGCCTAAGGTTTGGCTGATGTGTCTAACATTTGTATTCTTGTTTCTCAGTCTCATAATGGCTTCTTTGACTTTCATTGGCACAACTTTGGTCCTCATGTTGATAAACAGCAATAAACGTTTCCAAAGGTGATGGAAAGACTGGAGGAAAGACTAGGCGCTGAGAGCTCTCTTATACCTGCATGAAGGAGGCAATTAAACACACCTGAGCAATTACAAACACCTGTGAAGCCATGTGTCCCAAACATTATGGTGCCCTGAAATGGGGGGGGGGGACTTTGTATAAACACAGCTGTAATTTCTACATGGTGAAACCAAAATGTATAAAAATGGGCTTTAATGAAATCTGTCAATGTGCACTTTAACCACGTGATTTCTTCTATCACAAATCTCAAATTGTGGAGTACAGAGGCAAATAAATAAATGATGGGTGTTTGTCCCAAACTTATGGAGGCCACAGTATGTCTTCTTGTTCTTTCTAGGAAGTTGGAAAAGAAATGAAGACTATGATATTGGTAGCTTTGACCAAGAACTACGTCAGTGATTCAATTCAATGATTGTGCTATGTAGCTAGTTTGAGCGGAATCGATTTGATGGGCTGAATGGCCTAATTCTGCTCCTATAAAATCCAGTAAAATCCTACTGCAGACCTCACCTGGGCAGTACACAAGAGTCGTCACATTGGTGGCACCGGCAACGTTACAAAAGTTCATCGAACAGTCCTCATCTTTCGCCTGCCGCCGCACATGGCAACAGGCCCCTCACCGGGCCCCCCCACCATTCTCGGCACAGACTGCGTCCGTAGTCAGGATCGAACCTGGGACTCTGGCGCTGTAAGTCAGCAACTCTATCGCTGCGCCACTGTACCACCCCCCTCCCCCCCTTATGCAAGTTAAACATGCAAGAGGCAGGAAACATGTTCCCGATGTTGGGGGGATCCAGAACCAGGGGCCACAGTTTAAGAATAAGGGGTAAGTCATTTAGAACGGAGATGAGGAAAAATGTTTTCACCCAGAGAGTTGTGAGTCTGTGGAATTCTCAGAGGGCGGTGGAGGCCAATTCTCTGGATGCTTTCAAGACAGAGTTAGATAGGGCTCTTAAAGATAGCAGAGTCAGGGGATATGGGGAGAAGGCAGGAACGGGGTACTGATTGTGGATGATCAGCCATGATTACACTGAATGGCTCAAAGGGCCGAATGGCCTACTCTGCACCCATTGTCTATTGTCTATTGAGAGTTGATCTCATTGACAATGTGACAGAGGCCGGACTCCAGAGAGAATAGGTACAAAGATCGTGCTCCACTGATTGCCGGCTGCAAACAAGCTTGCTAAACCCACCACCCTGAAGGTGGAAGCTAGTCATTCAATGCTCTTGAGCCAGAAATCCACTCTCGTCTACCCAGGGAATGGTAAAGGCCAAGAGCATTGCACTGCAAAACTCTAACTCCTCCGTGAAGCACCGTTTAGCCTAAGGCTCCCACCAATGCTTGCCTTAAGGGAAAGCTGGCCGACATTCAAGCTGTCAGAGTTTCCTTCAAGTAATGCTCCAAAAGAAGATTAGAGTTTTAACATATTCATCTGAATGTGGAGTCGATGGAGAAACATTGGATGCAAGGCAGCTGAAATGGTTTAAGACGTGCATATGGAACTAGATGACCTTATATTAAGTCTCAACCCGTTTTGTGTGATAAGAAATATGTACCAAAGCCTTTAGGGCGACACGGTGGCGCAGCGGTAGAGTTGCGGCCTTACAACACCAGAGACCCGGATTCGATCCGAACTACGGGCGCCGTCTGTACGGAGTTTGTACATTCACCCTGAGACTGCGTGGGTTTTCTCCGGGTGCTCTGGTTTCCTCCCACACTCCAAAGACATACAGGTTTGTGTCATCATTGGCTCTGGTGATATTGTAAATTGTCCCGAGTGCATTGGGTAGTGTTAGTGTAGGGGTGCGGACTCGGTGGGCCGAAGGGCCTGTTTCCGCCCTGAATCTCCAAAGTATAAAGTTTAAAAAATCATTAAAGGGCAGAAAAGATGAATTGATTTTTAAAAATGAAGCATATTATTTTGATTTTGCCATTATTTGTGGAGTGGATATATGGGCATATATTCAGCATCACTACATGAAAGTTTTTATTTAGATGTCCTAGGAATCTGTTCAAATTTGGAATATGGATATCCTAGTGAGGGGAACTGGATAGACACCAGTTTGAAGAAGAGTCCCGGCCTGAAACGTCGTCTGTCTATCCCCTCCACACCTGCTGCCTCACCCGCCTCACCCGCCGGGTTCTTCTGGCAGCTTCTGCTTTTTCTCTCAGGATTCCAGCATCTGCAGTTGGTTGTGTCTCCGTGTTCGATAGTGAGGAAAGGTAAAACTAGTCAATAGTGTGTTATTTGTCACATATGCAACTGCACAGTGACATTTAATTTGCATATATTACACATGCGGGCACCGACATTATGGCTGGGCATCCCTCTCCTCCTTTCTCCTCTCCTCTCCTCTCCCCCTCTCCTCTCCTCTCCTCCCCTCTCCTCACCTCTCCTCTCCTCTCCTCTCCTCTCCTCTCCTCCCCTCTCCTCTCCTCTCCTCTCCCCCTCTCCTCTCCTCTCCTCTCCTCTCCTCCCTTCTCCTCTCCTCCCTTCTCCTCTCCTCTCCCCCTCTCCTCTCCTCTCCTCTCCTCTCCTCTCCTCTCCTCTCCTCCCTTCTCCTCTCCCCCTCTCCTCTCCTCTCCCCAGCCATCTTTGTGTCCCGGGGCGCCCCTGCAGCCGACCTTCAAGCCTGCAGCTGGAGGCAGCATTACCCCGGTTCACCCTCCCACCAACCCTTGTTCCTCTTGTGCGACCTCTCCAGCTCCATCCTGGTTACGCCGACCCACCGACCGACCGACGGGCCCCCGGGAGGCTTCCCCGTCCCACCGTCCGTTCTAACAGCTGACTAAAAATAAAACGTTAGTAATCTTTTTAAGGAGGAACAGTGCCTCATTTCAATGGATGAATGAATGAATGAATGAATGAATGAACGATACTTTCATTGTGATTCACAACTGATTACTTTGTGGATTCACCGAGTAGTAAATGTGTTGTAAAACTGCAACCGTTGTGTGTTCTACAGTCGAACCCACTCTACATCGAACTGAGTTTATTGGAGATGGACAGATTCTTGATTATGAGTGTCAGGGGTTACGGGGAGAAGGCAGGAGAATGGGGTCGAGAGGGAAAGATAGGTTAGCCATGATTGAATGGCACAATATGCCGGATGGCCTAATTCTGCTCCTATGACCTATGAACTTATTGGATCATTGTCCGCTGGAATATTAGACAGCTACGAAGCTTTTCAATGGAAAGAATATCCTACAATTGGAATGTTTAAGAAGGAACTGCAGATGCTGGAAAAATCGAAGGGAGATAAAAATGCTGGAGAAATTCAGCGGGTGAGGCAGCATCTATGGAGCAAAGGAAAAGGTGACGTTTCGGGTCCAGACCCTTCTTCAGACTGATGTGGGGGTGGGAAGAAGAAAGGAAAAGGCAGAGGCAGTCAGACTGACGTGGGGTAGTGGGGGCTGGAAGAAGAAAGGAACAGGAGGAGGCCGCCTCTTCCTTTCTTCTTCCCGCCCCCACCACCCCCACATCAGTCTGAAGAAGGGTCTCGACCCAAACGTCGCCTATTCCTTCGCTCCATAGATGCTGCCTCACCCGCTGAGTTTCTCCAGCATTTTTATCTTCCGACAATTGGAAGGTGACTAGCTCTTCGAAAAGAGAACAGCGCAGGATGAAGAAGCTAATCACACTCCGTTTAGTTTAGAGGTACAGCGTGGAAACAGGCCCTGCGGCCCATTGAGTCCGTGCCGCCCAACCATATCTACCCCCCCCCCCCCCCCCCCCACCCCGATCACTAGCATTATCCCACACACAAGGGACAATTTACAATTTTACCAAAGCCAATTAAACCACAGACCTGCACGTCTTTGGAGTGTGGGAGGAAACCGGAGTACCCGGAGAAAACCCACGGAGGTCACGGGGAGAACGTACATAAACACTTAAACCAGAGGGAGTCTAAAGGGTTTCTACCCGAAACGCCACCCAATTTCTTCTATCCAGAGATGCTGGCTGCTCCATGGAGTTCCACCGCACAATCAAAGCATGGAATAGTCTTCACCCTACCATAGTTACACAATCAGCCACAACTAAATTTAAGGGAGCTCTTTTTTCCCCCAAGAACCCCTTTTTTGCTTAAGTCCAAGTCAAGAGTCAAGAGAGTTTCATTGTCATGTGTCCCAGATAGGACAATGACATTCTTGCTTGCTGCAGCACAACAGAATATGTGAACATAATACAGAACAGGAGATAAAAGCTCAGTGTGTCTGTATACCACAGACCATATATATACACAATAAATAAACTGATAAAGTGCAATAGTAATAATGGACTGTTATTGTTCAGAGTTTGTTTGATGTCGTGTTTAACAGCCTGATGGCTGTGGGGGAAGAAGCTGTTCCTGAACCTGGACGTTCCAGATTTCAAGCTCCTGTCCCTCCTTCCCGACGGCAACGGAGAGATGAGTGTGTGACCAGGATGGTGTGGGTATTTGATGATGTTGGCCGCCTTTTTGAGGCAGTGACTGCGATACAGACAACACCCGTAGTCAGGATGGAATCCGGGTCTCTAGCGCTGTGAGGCAGCGACTCTACCGCTGCGCCACCGTGCCGCCCGTTTTGAATCTGAGTTTTGTAAACCCTACTTGTTTGTCCAGTTTCAGCCTAGTTTCTTGAACTGTCGGTGTGTTTCAGAATGATCTCACCCTGTTCTGTACAGTTTTGGTCCGTCTTTAGTTCTCATCTTCAATTCAAATCGGTCGCAGACTACATCTCCTGCAGCTCCAGCACAGATTAAATTAAATATGCACGGATGAGTTTTAATTGTTTGTAAATGCTTTACAAAGGGAACCACTGAGTTTCATATGTAGTAAGATTCCTCAGAACAGTGGGATTTCCAGAAGTACGTTTTGTAAAACAGTGCAGCTTAAGAGAGCACGTTTGCTGGCCCTTTGTTCTGTCGCCACATTACGGTGCGCACGTGTTTGTAGCTTTGTCCTGGTGGAGCGGGCAATGTTAGTTAAAGGTCTGATTAGAAGCCCAACGTCAGTCACGGTGGCGCAGCGGTAGAGTTGCTGCCTTACAGCGAATGCAGCGCCGGGTTCGATCCCGACTGCGGGTGCTGTCTGTATGAACGTTTGTACGTTCTCCCCGTGACCTGCGTGGGTTTTCTCCGAGATCTCATGTTTCCTCCCACACTCCAAAGACGTACAGGTTTTTAGGTTAATTGGCTTGGTGTAAGTGTAAAAATTGCCCTTCGTGGGTGCACGATGGCGTTAATGTGCGGGGATCGCTGGTCGGCGCGGACCCGGTGGGCCAAAGGGCCTGTTTCCGCGCTGTATCTCTAAAATGATACTAAAACTAATCACATCCAGCGCGCATTTACTGGGATTCGTGACTGCTGTTAGTACTTGAGTAATCGATTAGGTCCACAACACACTGGAAAAATATAGTTTAAAACTTTTGAGCAAACGTGTCAGCAGGTGTATATTACAGAGCATAGCACAGTGCAGCATAGCACAGGCCCTTCAGCCCACAGTCCAATGTGCACATGATGCCACGATATACTAATCTCCTCAGCCGGCACAGGACCCACATCCTTCCATTCCTCGCATTTCCACGTGCCCATCTCAAAGCCTTTTAAATGCCACTGTCGTATCTGCCGGCGCCACCACCACCAGCCCCGGCAGCCCGTACCAAGCCCCCACCACTCTCATCGTTCCTATCCATGCAACATAGTGCAATACAGAAGATAGACACAAAATGCTGGAGTCACTCAGCGGGACAGACAGGCAGCTTCTCTGGACAGAAGGCATGGGTGACGTTTCGGGTCGAGACCCTTCTTCAGGCTGATGTCAGGGGAGTGGGCGGGATGTCAGAGTGAGGCCCAGCGCAAATTGGAGGAACAGCACCTCATATTTCGCTTGGGTAGCTTACATTCCAGCGGTGTGAGCATTATTCTCTAACCAAGTAACCCTTGCTTTCCCTCTCTCTCCCCTTCCCAGTTCTCCCACCAGTCTTACTGTCTCTGACTATATTCTATCTCTGTCCCATCCCCTCTCCTGACATCCGTCTGAAGAAGGGTCTCGACCCAAAGCGTCACCTGTCCTGCGGAGTTACTCCAGCATTTTGTGTCTTCTCTCTCTTTAGTTTACAGATACAATGCAGAAACAGGCCCTTCAGCTCACCGAGTCCATGACGACCAGCGATCCCCGCACACTAACACTACCCTACACACACTAGGGACAATTTACACTTATACCAAGCCAGCTAACCTGTAAACCTGTACGTCTTTGGAGTGTGGGAGGAAACTGGAGATCCTGGAGAAAGCCCACACGGTCACGGGGAGAACGTACAAACTCTGTACAGACGGCACCCGTAGTCTGGATGGAACCCGGGTGTCTGGCGCTGTGAGGCAGCAACTCTACCGCTGCGCCACCGTGCCGCCCGTGTTGGAGTCTTCTGCGTGTTGGAATCGCTGTACCAAACCGTGATGACAGCAGTCATGATCCTTTCTAAAGTGAATCCGCAGAAGTTTGTTGGAGTGTTCAGTGACATGCTGAATATCTTTAAACTTCTCAAGAGGTGGAGGTGTTGGCGGGCCGTGTTTGCGATTACATCTACGTGCGGAGGCAAAGACAGATCATCCGAGATGTTAATGCTCAGGAATTTGAAGTTTGGGCGGCACGGTGGTGCATCGGTAGAGCTGCTGCCTTACAGCGCCAGAGTCCCTGGTTTGATCCTCACAACGGATGCGGAGTTTGCACGTGCTCCCTGTGACCTTGTGGGTTTTCCACCGGGTGCTCCAGTTTCCTCCCACACTCCAAAGACAATGAACAATAGGTGCAGGAGTAGGCCATTCGGCCCTTCGAGCCAGCACAGACGTACAGGTTTGTAAGTTAATTGTCTTTGGTAAAAATTGTAAATTGTCCCCAGTGTGTGTAGGATAGTTGAGTTGAGTTTGTCACGTGTACTGAGGTACATTGAACAGCTTTTGTTACGTGCTAACCAGATGCTGTTAGAGGACGGGTCGATCACTGGTTGGCGTGGACCCGGTGGGCCAAAGTGCCTGTTTCCACGCCGTATCTCTAAAGTCTAAACCAGGGGTTCGGCAACCTGCGGCACGTGGGCCGAATGCGGCCCGTAACCCGAAATCATCTGCCCCGCCGAGCGACCGAGCTCTGGCCGCACCGCATCCCGTGCAAAGCCGCCGGCACGGCCTCGCACCTTCTGTGAACACGTTTAAGAAAGAACCGCAGGTGCTGGAAAAATCGAAGGCCGACGAAAATGCTGGAGAAACTCAGCGGGTGAGACACGCAAGGATTGCGTGAGGCTGCCTCACCCGCTGAGTTTCTCCAGCATTTTTGTCCATATTCTGTGAACACATGATTTTGATGCCTGCCGTCCGGGGCGGGATCCGTGTGTACACGTGATAAATGTGGCCCGCCATCCGCTCACAGACAAACGCCCCGGACCCTATGCAGAACAAAGTCGCCCACCCCCTGGTGTAAAGTAAAGTTTAACATTTTTTTAATTCACTAAACTAGTGAAGCCTTCCCCCATTACTTTGTGATATTTCTGTTAACACAGTAACCTTGCATCGCTTAGGTATCACCATCTTTAAAATCTTGAATTTTCAATATGAGGTGCCTATTTTTGGGGAGAAAGTGTCAACTTCACATGAGCTTTCAGTCTCAGAACTGCAGCATTAAATATTTTAATGGTATGCTTTGGCTCTCTCACAAATCATGCACTTAATTATCTTATAATTACTCAAATAAAAACCGTGCAGATGGTACTATATACCCTGTCTTGAGGATCGGAGGTTTTTTTCTGGTTGTTGTTCAGATTTTCGCAGCATCTCTCTAACACTATTGAGTTCAAGGCTGTTGTAAATCAGCCCCTCCATTCCCAATAAAAACAATGGAGATTCCAGAAATTCCGTGAAGAAAAAGAGTGGCTGTGTTTTTTTTTGTTGATGCATCTGACAAAGCTGGATTCTGGATGCGGTTATCAAACTTGTGCTCATTGTCAGAGTGTATAATGTATTTGGCAGCTGCAGGTCTCGGCCTAGCTTTGGTAGTTTTACAACTCCTGGAGGGCTATGCTCATTAAAGCACAGGAATGAGGTAAGGGGCTTAACGCACAGGACCCAGTTACTCCATCAACATTCTACTGAAGAGGATAATTAAAACAAAAATCACTTTTTTTTCTCTCTCTCTCTCTCTCTCTATAACGCAAGTGGGGAAAAATCGGAGCAGAATTAATCCGGAGGCTTAATGATAAATGTGCAGGATGGAACCGCAGATGCTGGTCTAAACGCTAGATAGAGTCTGAAGAAGAAGGGTCTCGACCCGAAATGTCACCCATTCCTTCTCTCCAGGGCGGTCAAGGTGGCGCAGCGGTAGAGTTGCTGCCTGACAGCGAATGCAGCGCCGGAGACCCGGGTTCGATCCCGACTACGGGTGCTGTCTGTGCGGAGTTTGTACGTGACCCGCGTGGGTTTTCGCCAAGATCTTCGGTTTCCTCACACACTCCAAAGATGTACAGATTTGTAGGTTAATTGGCTTGGTAAATGTGAAAATTGTCCCTAGTGGGTGTAGTGTTAATCACTGGTTGGCGCGGACCCGGTGGGCCGAAGGGCCTGTTTCCGCGCTGTATCTCTAAACTAAACTAAAAAAAAACGAAGCTGCCTGTCCCGCTGAGTTAGCCCAGCATTTTGTGACTAATGATAAATATCTGGTAGGGACAGAGTGTCTTCCTCAGTGAAGGAAAATGAATCAGGACTGAGTCTGCCAGTGTGCAGTGTGAAAACAAAATCCACAATGAGCTGTGGGCACAACTGCACATCTGTGAGGATTGCGTCAAAAAAACATTTTCTGACATCGTATTAAGTTTTTGTTGCCTGCTCTGCTGAAGCTGAAGCTTATTTTTTTTCCTCCAGTAATATAGATCTTGCATGTATTTTTTAATGCTGTAGTGGGTATAGAAAATGTCACAGAGTCACCGAGAGTGGAAACAGGCCCTTCTGCCTAACTTGACCAACATGTCCCATCTACACAAGTCCCACCTGTCTGCGTTTGGCCCATATCCCTCTCAACCTGTCCAAATGTGCCATAAAAGTTGTGATAGGCCCAGCCTCAACTACCAGCGCGTTCCACACACCCACCACCCTCTGTGCGAAAAGGTTACCCCTCAGGTTCCTATTAAATCGTCCCTCCCCCCCTCCCCGATCTTAAACCTATGTCCCCCTTTTCCCGATTCCCCTACTCTGTGCGTCTATCCGATCTATTCCCCTCTTATCTCGTATGCTAAACTATTCTATCCTGATGCTTCTTCCCGTGTGTTGTAAGATTGTCAACCTATATCCCACAGCACCGGTTATGTTGAACGATATGACCCAGGTGGGACTAGCTTAGATGGGCCAGCATGCGTGAGTTGGGCTGAGGGGCCTGTATCCGTTCTCTGTGACTCTATGACTTACAAGATTCCAAGATGGCGCCCAGCCCAGGCGCCTATTTGCACGCTAGCCACAGAACCAGATCTACAGTTCCATATTACATTCTCTCCTCACTCTTAAATCTCTACTCCCACAGCAACATTTCACTGTGTGTATCTGTACACTGTAAATAGCTCGATTGTAATCATGTATTGTCATTCAGCTGACTGGTTAGCACGCAACAAAAGCTTTTCACTGTACCTCAGTACATGTGACTCAACTAAACTGAACTGAATGAATGTAAAGGACTGCCAGTACTAGTGGTTAAAATTATGATACCAAGCAGACTTTAAACTGGATTATTAATTATGGTGAATAATTGAACATAAAATGCTTACATTTAATGAATTGGAAGCATAACCTTACACACTCACAGATTAATTGTTATACCAATCATATCTCAAGTACACGGTTACAGAAATTTAATTCATAGATACTTTCAAAGAGCATCTAATTCTCTTAAGAAGGATAAGTGTTTTCCTTACGTTTCCTCAAAGTATGTCTCCCAAAGAAAGATTCAGATGAACATGAATGGAATGCAGAGCTGATGGACATACATTATCATGTTGTACATTTACTTTGGCTGAATGGATTCATTTCAAGTTCTCTCACTCCAGACGTTTGCTATTCCAGGGCTACTCAGAAACACATTCTAAACTTTAGATAGACAAAAGACAATAGGTGCAGGAGTAGGCCATTTGGCCCTTCGAACCAGCACTGCCATTCAATATGATCACGGCTGATCATCCACAATCAGTACCCCGTTCCTGCCTTCTCCCCATATCCCCTGACTCTGCTATTTTTAAGAGCCCTATCTAGCTCTCTCTAGAAAGCATCCAGAGAACCTGCCTCCACCGCCCTCTGAGGCAGAGAATTCCACAGACTCACCACTCTCTGTGAGAAAAAGTGTTTCCACGTCTCCATTCTAAATAGTATTATGGTAGATAATAATAGGGTGGCAGGGTGGCGCTGCGGTAGAGTTGCTGCCTTGCAGCACTTACAGCGCCAGAGACCCGGGTTCGATCCCGACTACGGGTGCTGGCTGTACGGAGTTTGTACGCTCTCCTTGTGACCTGCGTGGGTTTTCTCCGAGATCTTCGGTTTCCTCCCACACTTCCAAAGACGTACAGGTTTGTTGGTTAATTGGCTTGGTATTAATGTAAATTGAACCTCGTGTGATTATTTAATATATTTTACTGTGATATGTTTTATAATTTTAATGTGCGGGGATCGCTTGTCGGTGCGGACATTTACTCATGCTGAATGGATTCATTTGACATTCTTTCGATTCAGACTTTTGATATTTCATGGCTACTAAAAATACACCATAAACGTAAGGTAATAAATGACTTTTCTCACAGACTTTTAAAATAGTTCTGGGTGTGGAATTTTAACTTGCATTCCAGTGTGGTAGGGAATTAATTAATGATTAGTATTTATCTTAATTGTGAGAAACTTCCGACAGAAATCTATTGACGATTTCGTAGGATTCACAACGGTTCTGTAGTATATTTTAGTAAACAGGCCGTATATGTAATTACTTTAATTACTTGAAAGGTATTTAGATTTATGGATCGTGGAAGTCTATTGAGAATTGTGTTGCTGAAATATTGCAGCAAAACTCGCAAAACCAGAGTTTGTAATTGAAACGCTTAAATAACATTGGAATCTTCCAGTAATCGTTAAATTTGCTTTCCTTTTAATTGCATGAGATAATTATCCTGAGGTAAATATCGTACCTTGATTAGCTTACGACCAAACCATATGAATGTTGAAGGTAGACAAAAATGCTGGAGAAACTCAGCGGGTTGGGCAGCATCTATGGAGCGAAGGAAATAGGCGACCCTTCGGGTTTCGGGCCAAAACGTTGCCTATTTCCTTCGCTCCATAGATGCTGCCTCACCCGCTGAGTTTCTGCAGCATTTTTGTCTACCTTCGATTTTCCAGCATCTGCAGTTCCTTCGTAAACATATGAAGATCGAATTCTCCAATTTAGATAAATAACCTACTGACAATCCTCTCCCCGTCCCCCTTTCTTCCCTGTTCCCCACCTGGATTTGAACCCCATTTCCCCTCTTCTCCCCATCTCCTTCCATCGACATTCCTTCCTCTGGCTTCACAATTTGCCCCTCTTCTTTCCTCATCTCATTATCTCACACTTTTCCTCTTTCCATTGGCCTTTCTCAAACCACCTGCCGCCATCAAACCCCTCCCCCGCATTCCACCTGTATCCACCTATCACTGAGTAGAAACGAGGACCTGCAGACGCAGGTTTACAGAGAAAGACGCAAAGTGCCGGAGTAACTCAGCGGGCCAGGCAGTATCCGTGGAGAACATGAAGGGATAGGTGACGTATTGGATCAGGACTGAAGAAGGGTCCCAGCCTGAAACGTCACTTATCCCTGTTCTCAAGGGATGCCGCCTGGCTCATTGACTTCCTCCAATACATTTTTTGTAAACCGGCACCTACAGTTCCTTGTGCCTCCTAACTATTTTAGTGTTAGATTATTAAACTTTTACTACGTTTAAAAGAGGTGGGACATTGCCATTGAGCGATATCACATGTCTGAATGCCTTGCCTCGCTGAATTCCCCACCTTACCGTAAACAGGCGTGAAAAATGAACTAATTTCCACAGGAGGAAGACAAACAGAGAGAGAGCAAGCAGGCACCAGGTGTTCATAAAATAGTCATCGTGAGGATCTAAGTCGATGTTATTTGATTTCTGTTAACACATACCACATCCCCTGCTCTACTCCCCAAACACCCGTAACTGTGTAGCCAGGGGCAGCGCAGGGGCGCAGCGGTAGAGTTGCTGCCTCACAGCGCCAGAGACCCAGGTTCCATCCTGTCTGTACGCAGTTTGTACTCTCACCTGTGATTACATGGGGGTTTATTCCGGGTGCTCCGGTTTCCTCTCACACTCTTTCTGGCGAATTGGCTTCTGTAAATTGTAAACTGTTCCTCGTTAGTGTGTAGGATAGTGTTGGTGTGCAGGATTGGTTGCTGGTAGGTACGGACTCGGTGGGCTGAAGGACCCATTTCGGCGCTGTATCTGAACTCTAACGTCTGGTGCCAACTTGAGCTCCTACAATTATACAATTATTTGTTGCATTTGAACCTCAAATGAAGTTCAAGCGAAATGTGGTTTCTGCTGTCGTACGACAAGATAAGAACCAAAGCTTGAAGGTTCGCCGATGATATCACTGCTGTTCGCCAGATCAAAAACGATAATGGGATGGAGAACAGGAAGAATATCAGGGATCGTGCGTTGTGGTGTCAGGGCAACTGACTAACCCTTTTTTTAAATCAAAATATATATTTATTCAAGTATTTACAATACTATTTACAATACAAAATTATTCAAAACAAACCCACTACCATAGAACAAATAGTCCAAATGTTCTTCACACTCCTTGTCGAGGATGCATTCAACCCCCCGCGGTGCCCAGCGGTCCCAGAAATCCCCCATGGTGCCCGTGGATAGCGCGTAGTCCCTCTCTAACCCAGAAAAGGGGCAGAGCCCACGTCCGCCTGGCGCCGTGACTCGCGAATGGCCAGCTTGGCCAGGTCCAGGAGCAACCCGACCAGCACATCCTTGGCCCTACCCTCTCCCCTACGCACAGGGGGGGTCCAAGGATGAGAATGGTGGGTGAGAAATGCAGCCAGAAGGCAAGGAGCAGCCCCGTCCGGTATTGGAACAGGGCCTGCAGCCTCACACACTCCATGTACACGTGGAACACAGACTCTTCCAGCTCGCAACAGTGGCAGGACTGATGATCCATTGTTGCAGGTTCCTAGCCAACCATACCACCAGCACCCTAATCTGATCCATTCACATGGATATGGTGATTAAGAAAGTGCATCTGGGCGTTTACTCTCTTAAGGGCCTGCCCTACCAGCATCCGACTCCATGCGATGAGCGCGACCAAACTAGAAGCGGGGGCCGCGCGGAGGTCGGGTGATCCCTGTACAGGGCCGTTCCCACCAGCATGCGCCTGCATGCGGCAAGCGCGAACAAACCGGCAGCGAGGGCCGCGCGGAGGTCAGGTCAATGGCGCAACGCGGCTCAAAGTGAGGCGAACTTGGAGCGAAGTCTTCAGGTAAATTCGCCAGGACAGAGAGGGGCACACAGAAAGGGGCACAGAGGCACACACACAGAGGGCCACGGAGCCACACACAGAGAGGGTCACGGAGGCACGATGTCGGGGCGGTGTGTAATGCGACTGCGAGCCGACAAGCCGTTGCCGCGCGGAATTTTCGAACATAGTCAGTTTTTCGGAGCCCCGCGCGATGTCGGGACGAACTCCGCACAATTCCGCAAGGCTCCGGCGATCGAAGTGGGACCGGCCCCGCGAGGCCGGACGGCTCAAGCGACCACGTTAGGTCGCGCTCATCGCATGGATTTGCATGCTTGTAGGACAGGCCCTTTAGGCATCTGAGATGATTTGGCATATCCACAAAGATTCTCTCGATCTTCTGGACATGCTCTACAGAAAGTATTTTGTTGGCATTATCTCAGTTTGATGTGGCAACTGCTCGTGGCCGCCTGAACCTGAGTGGTGAAAACAGCCCAGTCCATCACTCTGGACGATACGGTGGTGCAGTGGTAGAGTCGCTGCCTCACAGCGCCAGAGACCCGGGTTCGATCCTGACTACGGGTGTTGCCTGAACGGAGTTTGTACGTTCTCCCTGTGACCACGTGGGTTTTCTCCGGGCGCTCTGGTTTCCTCCAACTTCCAAAGACGTGCAGGTTTGTACGTTAATTGGGATCTGTAATTTGCCCCTAATGTGCAGGATAGAACTCGTGTGCGGGGTGATCGCTGGGCGGTGTGGATCAGAGGGCCACCGTGTCCGCAACGACCAGCGATCCCCACACATTAACACTTTCCTACACACACGAGGGACAATTTACACTTATACCAAAGCCAATTAACCTACAAACCTGCACATCTTTGGACTGAGGGAGGAAACCAAAGATCTCGGAGAAAACCCACGCAAGTCACGGGGAGAACATACAATCTCCGTGCAGACAACACGCGTAGTCATGTTTTCCAAAGATGCTGCCTGTCCTTCTGTTACTCTAGTACTTTGCGATATTTACCTGAAATATCAACTTTTCCTGTTGAGTTTTTTGTAATTGGGTTTTGTTTTAAAATAATGTTTAGAATGAATGCAAATTAATACTTCTGACAAGAGATAATGCAACAGCTTAAAGAAAAAAATTGAATTGTCAGTTTGTCTCCATCCACAAAATCATGACTTTTTCTGCTGAGAGCCTCAGGGCAAGGCTCGTGACCTGACCTTGGAATAATCCTCAGCTGTGCTGATGTCCATGGGCATCCTTAACCCACTGAATTACTTTGCTTAAAACTAATCAATATTATGAAGGTAAAATCAGGATACATTTAATTAATATTGTGGGTCCACAAAAATAATCCGAGAGTAAAAGAATGATTTATAGAAAAATAGGTGCAGGAGTAGGCCATTCGGCCCTTCGAGCCTGCACGGCCATTCAATATGATCATGGCTGATCATCCAACTCAGTATCCCGTACCTGCCTTCTCTCCATACCCCCTGATCCCTTTAGCCTCAAGGGTCACATCTAACTCCCTCTTAAATATAGCCAAATGAACTGGCCTCAACTACCCTCTGTGGCAGAGAGTTCCAGAGACCCACCACTCGCTGTGTGAAAAAAGTCCTTCTCATCTCGGCCCTAAAGGATTTCCCCCTTATCCTTAAGCTGTGACCCCTTGTCCTGGACCTCCCCAACATCGGGAACAATCTTCCTTCATCCAGCCTGTCCAACCCCTTAAGAATTTTGTAAGTGCTTAAGAATTTTGTACGTCCTTAAGAATTTTGTAAGTGTGTTATATGTGTAGGAAGGAACTGCAGGTGCTGGTTTGCACCGAAGACAGACACAAAAAGCCGGAGTAACTCAGCGGGTCAGACAGCATCTCTGGAGAAAGGGAATAGGTGACTTTTCGGGGAGTCTGAAGAAGGGTCTCAACTCGAAACGATGCCTATTCCTTCTCTCCAGAGATGCTGTCTGACCCGCTGAGTTACTCCGGCTTTTTGTGTCTATCTTAAATTAATAATCACAATTTGTTATGGTAAGGCTGATGAATCTATGTCAGTCGGGACCCCTGCAAAACTTCCTGTCCTTATTTGGGTAGATCCATGCCTTACTTTGCATCCTCCTGAACAAAGTTTCCACACTGTCGTCAACAATTCTGTCTGGGTTTAGAATTACAAGGAAATGTCAGCCTATGCGGACTATGCTGCGTCAAAGTCTTCAAGCCTTAAACCTGAGGCGTTAACCCGTGACCTATTAAGATGGAAGAGCTACTGTTAAATTGAATTGACGCTTGGTGCGTTGAGGTGTCAGTCAGAGCTGAAGTTCAAGTGGCAAGACTCTTTTCCTGTCGTCTATCCCGAAACGGAACAATGAAATTCTTACTTGCAGCAGCGCAACAGATGTGTAGACATAGTACACTGTTAAATCTATAATTAACCCCCCTAAAAAAACACTGTATATATTTTTAAAAACAGACAAATGTATAAACAATAATTCCGCAAAGTCAAAAGAGTTGTGATGTTGGGAAAATCCAATCACTCACCAACTTCCACAGATGCGCCGTAGAAAGCATTTTACCGGGATGCATCACAGCGCGGTTTGGGAACAGCTCCATCCAAGACCGCAAGAAATTTGGAGCGAATTTGGAATTTGGAACGGCGCAGACCATCGGACAAAGCCGACCTCCCTTCCATTGACTCCATGTACACCTCACGCTGCCTCGGCAAGGCCGGCAGCATCATCACGGACCAGTCTCACCCCGGCCACTCCCTCTTCTCCCCTCTCCCATCGGGCAAAAGGTACAGAAGTGTGAAAACGCACACCTCCAGATTCAGGGACAGTTTCTTCCCAGCTGTTATCAGGCAACTGAATGATCCTCCCACAACCAGAGAGCGGTGCGGAACTACTATCTACCTCATTGGTGACCCTTGGACTATCTTTGACCGGACTTTACTGGCTTCACCTTGCACTGAACGTTATTCCCTTATCATGTATCTGTACACTGTGAATGGCTGGATTGTAATTTTTTTGCTGACTGGTTAACAGGGAACAAAAGCTTTTCGCTGTACCTCGGTACATGTGACAATAAACTAATCTAAACTAAAGTATTTTGTAATACTAATTACTATAATAACAAAGTATTTGGTAATAGAAACATAGAAACATAGAACATAGAAAAATAGGTGCAGGAGTAGGCTATTCAGCCCTTCGAGCCTGCACCGCCATTCAATGTGATCATGGCTGATCATCCAACTCAGTATCCCGTACCTGCCTTCTCTCCATACCCTCTGATCCCTTTAGCCACAAGTGCCACATCTAACACCCTCTTAAATATAGCTAAGGTAATGTAAGGAAAAGTCAAAGGTATGTTCTCTTTCGTAGAATGGTGAGGTAATTTTACCTGAACCCCAATAATGGCATTAAATGCCACCCTTTAGTGGCAATTTTATGTGTTCAAAAAGGCTATTTATAAGGGGCATTGTGTGATTCACTGCTAACTTGGTCTGTTTATTGCATTCGATGCATTTCCAACATTTACCGCAGTATTTGTGTTCTAATTTGCCCCAGCTTCGGCAAAGGCACTCGTACATACATTGCGATCAATATATTGGATTTCACAGCAACGCGGCTGTTTACTTACCAGGAATAATAGTTTGCTGTTCGTTTAGGGATCTTTAGAATTTCTTCAGTCAGAGGGTGGTGAATCTGTGGAAATTCTTTGTCACAGAAGGCTGTGGAGGCCAAGTCAGTAGATATTTTTAAGGCGGAGATAGATAGATTCTTGATTAGTACGGGTGTCAGGGAGAAGGCAGGAGAAAGATAGATCAGCCATGATTGAATGGTGGAAGAGACTAGATGGGCCGAATGCTCTTATTCTGCTCCTATCACTTATGAATGTGTCTGTCACAGTGGTTAGAATGTGCGCATGTTTGGTTCGTTTTGGAATGTCATCTGCAAGGTCGTTTCATCCTGTGGTCAGAGAGGGCATCTTCACTTTGCACCTGCAACCCTTAGCCTGTGGGCCTTGGAGCAACATGTTGACTGTTTATCTCCAATGTTTTGAAAGGCTAATCTTACTTATGATTCAAGACCTGCAGGATTCAAAGAGAAAGGGACATTTTAATGTAATTGGTTAATTGGAGTCATGGGGAGAAACATAGAAACAGTAATTAGGTGCAGGAGTAGGCCATTCGGCCCTTCGAGCCTGCACTGCCATTCAATATGATCATGGCTGATCATCCAACTCGATATCCTGTACCTGCCTTCTCTCCATACCCCGATCCCTTTAGCCACAAGGACCACATCTAACTCCCTCTTAAATATACCCCAAAGAACTGGCCTCAACTTCCTTCTGTGACAGAGAATTCCACAGATTCACCACTCTCTGTGTGAAAAATGTATTTCTCATCTCGGTCCTAAAAGATTTCCCCCTTATCCTTAAATTGTGACCCCTTGTCCTGGACTTCCCCAACATCGGGAACAATCTTCCTGCACCTAGCCTGTCCAACCCCTTAAGGATTTTGTAAGTTTCTATAAGATCCCCCCTCAATCTTCTAAATTCTAGCGAGTACAAGCCGAGTCTTTCTTGATATGAAAGTCCTGACATCCCAGGAATCAGTCTGGTGAACCTTCTCTGTACTCCCTCTATGGCAAGAATGTCTTTCCTCAGATATAGAGACCAAAACTGCACGCAATACTCCAGGTGTGGTCTCACCAAGACCCTGTACAACTGTAGCAGAACCTCCCTGCTCCTATGCTCAAATCCTTGTGAAGGCGGGAGAATGTGGCAGAGGCAGCGATGCTGGATCAGACAAGCCGAATGGCCTAATTCTGCTCATAGAACATATGAATTTATGAAGTTATGGGTTTAATGAGTTAATATGAGTTATCTGGATCAGTAAGAGTAGTTGCATTTTAGACTATCTGAGGACTTGTATGTGGTAAATGGGAGGACATTTAAGAGTATTGTCTACTGTCTATTGCCATTGATGTACGGAGAGTACCTGAGGTGCCAATCCATGGCTTCCTGAAGGTGATAATACACCTGGATAAGGTGGCAAGGAAGGTGTGCACCATATTTATCTTCATCGGTCAGGCCATTGAGTCATTGGGAAGTCAATATGGCCACATTTGGAGTATTGCATGCTGTTCTGGTCACCATACCATGAGGAAGGATGAGGGAACTTTGGTGTTGCCTGAATTCTAGGAAGGACTGCATTGCCAGCGGTGGTGCTTAGAGGCAGATACGGCAGTGGTGTTTAAGAGGTGTTTTAGATTGGCGCATGGATATGCAGGGATTACAGTATTATGGATCTTGTAAAGGCAGATGAGATCGGTTTAACTTGGCGTCATGTTCGGCACAGACATTGTGGGCCGAAGGGCCTGTTCCCGCACGGTCCTTGTTCTGTGGTCTATCGACAAACGTCGTGGGCTCAAGACCAGGTGAAAATTCCTGAGGTTGGGTCCGTGTTCAAAAGGGTCCTCCCCTCAGTCCGCCCAGACCGACCTGATCTCCCGGTTGCCAAACACGTTAACTCCCCCTCCCATTCCCACACTGACCTTTCTGTCCTGGGCCTCCTCCATTGTCAGAGTGAGGTCCAGTGCAAACTGGAGGAACAGCACCTCATATTTCACTAGGGCAGCTTACACCCCAGCGGTATGAACACTGACTTCTCTAACTTCAAGTAACCCTTGCTTTCCCTCTCTCTCCATCCCTTTGTACAGTCTGATTAATTTGTACCTCTGTACGCCTCGCTGTCACCTTCCCCTAGATAACAATGATCTATTCTACATTTCCCTTGTGCCTCGTCCCCTTTGATCTCCCCTTTTCACACCACACCCTTGCACATCTCTGTGTCTCCCTCTCCCCTGATTCTCAGTCGGAAGAAGGGTCTCGACCCCGAAATGTCACCCATTCCTTCCCTCTCGGGAGACGCTGCCTTTCCCGCTGAGTTACTCCAGCATTTTGGGTCTATCTTCAAAAGGCGTAGTTCCACTCAGCGCTGACACGCTGTGCAAATCTGGAATCAAGGCTTCACTTGACTGATACCATCGTGAAGTAAAGCGAAACTCTCTGGAGAGAGAAGTCTAAACACTTCAGTCTGACACCAAACTAAATGCACATCACACAAGATGTCAGGCTTGGTTCACAGTTGGCCATGACGTTCTGAGCCTTTTTGAAAACCTGCCTGACCTTTTGAATACCGAGAGAACTGGGATTCTCCTCGCAATGCTACGAAACATTAACATTTTCTAAGAGTTGCGAAAGAGTTCCGGGCCTACATTAGCAAATCATTTTTGGAGAGTTCTCTCCTGGGCTGCGTTATAATGCCAGCCAAGCAGGGGAAACTAAATGTCAAAAGAGTATTTGCTGACTGAGGGGCTGGCGGTAGAGTTGCTGCCTCGCAGCGGCAGAGACCCGGGTTCGATCCCGACTACGGGTGCTGCCTATACGGAGTCTGCACGCTCTCCCCGTGACCCGCGTGGGTTTTCTCCGGGTGCTCGGGTTTACTCCCACAATTCAAATCCCTGCGGGTTTGTAGGTTAATTGGCTTTGGTAGAAATTTGGCAGGTAAATTGATCCCAGTGTGTGTAGGATAGTGCAAGTGATCTATGTTCTTTGTTCTAAGATCTTCTACCTCAGAAAAAAATGCTGACCAGTTCTATGGTACATTCTCTTTTGACCTAAGAGAGACAAAAGAAAATGTACCAAAAGTACCAAACGCCGGGTAACTCAGCGGGCCTGGCAGCATCTCTGGAGAAACGGAATAGGTAACGTTTTGGGTCGAGACCCTTCTTTTGTCTTCACCAGTTAAGCTCCATTCAAATAACAATTCTGCTACCAAGCCTTTGTTCCACAATCTTTATGTGGCCAGTTTAGGAATTACTTGGTGATGTCAAAGCCTCCAAAAAAAAACAGGTGGAGATATTCCAATTAAATGTCCCCATAAAATCTTTGAGTGGGACGAGTCCATTTAATTTCTGCTGTGGGATGAAACCAGCTGACCAAATTGATATGAATATTGATTTCTCTAATTTCAAGTAACCCTTGCTTCCCCAATCTCTCTCTCTCTCGTTCCCTCCCCCACCCTAGTCTTTGTACTGGTTTCACTGTCGTCCTGTCGAGTTTCACTGATTGTATCATCCGTGATCACCTCGCCCACAGCCAACAATGGACCAGTGTGGGCTCCACCTTTCCTTGATCATGGTTGATTTTTCCACATCTTTCTTTCATCTGTTCTACATCCCCCCCCCCCCCCAGTCCCGTCCCTCCCCCCCACACACCCCCCCCCCCCCCCCCCCCGACATCTCTCGTCTCCCTCTCCCCTGACTCTCAGTCTGAAGAAATGTCTCGGCCTGAAACGTCACCTATGCCTTTTCTCCGGATATGCTGCCTGACCCGCTGAGTTACTCCGGCTATTTTGTTCCCGGTTGATGTCCATGGGCAGTGCTCACTTCATCTACACCTCACGCTGATGGGACACAAGTCATTTTTTATTTCACTGGCGTGGAAGGCAGGGGAGAGAGAATAACCTGTGTGCATCATACCCTGCAGCAGATGGACTGGGACAAACTGCAACCCTGTGTGTGGTCTCCATTGTTTCCTGGGCTTGCGTGCACATTCACAATGGTGTACGCTCATGTACACAGGAGCTGGAGAACAGCTTAGCCTGCATACACACACATCCATAATTTGCCCATCATCAGCTGATATAATACAGGTGAGTTCCTGACCAGTCCTGATAAAAGCATTGCTGAATGAAAAAGATTTTAAAAAATATATAAATATATAAAATATTTTTCATACTATATTATATATGGTATGAAAAATATTTTATATATATATATATATATTTTAAATATTTTTCATTCCGCTGTGTTTTTATCAGAACTGGTCAGGAAATGTTTTAAATGGTTTAAAAAAAATTAAAATATATATACATAAAAAATCGTTTTCAAACCAAATTATATATAGTATTATATATAGTATGAATAAGATTTTATATATATACACATATTTTAATTCCCCAGTGTATATAGTATGTTTTTAATATATAATATATTTATAAAAATCTTTTTCATACTATATATATTATATATATATTATATAGTACAAAAAAGATTATACTATACTTATTGATATTGATTATCCAATCAATGTACAATTTTTATATAATACTCTTTTTAATACTCCTGTGTTTATATAGTTTTATATATACACTAGACCCCCAACGCCCCCCATCCCCTCACCACAGAGACAGGCGCCCCCAGCCCCCCTATGGTATATATATAGTATATATCTAATTATTATATATATATAATATGTATTATACAATATACAAATAGTATACATTATTATATATAGTGTACAATATACAATAGTATACAATATATTTTTTTATTTACTTTCACATACAATCCTGATGTATTTTTCCAAAGGTTTGTGCTGTTTTGATATATTTTTCAACATGTGTTGTACATAAAGGGTTACAAAAGTTAAGCCCCAAGTGCAGACCATTTTCAGCTAGCTTATAGCAGCTGCGAAGCCATGCTGATAGATTAAAAGCAGCTCCGAGCCCCTGAATGAAGTACATTAGAACTCCTACAGGGCTGTGCTGGTTAGAGGCCTCCACAGCTGTCGTTTAGGCCATGCCTCAAACTGCAGGCTAAAAAAAGATATCCCCTCCCCCCTCCCTCCCCCCCCAAAAAAACGGAAAAGAATAGCGTTTTAATATTTCAAAATAATTATGTTGTGCTGGTTTGCAAAATTAACATCCCCCCCCGTTATTTTTCGCATGATAAAGCCAGAATGTAATCTTCACCACACATCTATTTCAGTACTGTGCTCATCATTATATTTATATTGATATCAATGCAAGGTAAATGCAAAAAAATCAATTAAGAACGCCAACACAATGAATTGCAATTTCCGTTTGGATAATATCTGCAATGCCATAAGGCTATATATTTAACAAGTAATAAAGCAAGTAATGGAAAAAAATTATATATATTTCTAGCATCTCTGAGCATTGAGCAGATGATTATTATAGTTGGCCGTGAAAAATGTATAACAGCAGGCGATGCTGATAAGGTAGAACGATGATATACACGGTACTTGACTTTCATATCCAGCCCTTCAGATATGAGGGAGCTTCAGAGATGTCACATTCATATCATTCAGAACAAGATTCCACAGAAGATGCTCGTCAACAGAACTATGTCCTGAAGTTTCAATTCAGTGTTCCAATTTATTTCATTCACCATTATTTAGTTTAGTTTAGAGATGCAGCGCGGAAACAGGCCGTTCGGCCCACCGAGTCAATAGACAATAGGTGCAGGAGTAGGCCATTCGGCCCTTCGAGCCAGCACCGCCATTCAATGTGATCATGGCTGATCATCCACAATCAGTACCCCGTTCCTGCCTTCTCCCCATATCCCCTGACTCCGCTATATTCAAGAGCCCTATTTAGCTTTCTCTTGAAAGCATTCAGAGAACCAGCCTCCACCGCCCTCTGAGGCAGAGAATTCCACAGACTCACCACTCACTGTGAGAAAAAGTGCTTCCTCATCTCCGTTCTAAATGGCTTACTCCTTATTCGTGCGACCAGCGATCCCCGCACACCTACACTATCCTACACACACACTAGGGACAATTTGCATTCATACCCCCAAGCCAATTAACACGCACGTCTTTGGAGCGTGGAAGAAAACCGAAGATCTCGGAGAAAACGCACGCAGGTCATGGGGAGAACGTACAAACCCCGCACAGACAGCGCCCGTAGTCAGGATCGAACCCGGGTCACTGGCGCCGTAAGGCAGCAACTCTACCGCTGATGCACCGAGACAAAACATTGTCTTCCTGTTTTTTTCTCCCTGGGGAAAGTAAATCAAATATACAAAATACGAGTGAACAGGCTGGATCTTTGTAGCGATAGATTTCTATTTCCTATACTCATCTTCGTAGGACAAGTTTGGAGGGATATGGACTAGTGTAGCTGGGACATGTTGGTGGGACTAGTGTAGCTGGGACATGTTGGTGGGACTAGTGTAGCTGGGACATGTTGGTGGGACTAGTGTAGCTGGGAGATGTTGGTGGGACTAGTGTAGCTGGGAGATGTTGGTGGGACTAGTGTAGCTGGGACATGTTGGTGGGACTAGTGTAGCTGGGACATGTTGGTGGGACTAGTGTAGCTGGGACATGTTGGTGGGACTAGTGTAGCTGGGACATGTTGGTGGGACTAGTGTAGCTGGGACATGTTGGGCAAGTTGGGCTGAAGGGCCTGTTTCCACGCTGTATCATTCTAGGGCTCTATGTATCTTTCTCTTGCCCCGGAATATGTGAGATGGAATACTTTAAAACCCGATGCTAAAAAAAGATTGGCAATATATAAACAGGATAACACCACAGATAATAGTTTGCCTGTATTGAGGCCTGTATGTCCAACCAATAAATGCAGATAACACATAGACTTAAGTGTGTCCGAACCTACTGCTTATTCAGTAGCATTGCCTACATGGTAGTATTTCTGTGGTATTTACTACAGTACCAGTAAACCCAGTGGTAGATTTAATGCTTTCATTGAAGTGACTTCACTTACAATTTAAAAACAGCCTGAATCTCTCTGGTGTAGGAGAAAAATTATAGATGTTTCTGAAATTTGCAAAACCCATAAACGTAGTTATTAAAAATCACCACGGCAACACGTCACCTTCAATTTTGAAATTAACATTTATATCGGATACCAAAATATAATTTTATTTCTTACTGAGAAGCCTCGTGAATTATGACGAGGATGATTCGGAAAACCATGGATTGGTTTTTAATTTTCAGAATAAACGTGAGTTATTCGTTCTGGAGTAACTCGGCAGGTCAGGCAGCATCTCTGGAGAACATGGGTAGGTGACGTTTTGGCCTGAAGAAACGTCACCTATTCCTTTTCTCCAGAGATGCTGCATAAACCAGCATCTGCAGTTCCTTGCCTCAACCCACAAGTGGCGTTTTTGGTTGTGTTGCTCCAGCACTTTGTGTTTTACTCCAGGATTCCAGCGCCTGCAGTTCTCAAGACCCCAGTGTGCTCTAGACATTTGCGGTGTGGAACTTCTGTTCATAGTTTAGTTTCTTGGACTTGAATCGTTTATAGGACTTGAATTTGGATTGAGAGTGAGTATGGACTTGGATTTCAAATACTGAAGCATGGTTAAGATATTTCCACATCATATCAAATTTAACATTGTAATTGATAGTGAGGATTAAAAAAATTAAGTACTGCAGGAAGATATCAGGTGGGCAAAAAGTGGCAGATGAAAATCAATCTGGTGATGCGTGACATCAATATTTGGGAAGCTAAACAAAGCCAAAGGCAGCACAGCGGTAGAGTGGCTGCCTCAACAGCGCTGGAGACCCGGGTTCGATCCTGGACATGGGGGGTGCTGTCTGTACGGAGTTTGTATGTTCTCCACGTACATGTCTTCAGACTTAATGTACAGTTCATTTTGTCCACACTGATCATAAAGATCACTGTGTAACCATATAACAATTACAGCACGGAAACAGGCCTTCTCGGCCCTTCCAGTCCGTGCCGACTATTTATTTTCCCCTAGTCCCATCTACCTGCACTCAGACCATACCCCTCCATTCCCTTCCCGTCCATATACCTATCCACTTTACTTTTAAATGTTAAAATCGATCCTGCCTCCACCACTTCTGCAGGAAGATCATTCCACACAGCCACCACTCTCTGAGTAAAGAAGTTCCCCCTCATGTTACCCCTAAACATCTGTCCCTTAATTCTCATGTCATGCCCTCTTGTTTGAATCTTCCCTACCCTCAATGGGAAAAGCTTATCAACGTCAACTCTGTCTATCCCTTTCATCATTTTAAAGACCTCAATCAAGTCCTCCCTTAACCTTCTGCGCTCCAAAGAATAAAGACCTAACTTGTTCAACATTTCTCTGTAACTTAGTTGCTGGAACCCAGGCAACATTATAGTAAATCTCCTCTGTACTCTCTCTATTTTGTTGTGTTCTCTCTGTCTGTTTTATCCGGGTGCTCCGGTTTCCTCCACACTCCAAAGAGTTACAGGTTTGTAGGTTAATTGGCTTTGGTAAAGATTGTAAATTGTTCCTCTCGTGTGTCGGATAGTGTAAAGGGGCTGTCCCATTGCGGTGACCTAATTGGCAAGTTTAGAAGAGTATAGGAGAGTTTGAAAAAACGTCATGTTGAAAACCTCCTTCGACTATGTAGAAGACCTTGTTCGACCTCCTTCGACTATGTTGAAGACCAGCTTCGACTAGCTACGATTAGCTTCGGGAAAATTGGACACTAAATAGTGGAGAGTGAAGACGACCTCCCTTCGACCGCCCTTTGACTATGATGAAGACTACCTACGACTACCTTCGACTACCCTCGATTACCTATGAATAACATGCCGACCAACTACGCCCTACTTCGACTAAACCTACGAGTAAAAAAAGTATAGATTTTTTCCATGGCGACCTTTTTTTACTCGCGGGCATTTTACGACCCGAAATGTCACCTATTCCTTCGCTCCATAGATGTTGCCTCACCCGCTGAGTTTTTCCAGCATTTTTGTCTGCTGGTGGAATAACAAAGATCTATTTACTTTTCCAGAGAGTTCAGTGAACAGGAAGCACAGATTTGAGTTAAATTGGTAGAAGGATTAGCAGGGACCTGCTGGAAAAAAAGATTTCCCCAAGGCTGGTGGTGGTATGAAACTCACTGCCTGAACGTGTGTTTGTTTAAGAAAGAACTGCTGATGCTGGTAAAATCGAAGATAGACGCAAAATGCTGGAGTAACTCAGCGGGTGAGGCAGCATCTCTGGAGAGAAGGAATGGGCGACGTTTCTGGTCAAGAACCAAATCGTCGCCAATTCCTTCTCTCCAGAGATGCTGCCTCACCCGCTGAGTAACTCCAGCATTTTGTGTCTGCTTGAAAGTGTGTATTAATTCATTGTAGTCTAATGTTTTATACTTTTATATATAGTGTGATTGTGCCTAATGTCACAGATTCCCTGAACAGTAATCGATAAAAAGGATTTCACTGTACTTAGGTACACTTGACAATATAGTACAATTTAAGTCATGTTTTAGAGTCATAGACTGATACAGCGTGGAAACAGGCCCTTCGGCCCAACGTGCCCACACCGAACAACTTGCCCCATCTACACTAGTCCCACCTGCCTGCGTTTGGTCCATATTCCTCTAAACCTGTCCCATCTATGTACCTGTCGAACTGTTTCTTAAATAGCCTCAACTACCGCCTCCGGCAGCTCGTTCCATACACCCACCACCCTTTATGTGAAAAAGTTACCCCTCAAATTCCTATTGCATCTTTTCCCCTTCACTTTAAACCTATGTCCTCTGGTCCTTGATTCCCCTACTCTGGGCAAGAGACTCTGTGCATCTACCCGATCTACTCCTCTCATGATTTTGTACACCTCTATAAGATCTCCCCTCACCCTCCTGCGCTTCAAGGAATAGAGATCCAGCCTGCTCAACCTTTCCCTGTAGCTCACACCCTCGAGTCCTGGCACCATCCAGGCTGGAAACTAGCATGCCCACCAGTGTCTTAGTGAACTCCTGATGCCCTGAAACTTGTTGGGCTGTGAGCAGAGAGCTTGGGAATGGGATCCACCCCAAGCAGTGATTTTTATGATCAGTGTGGACATGATGAGCTGTACATTAAGTCTGAAGACGTTTATGTATTTTATGTGCCATTCGTAACAGTCACTATGTCATGTTGTCACTTGCGGGCAGAGCACCAAGGCAAATTCCTTGTATGTGAATACTTGGCCAATAAACTTTTTCATTCATTCATTCAAGAAGGGTGTCGACCCGAAACGTCACCCATTCCTTTTCTCCAGAGTTACTCCAGCATTTTGTGTCTACCTTCGATTTAAACCAGCATCTGCAGTTCTTTCCTATACATGTATATTATGCCCGGTTTGCGTACAGATGTAATATCAAAGAGCATCGAGAGTCAAGTTAAGAGTGTTTAATTGTCATATGTACTGGCAAAAGGGTCATTAAATTCTTACTTGCTGCACCTTAACAGGCACCTAAACGCAATCACACACAGATAAATATATAATAATTCTTAATACCATATATTAATAACCGTAATACCAGGTAGCCATAACAGCGCTAAACTGAAGTCCGTAGTGTATCCAAAGACATGGTCCATTGAAGATCACAGTTGAGGTTGGTTTTAGTCTAATTTTAGTTGAGAGATACAGCACGGAAACGGGCCCTTCGGCCCACCGAGTCCATGCCGACCGGCAATTCTTGGTTACTTGGTCCTTCAAAATATTCCAACTGGAATTTAAACTGGAGGTGGTGAAGGGAGGGGTTTAGCCAGAGAGGGTTATTGGGAAGAAAGTGCCACTTTCAATTTAGTTGCATCTGGCTGGGCAACCGTGGCTTGGTGGAGATTATTCCGTGCTTTAATAGTGCGTGGAAAGAACGAATTGCTGTACACATCTGTCTTTGAGGCTGGGACCATAAATTGGATCCAATGCCCTCGTCTGCTCCTAATTGGTTTGGGGTTGGTGTAGGTCTTGTGATCTATGTCTAGCTGGCCATTTAACATTTTGTAAAAACAGGTCAAACGGTGAGCTTCACGTCTGTCTTGGAGAGGGTTCCACCCCGCCCAGAGAATTCAGAAGTTTTCCGACAACTAACACCATCCTACACACTGAGGATAATTTACAGTTTACAGAAGCCAAATTAACCTGCAAACTTGTACGTCCTAAGAGTGTGGGGGGAAACCAGAGCACCCGGGGAAAACCCACGCAGGTCACGGGCAAGAATGGACAAACTCCGTACAGACAGCACCCGTAGTCAGGATGGAACCCGGGTCCCTGGTGCTGTGAGGCAGCAACTCTACCGCTGCACCACTGTTCGATCCCGGCTGCGCCGGTGCTGTCTGTGTGGAGTTCTCCTGTGACCGCGTGGGTTGTCTCTGGGTCCGCAGGTTTCCTCCCACACTGCAAAGACGTGCGGGTTTGTGGGTTGATTGGCTTTTGTAACATTGTACGGCACCACGAGTGTGAAGGATGCAAAATTAGAATAACATAGAGCTGGTGTACGGGTGAATGGTGGTCAGTGTGGACACGGTGGGCAGAAGGGCATGTTTCCACGCAATATCACTAAACTGAACTAAACTAAACTCAATGTAGACAAAAATGCTGGAGAAACTCAGTGGGTGAGGCAGCATCTATGGAGCGAAGGAATAGGTGAGGTTTCGGGTCTCGGCCCAAAACGTCGCTATTTCCTTCGCTCTATAGATGCTGCCTCACCCGCTGAGTTTCTCCAGCATTTTTGTCTACCTTTGATTTTCCAGCATCTGCAGTTCCTTCTTAAACTAAGCTCAATGACTCAGCATGGTAGACAATAGACAACAGACAATAGGTGCAGGAGTAGACCATTCGGCCCTTCGAGCCAGCACCGCCATTCAATGTGATCACAGCCGATCATCCACAATCAGTACCCCGTTCCTGCCTTCTCCCCATATCCCCTGACTCCGCTATCTTTAAAAGCCCTATCTAGCTTTCTCTCGAAAGCATCCAGAGAACCTGCCTCCACCGCCCTCTGAGGCAGAGAATTCTACAGACTCACAACTCGCTATTTAGTTACAGGCAGTGGAGGGCAGCCGTAGGCAATCTCCTTCGCTGAGCAGTCATTTTAATTGGCTCATTGGAGTTTTCAGAACCAAGGAAAACCAACCAGTAGGTAAAATGCCCGCTAAACTTAATTATACTTCTTAAAAGTGTCTCCACTCCTTCTCCCCCCCTCTCTCCTTCTCTCCCGCTCCCTCCCGCTCTTTAAAGGACTTACCGTATGTCGTTTACCTTCCCCTTCATCGCGCAGACAGCGCTCCCCCGCTTTCCCTGGCCCCCGCCTTCGCGATGTGTTTGTGTGTGTGTGTGTGTGTGCGGTCGGTCGTCCCAGCTCGCGGTTTTAACGCAGCCGGCCGATCCAGCTCGAGGCTTTCCAGGCGAGTGCCCTCGAGCTTGAAGGTCGAAGACATTCTTCTTAACTCGCGGATTAGGTTGCCCAAGTGGGACAGCCCCTTAAAGTGAATCCGTGCATTGAAAGATAGCTGAGTTCTCTGCACTTCCCCAGCTATTTTAGTATTTAGCCGTGCCGCGAGCCACCCTTGTTGTTGTGTCGTGTTCAAGAGTTCGCTGTTCGCTGGAAAGACAATCCATAGAAGATCATAGAGTAGCGATGAAGAGGTGGGGCCTCGTGGACAGCGAGCGCCTCTTGCGAGTGTGGGGACCCAACATAGACAGTGGAGCACATGGTCACCAGTTGCCCCAAACACCGGCCACCCAATGGTGAACGAGGTCTGATTGACCTGGACAATGACACGTTGGCCTGGCTCGCCTCAACGGAGCCACAGGTCTAAAAGACACACGTCAGAAGAAGAAGAAGAAAAAGATCATGGTTGTTAAAGTTGATGTTGGGTCGTGTTCAAGAGCTCAATGGTTGCTGAGAAGAAGCTGTTCGTGAAATGTTTTGACAAGATTATTTGAGCATAATATCATCATTCATGATTAGATTGGCATTTTGCTGAATCTGTAGTCAAAAATGTCAGTCAAAAATGGTAAACTAAAATCTTAACCCTTTAAAACAGCTATTACTAATTTGAGCGTGTATAGAAAGGAACTGCAGATGCTGGTATATACTGCAGACAGACAAAGTGCTGGAGTAACTCGGTGGGTCAGGCAGTATCTGTGGAGAAAAAGGATGGGTGACGTTTTGGGTCGGGACCTTTCTTCAGACGGGTACTAATACTAATTTGATCCACCTGAGGTCTCTGACATGCGGTACGTCACGAACATTTAAGTTGGCTGAACAGCGAATCACTTTGTGAAATGTATAAATAAACGTTCCAAAATTATAACTCCTCTGGTTTCAAGGGGCAGCGGTAGAGTTGCTGCCTCACAGCGCCAGAGACGCAGGTTTCATCCCGACTCCGGGCGCTGTCTGTACGGAGTTTGTACGTTCTCCCTGTGACCTGCGTGGGTTTTCCCCATGATCTTCGGTTCCCCCCCACACTCCAAAGACGTCCAGGTTTGTAGGTTGGCACAAAATGCCGGAGTAACTCAGCAGGACAAGCAGTATTTCTGGAGAGAAGGAATGGGTGACATCTTGTCGATCCGAAACGTCACCCGTTCCTTCTGTCCAGAGACGCTGCCGGTCGTGCTGGCAATGGAGGGAAGGTTGCAGCCAATAATAGTTTAGCTGTTTAACGTCACGTGTACCGAGGTACAGTGAAAAGCTCTTTGTTACTGCAGTGCAGTCAGCGAGAAGACTATACATGATTCCAATCAAGCCGTGTGCGTATACAAGATCAGGGGTATGTTTTGGGCAAGATGCCGGATAAAGGTGCAAGACAGAGTCTAATAAAGTCGATTTGCTCTGAATCGTCATCTTCCAAATCCATGCACGTGGAAAAACACACACAAAATGCTGGGGTTTTACCTCAGCAGGCTGGGCAGCATCTCTGGAGAATAGGAATAGGTGACACCCTGGGACGAAACCTTTGCTCAGATTAAGGCAGGGTTTTGTCCCGAAACGTCACCCATCCCTTCTCTCCAGAGACGCTGACTGTCCCGCTGAGTTACTCCAGCATTTTGTGTCTATCTTCGGTGTAAACCGGCATCTGTAGTTCCTTGCTACACACATTTGAAAATACGTCTTGGCTCCTTTCTAATAAAAATATATCCGGTGTCAATGCTTGATCTCAAGCAAACATGTAGAAAATTTCATCCTATGACATGGGCGGGTGGTTTTGGAAATGGTCTCTTGTTTCAGTGGTGTTTTATTTTGAGATTTTGCTGCGTTTCATATTTTAGAACATTACCACATGTCCAATGCCTTGCTCGACTGTGCATGACAGCCACCTAACATGACAGTGCTGTAGTGGGCAGAATGAATGATGCTTATATCAGCCTTGTCCGCCTTTCTAGGGAGAAGTGTACATTTGAAACAAGCGCTGGTAAGATAGACCGGCAATGGATGCCACGATTCCTATTGCCTTTTTCCTGTTGAAGTCACAATTCGGCACGGTAGAGTTGCTGCCTCGTAGCGCCTGAGGGTTCGATCCTGACTACGGGTGCTGTCTGAATGGAGTTTGCACGTTCTCCCTGTGACAGATGCATTTTTACAGTTGCATTTTACAATTTACAGTTTTGCATGTTCACCCTGTGACAGTGTGGGTTTCCTCTGGGTGCTCTGGTTTCCTTCCACATCCCAAAGACGTCATACAGCATGGGAACAGGCCCTTTGGCCCAACTTGTCGGTGCCAACCTAGATGCCCCATCTAAGCTAGTTCCATTTGTTCGCATTGAGTTCATATCTCTCTAAACCACCGTCTCTCAACGTTTTTACCCTTTTTACCCTTGCAGTGCCCCTGAAATAATTCTCATGCCTCAAGGAACCCCAACATAAAAATGATGATATATCTTTATTAATCTCTTTCTTTCTCTTTCATAAACTTAAAGTTCATAAGGCAAACATAATATATATTTTCTGATAACTGGTTTAAGCAAAAAAATAGCAAGGGCCTGTCCCACGTACGCGGTTTTCTCAGCGACTTGCCGGCACCCGTCATTGCCGCAGCAGGTGGCCGAAAATGTTCACCATGTTGAAAATCCAGCGTCGACCAGAAAAATGTACGACTCTTTGGCCAAGGTGACGCCTGTATGGTGGTGAGTAGTCGCCCAAAGAGTCGTACCTTTTTCTGGTCGCCGCTGGGTTTTCAACATGGTGAAAATATTCGGCCACCTGCTGCAACTATGACGGGTGCCGGCAGTCGCCGAAAAAATCGTGTAAGTGGATCAGGCCCTTTACAGTTTTATCAAGTGTATTGACAGTGCAAAAAAAAAACTGAAAACAAACTGTTGTTCAAAAATTAAGCAAACGAAGGCATATAAAGAACTCATCTTGTAGAGAGAAAGAGAGAGATAATGCAACACACATAAACTTTTCATAAACTAACAAAAACATACATAAATAAACTTTTGATAAATGAACCAAAATAAACATAAATAGACAGATAGACAGAGTTGACGTGGATAAGCTTTTCCCATTGAGGGTGGGGAAGATTCAAACAAGAGGGCATGACATGAGAATTAAGGGACAGAAGTTTAGGGGTAACATGAGGGGGAACTTCTTTACTCAGAGAGTGGTGGCTGTGTGGAATGAGCTTCCAGCAGAAGTGGTGGAGGCAGGATCGATTTTAACATTTAAAAGTAAAGTGGATAGGTATATGGACGGGAAGGGAATGGAGGGGTATGGTCTGAGTGCAGGTAGATGGGACTAGGGGAAAATAAATGGTCGGCACGGACTGGAAGGGCCGAGAAGGCCTGTTTCCGTGCTGTAATTGTTATATGGTTATATTATATGGTTATAAACATACTTAAATGTTTTAAATTCATATAACATCCCTGAATGATGGGTAAGAATGACTAAATAACGTGGGTGAATGAGGGGCTGTACCTGTAGGTCAGGAAGCACAGACGGGACTGGTAGAGACCGTGCGAGTGCGTCTGTACTCCAGTGAGTCACGTGATGATACACAAATCCGTCACGTACACCTCCGGTCCACTGACCATTCAAGGCCGTTTCACACTGGCGCCGTATGGACGTCGCTAGATATGCCGTACTTGTGTAATACAACTACAATTGTGAAATTCCACTCGAAGATGACTCAAAAATGCATTTACAGATGATTAGCCTATTTATCACTATTTCTCTCGGGACCCCCTGGTGACCTCTCGCAGAACCCTCGCGTTCCGGGGGAACCCCGGCTGGGAAACGCTGCTCTGAACCTTTCCGATGTTTGGAGCTGTCCAAGTGTCGTCTGAAGAAGGGTCTCAACCCGAAACGTCACCTGTTCCTTCTCTCCAGATATGCTGCCTGTCCCGCTGAGTTACTCCAGCATTTTGTGTCCATCAAGTGTCTTTTGAGTCGTGTATTCTCCACATTTGCACATCCCTTACAGCAGTGCCTTGACTGCACCGGTACTTGAATGCCTCGAGGTGCTTTGCAATGTTTCGCACTAGATGTGAAAGATATTATTTCAATACGCTTCAATCTTTTTGCTAATAAGCAAGACGATGACCTTTTTTGTGTGATGTTTTACCAATTTCCCAGCAATAATTGGAGCTATCGTCTTTAGTTTCAGTTTTAACTAAGTTTGTGCATTAACTAGTAAGGGCCATTCGCAGTCACGTGTGTGACCAAAAACCATGACAAATTATAGAATACATCTCTTCTAATTCTGAAAGCATTACAGGCATATTGTTTTGCACCGTATATATTTGATTCTTTTTTTTTTAAAAGTTTATCAAGTGAAATTTTGATATGTTCTGCTGACAATGTTTAAGGTCAGATCAGAGGTCAAATATGACTGGTCACGTGTGTGACCCCACACAGGGGCATTTTTTCTCACAGCTCAGTTTTTTCTTACAAACTCTTGTGGATTTTTAAAAGCTAGAATGTTCATATCATAGCAGAATTAGGCCATTCTACTCCGCCATTCAATCATGGCTGATCTATCTCTCCCTCATAACCCCATTCTCCTGCCTTATCCCCATAACCCCTGACACCCGCACTATTCAAGAATCTATCTCATTCTGCCTTAAAAATATCCACTGACCTGACCTCCAGCCGTCTGTGGTAAAGAATTCCACTAAATTTATTCATCATCTCAAGTCAAGTCAGTTTTATTTGTCACGTGCACATAAAGTGAAGTGAAATGAACTTGCCAGCAGCGGTACAATTAAAACAAAACACACGATACACAATGAAAATTTAACACCGTGGTGGAAGGCACAACGTTTGGTCAGTCCCCCTGCATTTTCCCCCGTGGTCGGGACCACAACCCTCTGCAGTCGCTGCTGCGGGCGTCCAGATGTAAATGGTACATGGTAAATGGTAGGGAATTGAGGAACGCTGTGGAACAGAGGGATCTAGGAATAACTGTGCATAGTTCCCTGAAGGTGGAATCGCATGTAGATAGGGTGGTAAAGAAAGCTTTTGGTGTGCTGGCCTTTACAAATCAGAGCATTGAATATAGGAGTAGGGAAGTAATGTTAAATTTGTACAAGGCATTGGTGAGACCAATTCTGGAGTATGGTGTACAATTTTGGTCGCCTAATTATAGGAAGGATGTCAACAAAATAGAGAGAGTACAGAGGAGATTTACTAGAATGTTGCCTGGGTTCCAGCAACTAAGTTACAAAGAAAGGTTGAACAAGTTAGGTCTTTATTCTTTGGAGCGCAGAAGGTTAAGGGGGGACTTGATTGAGGTCTTTAAAATGATGAAAGGGATAGACAGAGTTGACGTGGATAAGCTTTTCCCATTGAGGGTAAGGAAGATTCAAACAAGAGGGCATGACATGAGAATTAAGGGACAGAAGTTTAGGGGTAACATGAGGGGGAACTTCTTTACTCAGAGAGTGGTGGCTGTGTGGAATGATCTTCCAGCAGAAGTTGGTGGAGGCAGGATCGATTTTAACATCTAAAAGTAAAGTGGATAGGTATATGGACGGGAAGGGAATGGACGGGTATGGTCTGAGTGCAGGTAGATGGGACTAGGGGAAAGTAAATGGTCGGCACGGACTGGAAGAGCCGAGAAGGCCTGTTTCCGTGCTGTAATCTTTATATGGTTATGTGCAGACAAGGTAAGTCCAGGTAAGTCCTGAATCGGTGCCTCCCCACCGGAGACCGCGGCTAAAGGAACGTCCTTTAATTCTGAAGCTATGACCTCTAGTCCTAGACTCTCCCACTAGTGGAAACATCCTCTCCACATCCACTCTATCCAGGCCTTTCATTATTTGCTGCGTTTCAATGAGGTCCCCCCCCCCCCCCCCGTCCCCCTCATTCTGCTAAACTCCAGCGAGTACAGTCCATAGTTTGTGCTTTAACGAAGGCTGTGCCTTAACTAGTAAACATTTGCTATTGACAATAGGCTTATTCCAAGCACTATTTTGCATTGTGAATTAATTTGTTTTGTATGCACGTGGAAAGTTGCGCCATTGAAAAAAATTGGCAATGCGTATTAAATGTCCTGACACTATTTTAGATTTCTGGAGATGAAAGTGATGACTTAAATTACATTTCTATTATCATTAAATTCCAAGATTACACAGCAGTTTGCAGGATTTTCCATGGATATCGTTTTACTTTTATTTCTGAATAGCGTATGCAGCACTGTGCATATGTGAGCAATTTAGCTTTCTTTATCTACGTCTGTCACTTTGCCTTACATCTTATGTTTTGTTGTCACGTTTTTCTCGCTGTTACTGCCACTGCCTGCCATCTTGGCAGCCGTGGTTTGTTATATTTATCATCTAGTGACAGGAGGATGGGTTTACAGGAAAATAAACTAGTCTTTTTATGTATTGAGAGGTTTTTTTTTACTGGAAGATAAAACACCGCGCTTTACCGAGATGCTCAATGTGCTGAACCATGTGTTATACAGAATTGCTCGAATCTTAACTCTAAACTGCCAAGGAAGCAGCTTTATTTTTTTCGTATGACTGGAAGGGAAAAATAGTGTTGTTGGCTCTTCATTGAAGCCAATGACAATAAATTAAATCAAATCAAATCAAACATTGCCTCTTACATTGTCTCTTCAGAAATAATTCTCTTTTCTCCAGGGTCTCGAGCCGAAATGTCACCCACTCACCAGAGATGCTGCCTGGCCCGCTGAGTTACTCCAGCATTTTGTGTCTATGTTTTAGTTTAGAGATACAGCGCGGAAACAGGCCCTTCGGCCCACCGGGTCCGTGCTGACCCGCGATCCCCGCTTATTTACACCATCCTACACCCACTAGGGACAAGTTTTACATTTATACCAAGCCAATTAACCTATAAACCTGTACGTCTGTGGAGTGTGGGAGGAAAATGTGGATAAATGTGAGGTTATCCACTTTGGTGGCAAAAATAGGAAAACCGACTACTATCTAAATGGAGGCCGATTAGGAAAAGGGGAGATGCAGCGTGACCTGGGTGTCATGGTACACCAGTCATTGAAAGTAGGCATGCAGGTACAGCAGGCAGTGAAGAAAGCCAATGGTATGTTAGCTTTCATAGCAAAAGGATTTGAGTATAGGAGCAGGGAGGTTCTACTTCAGTTGTATAGGGTCTTGGTGAGGCCACACCTGGAGTATTGCATACAGTTCTGATCTCCAAATCTGAGGAAGGACATTATTGCCATAGAGGGAGTGCAGCGAAGGTTCACCAGACTGATTCCTGGGATGTCAGGACTGTCTTATGAACAAAGACTGCATAGACTCGGTTTATACTCTCTAGAATTTAGGAGATTGAGAGGGGATCTTATAGAAACTTACAAGATTCTTAAGGGGTTGGACAGGCTAGATGCAGGAAGATTGTTCCCGATGTTGGGGACGTCCAGGACAAGGGGTCACAGCTTAAGGATAAGGGGGAAATCCTTTAGGACCGAGATGAGAAGAAATTTTTTCACACAGAGAGTGGTGGGTCTCTGGAATTCTCTGCCACAGAGGGTAGTTGAGGCCAGTTCATTGGATATATTTAAGAGGGAGTTAGATGTGGCCCTTGTGGCTAAGGGGATCAGAGGGTATGGAGAGAAGGCAGGTACGGGATACTGAGTTGGATGATCAGCCATGATCATATTGAATGGCGGTGCAGGCTCGAAGGGCCGAATGGCCTATTCCTGCACCTAATTTCTATGTTTCTATGTTTCTATGAAACCGAAGATCTCGGAGAAAACCCATGTAGCTCACAGGGAGAACGTGCGAACTCCGTACAGACAGCACCCGTGGTCGGGATCGAACTCGGGTCTCCGGCGCTGCATTCACTGTAAAGAACTCTGCTGCTGTGTCGCCAATGGGAATTTGTTGAATATTCAGGGCTGTAGCTATGGAAAAGGGAAGCACATTGAACTATAAATGTACCCCGATGTGTTTCACTGCTTTGCCAACCTCCAGCTACGGATGAGCAGGAATATTTGTAGCTAACTGTTGGAAGTATTAAACCCATGCTCTTTGACAAATGCTGTTCCCACACCTCTGACTGTGTCTCTTGCAGACCACATCTGAGCCTGGACCAGGGAGTGCACAGCTTGGAATTGGATTTGGTTCTGTGGGGAGTATATGACCATCAGAACCATCTGCCTCCATCTGCACAGTGCTCAGCTATCTCGCTGCCACCACCTTTATCTATTAAAGGCCTCTGAGATATCTTTGTTACCCCCCAAGCCATTGTTACCTCCATTGTTTTCCTGCAAGTCCTCTCATCTTCCACTCTCCATTTTAAACAGTAATATTAAAGAGCTTTGGGTGGCGCAGCGGTAGAGTTGCTGCCTCACAGCACCAGAGACCCGGGTTCGATCCTGACATCGGGTGCTGTCTGTACGGTGTTTGTACGTTCTCCCCATGAACTGCGTGGGTTTTCTCCGGGCGCTCCGGTTTCCTCCCACACTCCAAAGACGTGCAGGTTTGTAGGTTAATTGGCTTCGATAAAATTGTAAAACTGCCCGTGGCGTGTGTAGGAGAGTGTTAGTGTACGGGGTGATCGCTGGTCGGCAGTGACTCTGTGAGCCGAAGGGCCTGTTTCTACCCTGTGTCTCATCTGCCACTCTGTACCAGTGTCCATTTTAAGTGATAATATTAAAGAGCTCATGTAAAATTACATGGCCCACATCTTATTGTATCAAAGACAGACACAAAGTGCTGGAGTAACTCAGCGGGACAGGCAGCATCTCTGGAGAGAAGGAATGGGTGACGTTTCTGGTCGAGACCCTTGAATGCTGTTTACACTCCAAAGATGTGCAGGTTTGTAGGCTCATTGGCTTTGGTAAAAGTGTAGAATTTTACACTGTTTACACTGTTCATTTTCTGATGAGTCTTTCTGGAAGCATCTTTGGAGTGAATTGTATCCAGAAGAGGAACCTTTCCTGTGGAATGTTTGCATGTCTGTCGATGTTGAAAGGGCTAAGAATGAGAATCACAAAGGAAGCTCGTGAGCTGATTCAACAGATTATTATACTCTGATTTCCCCCTATATATCTGAACTCAATCCAGAGTTGTCGACTGAGACTATAAATTTTGAAGAACAGGGCGGCACGGTGTCGCAGCGGTAGAGTCGCTGCCCGACAGCGCCAGAGACCCCGGTTCGATCCTGACTACGGGTGCTGTCTGCACGTTCTCCCCCCACCACCGCGTGGGCTTCCTCCGGGTGCTCCGGTTTCCCCCCACACTCCAAAGAATGCGCATGTTTGTTAGCTAATTAGCTTGGTATAATAGTGCGTGTAGGACAGTGTTAGTGTGCGGGGATCGCTGGTCAGCGCGGGCTCGGCGGGCCGAAGGGCGTGTTTGCGCGCTCTATCTCCAAACTAAATTGGTGTGAATGGGTGATCGCTGGTCGGCGCGGCCTCGGTGGGCCGAAGGGCCTGCCTCTAAAACTAAACTAAAAGCTTTTGTGTGTGAGTTCCCTTGAACAACTATGCGGACGGGGACTTATGTGTAAAACAGATGCTCCAATCGCTGTTATTTCTGTAGCTTAGAAGCAGATGCCATCGAGTCACATTATTAGCTCCAATTTCCAGATTGCCTATTCTCTTTTGGAAGTTTTCTGTTTCCTACCCCTGTGCTATATTGTGGTCCCGTTATAGGGGATCTCTCCTGGGGCTTTCGAAGCACATACCCAAGTCCTCGCACTCCATGGCACATTGTGTTAATGCATTAACACGCTGTGCCACCAAGCCAGTGTGATTTGTCATTTTTTATTTCACTGTAGTGAATTGCCACATCACTGGGCAGTGAAATTATCTTCCCACCGTCCATGGGGAAGGGGAAATTGGGTTAAATGATTTATTTTTTGAGTTCCTGTCCCATAAATAGGTGTGCATGTTGCCATGTTATTTATTCAGTTGCTGAAAGATTCTTAACATGGTTTTTTTTTTGGCAATAAGCTTCTAGCCTCTTAATTATTTATTCCTCAGATTCAAGTAAGCTGATGGTTTTCAAAAATAGAGGATTCTTTTAAAATAGTTATTTCAGCCCCGTTTTGTCACGCTGTTCCTCCCTCTGCGGAAGTGGCCCTTGAATTTCAAACGAGGTTTGTGCACTTTGTCTCCTAAAAAAAATGCCACACAAAGTGTGGCAGGGTTGTAGAAATGGTTTGTCTTGTATCTCGAGCCTCTTGTTGGCATGTACAGTTCAGTCCACACAAAGTCCGTTGCGTTTAAGTGGGATGCATTCTTCCTAATGCGCCGTGTCACCTATTCTTTAATATTTGACCTTTTCCGTTAATCCCATTGCGTTTTCTTCAAAACTAAACAATGCTGCTGGTAGCTGGCTAGCTCAGCGAACAACGTTGTCAAATTTGCCCGTGATTAATCTGCCCTTACTGCTCATTCCGTTCATGATCTGTAGGCAAGAGGTCAGTGCCAACCCAATGAGAATTCTTTCACTGTAATTTAAAAAATATATAACAAAATATATAAGATATTTATATTAAAAATTATATATTTAAAAAATATATATCTATATATAAATATATCAGTCTGAAGAAGGGGCTCGACCCGAAACGTCGCCTATTCCATCGCTCCATAGATGCTGCCTCACCCGCTGAGTTTATCCAGCATTTTTGTCTACCTCCTTATAAAAACATATATATATATATATGTGTATAGCTGTGGAACAGTAAGTGTGCAGTGTGGCAAATCATTCTAGAAATGTATCTATTTAATTGTTCTTAAACATTGGTGATTTTTAATGTTTCCATGCTAGGCATACATTCCCTTTCTAAAGTCTATGAAGCATATTAAAATGGTGCAGGCAGACGGACCGATACAATTATACAACATGAGGTTGTGAATCATATTTAAGGAAAATCAAAGCAACGACCAGGCAGCAAGATGAGGGATTTCAGTGAGCAATGATTCTGCACATAGCTATTGTTCTTTTGCAACAGTTAGCCAGCCCCCTGCGCCACAACGGAGGCATTTTTAGCATACATGAAAGCAGACACAAGCTCGACTTTTATCAGGTCTCCAGCTAAATTGGGCAAAGGGCTGAGGGCTCGGTGGAGCTGCCAGAGCAGCATCCTGATTTCCCACCACCTCCCTGCACATCCTAGCAGGAACGGCTTCACCGTGGCAAGAGTGACAGTAAGCCTTTTGATTCTGTGAGGGAGCCTGCCTGTGTCTGGCTGCGAGAGGGAAGAGCTGTGCAGCCTGGGCTGGACTGGAGATCGCGGTGTGCGTCTGAATTCCCACCTCAGTCGCCAGGACTGCAGTGGATATGAATCATGTGTAAAAAAGACTGAAACTGCTGGCTTCTCAGCCCCCACCCCCCCGGCACAGCCAGCAAGCTTTGTGGAAACTTTGTCCTAAAAACCCCGTCTGCCCCCCCCTCCCGCTCGCCGGGTGTACATGCCTTCTTTGAGCACGATATTGTACTTTATATCGTTCCATTTGCATTTGTTGTTGTGCTTGGCTTTTGCGAAGGCACATGACCAGAAACCCAGCAGTGTGTTCAAAGCAGTCTGGTCCTGGCGTTCTCAAGTACCAGGGGCTCATTTGTATGCAGAGGGGATTAACTCAAATTTACTGTATATTCACCCGGGGGAAGCTGTGAACTCCCCGGGAATATGGGCTGCTGAAACATTGCAGTTGGAAAGATTAGAACAAGCCCTTATGCTGCAGACACAGCCACGGCCACTCAGTGGGCCTCAGATATTAAGATCATTTTCATTTACAGACTTTTTGATCATCCAACCTCAAAGAAAACCTCTGGTTTTATGACTGCCCGCGCCAGAATGACCCAATTACTGTTTGCAAGGGGGAAATCTGAAAGCACTTATATCTAGTAAGCAGAGCACATGATCGGTGCGTATGGATTTTCTTTCTGCCCACCCCAACCAATATTTTTACAGCTGTTGACATATATTGAGTTACATGTGGCCGATCCACATCCCTCTGGGTGCAGTCTCAAAGCTCTGTTCACCATTAAATGCGCTGGTTTGAAGTAAATGACTCCAACTTAAATAAAGGACCTTGCTGTAGCATAGATGTTGCCACAAGTACAGAATCCCGAGTTTTGGAAAATTGGTTCTGATCGTAGGCGGCGAAAACATTCGTCACTTGTAACAGAATCCATTTAAGGACAAGCTGCAGCCGTCTCCGGTGGGTCTGTTTCCAACGGCACGCGGCTAATACTCGATATGTCCTTGCCTGCAGTCATTAGACTATCATTTTGTGGACTATCAGTGGTTCAATAAGTCCAGTGTTTATGGCGCTTGCGCTGTCTGTCGAATGTTCCCTCTTCAACTGGGCTCCAGGGAGCGGGGCCTGAAATTTTCATAAATTTACAGCTAAGAACGCAGCTGTTTAAAAAGCCACGCTAATAAAGACAAGTGTTGCAGCAGGTACAGTTAGCTGGCCAACACTCGGTGCCTGAAGAGAAACAAAATCCCTCAAAACACTGCTGCTTATTTCCAAATTGTTAAGTATTCTTTTTTTTTAAATATTTCATGCACATTTATCACTTTGTTTCTGGGTTGGAAAATCGACGTGCAGGTTGATGTTTGTGTGTGGCATGTCACGCACTGGAACCATCAGATTCTCCATTGTTCATAAGGTCGTATGTGAACGGAGCAGAATTAGGCCATTCGGCCCATCACGTCTGTAGATGGTTTATATATGCAACCAATAACATAGTTACCTCAGTACCATTAACCCCGCCTAGTTAACATCAATCATAACGCCTTCCCCTTCCTGGGTACAGTTCCGTAGAAGAATGTAGCCAGTGCTTGAGGATGTATGTAATACCCTGTGCTATCATTAAAAGATGTTGCACACTTTAAGAGTTTGTGAATTGCTTATTTCCAATGTCTACTCCGCCATTCGATCTATCTTTCCCTCTCAAACCCCATTCCCCTGCCCTCTCCCCATAACCCCTGACACCCGTACTAATCAGGAATCTTATCAATCTCCGCCTAAAATGATCCACTGATTCTTTATTTCCCGCTCATTTCGGGCTGTAGCATGTGGCAAACTAGACTTTTCACGACGCCATATTAAGCCCAGGACCTGTCAAAGGGCGGATGAGCTCCTAGCGAGCCAACGGCCATCCACACTTCAGTAGAAGTTGCGATCACTGTTGTACGTAGCGTTGTAAGGAATGATGATAAAGCACACACACCATAATCCAATACTTCCAGCGGCGGAAGTCCGCAGGAACTGGAGGACAGAGATGTGTGGTGCGTCCGTCACCGTTCCCATCGGAAACCAGCACCACTGCGCCGCAAATGTTTTCAACGATAAAGAATGAATGAAATGAATTATGGCTTGGTGGAGAGCCTTTGGCCTTCTTGTGTCTTATTAGCCATACCTCGTTTTCTCCAGTGATTGTCTCATAAGGTGCATAAGAAATGGTTAAGAAGGAACTGCAGGTGCTGAAGAAGGGTCTCGACCCGAACCATCGCCTATTTCCTTCGCTCCATAGATGCTGCCTCACCCGCTGAGTTTCTCCAGCATTTTTGTCCAGCCTCATAAGGTGCAGTTTAGTTTGGTTTAGTTTAGTTTATTGTCACGTGTACTGAGGTACAGTGAAGACGTCCTGTTTGCGTGCTAAGCAGTCAGTGCACGGGAAAGACTGCACAGGATTACAGTCAAGCCATCCGCAATGTACAGATACATAATCAACTCTCGTTGACCAAAGTGCTTTACATCAGTGCAGGTACTAACATGGAAACAGAAAATAGGTGCAGGAGGAGGCCATTCGGCCCTTCGAGCCAGCACAGTGCTACAAACAGTACATAGATCTAACAATACATGACCCGCAGATTGGGTCGCTGCAGTGGGACAGCCCCTTCATGCTTCACTTTATCATGGGCAATTGTCATCAGTATTGTTCTGTCTGCCTATGTTTGAGGGAGTTGTGTGAAGGAACAAACAGAGAGCCGTGTACAATACAATATAATGGTTGAGGTTTAGAATGCATCCGTGTTTTCCTGCGATTCATTGACTCGTGTAAATTCCTTACATTTGTTGAGTCAAGCTGCACATAAAGCCAGTTACTTTAGGTGCAGGAAGGAACTGCAGAAGCTGGTTTAAGCCGAAGATAGACACATAACCAGAGAGTGGCGAGTCTGTGGAATTCTCTGCCTCAGAGGTCGGTGGAGGCCGGTTCTCTGGATGCTTTCAAGCGAGAGCTAGATAGGGCTCTTAAAAATAGCGGAGTCAGGGGATATGGGGAGAAGGCAGGAACGGGGTACTGATTGGGGATGATCAGCCATGATCACAGTGAACGCCGATGCTGGCTCGAAGGGCCGAATGGCCTACTCCTGCACCTATTGTCTATTGTCTAAAGCCGGATAACTCAGTGGGACGGGCAGCATCTCTGGTGAGAAGGAATGGGTGACGCTTCGGGTCGAGACCCTTCTTCAGACCGAGACACTACCCATTCAGTCTCTTCAGAGATGCTGCTTGTCCCGCTGAGTTACTCCGGCTTTTTGTGTCGATCCCCAGTTACTTTAGGAACGTGACAAAGCCAAATTATGTATCGTCGCTGTTAAAAATTAAAAGATGACCCACAATGCTCCTGAAGCCTCAGAACTCTTCAGGGACAGTCTCATCAGGCAACTGAACCATCCCACCAACAACCAGAGAGAGGTCCTGAACCGTCCATCGACCATTGGAGACCCGCAGACTATTAATACTCGGACGTTACCGGACTTTACCCTTGCACTAAACGTTAATCTCTTTTTCGTGTATCTGTACATTGTGGACGGCTCGATTGTAATCACGTGTGGTGTTTCCGCAGACTGGTTGGCACGCGACAAGAAAGCTTTTCACTGTACCTCGGTACACGTGACAGTAAACTAACCTAAACTAAACTAACCTCGTTGCCTACTGGTGCCAGAAGTGGATCTGCTATCGTTCATTACAGTCGCCCCACTCCTTTAAATCTTTATTTCAACAGTAGCATTTCTTACACTATTCGGTTTATCCTGTATCTGTACACTGTGGAAGACTCGATTGTAATCCTACATAGTCTTTTAGCTGACTGGATAGTATGAAATACAACAGCTTTTCACTGTACCTCGGTGTATGTGACAATTATGAACTACATAGAAAATAGGTGCAGGAGTAGGCCATTCGGCCCTTCGAGCCAGCACCGCCATTCAATATAATCATGGCTGATCATCCCCAATCAGTACCCCATTCCTTCTTTCTCCCCACATCCCTTGAGTCTGTTAAATAGGCCATTCGGCCCATCACGTCTACTCCACCATTCAATCACGGCTGATCTATCTCTCCCTCCGAACCCCATTCTCCTGCCTTCCCCCCATAACCCCTGAGAGATGAGAAAGCTGCCTGTTTCCAATCAATAGGAAATGCTACATTTCTACAAAATCTATAAAAGATTGTCAGTGGCTTAGAAACATAGAAAATAGGTGCAGGAGTAGGCCATTCGGCCCCTCGAGCCACCACCCACCATTCAATATGATCACGGCTGATCATCCAAAATCAGTACCCCTTTCCTGCTTATTCCCCATATCTCTTGATTCCGTTAGCCCCAAAAGCTAGATTTAACTTTCTTGAAAACATCCAGTGAATTGGCCTCCACTGCCTTCTGTGGCGTAGAATTCCACAGATTCACAACTCCTTGGGTGAAAAAGACTTTTCTCATCTCAGACCCAAATGGCCGACCCCTTATTCTTAAACTGTGACCCCTGGTTCTGGACTCCCCCAACATTGGGAACATTTTTCCTGCATTTAGCCTGTCCAATCCTTTAAGAGTTTTTTTGTTTCTATACGGTGTCCTCTCATCCTTCTAAATTCCAGTTCCAATTATATCATCCTTTCGAAATCCCAATTATATAATCACCAACACCTTTAGAAAGCAGTATAAAAGGTGAAGCACTGCATTGGAATGCATTAGTTGGCAGCTAGTTGTACCTTATTTGAGCGGCCAGTTTCAAGTATACCTATGAACCTTAATAGCACTATTGATATTCACTGCCAGTCAAACACACTGCCACCAAAACTATTATGTGTAGAGTCTCATATCTATGGATGTACTAAAAAAAATTCTAAGATTATACATTTTCTAAGATAAATTGCTAACATAATTTCTAATATGAATTTTATTTTTAAAGTGCACAAATGCTCGCTTGCCAAAGCAGTCCATTTAACGCTCATTTTCAAGCTGTTCGTTAAATATAACATAACAAGGAAGGAACTGCAGACGCTGGTTTACACCGAAGGTGGACACAAAATGCTGGAGTAACTCATTGGGACAGGCGGCATCTCTGAGGAGAAGGAATGCGTGACGTTTCGGGTCGAGGCCCTCCTTCAGACCCAACCCGAAACGTCACCCATTCCTTCTCTCCAAAGATGCTCTCTGTCCCGCTGAGTTACTCCAGAATTTGGTGTCACTCAGATAACAGGATCGACATACCATTAAGTATGGAAAGAAAATTCCATATTGCTCCTCATAGCTGAAATCCAAGTGATTTAGATGTATCCAATCTTTCAGACATAATATTAAGTATTGTTTAGTTTGGAGATACAGCATGGAAACAGGCTCTTCGGCCCATCAGTCCATGTTGTCCATCCATCACTCGTTCACACTAGTTCTGAGTTATCTAAGTTATCCCACTTTCCCCTGGGTGGGGGGGGGGGGGGGGGGGTGATTTACAGGGTCCATTTAACCTACAAACACGCATGTCTTTGGTATGTGGGAGGAAACTGGAACCCTCACAGTGAAAGGGAGAACGTGCAAACTCCACGCAGGCAGCACACAAAGTCAGGATCGAACCGTGGTTTCTAATTTTTAGGTGTAGTTTTAGAGATACAGTGAGGCTACAGGCCTTTCGGCCCACCGGGTCCATGCCGAGCAGCGATCACCTGTACACTAGTTCTATCCTACGCACGCTAGGGATGATTTGCAGAAACCAATTAACCTACAAACCTGCACGTCTTTGGTTTGTCAGTCAGTCAGTCAGTTTTATTTCTATAGCACATTTAAAAACAACTCTCGTTGACCAAAGTGCTTTACATCAGTGCAGGTACTAACATGCTACATACAGTGGTACATAGATCTAACAATACATCCATAAATACATACATACAGCGCTCCCTCAGAGGCCCTCAAAAAACACTTGTGAGTAGAAATAGGTTGTAAGTCTAGACTTAAAGGAGTCGATGGAGGGGGCAGCTCTGATGGGGAGGGGGATGCTGTTCCACAGTCTAGGTGCTGCAACCGCAAAAGCGCGGTCGCCCCTGAGCTTAAACCAGGACAGCGGGATAGTCAGTAGCCCCAAGTCGGCCGACCTGAGGGACCTGGAGGTAGAATTGTGGGTTAGAAGATGTTTAATATGGGGGGGGGGGGGGGTCAAGCCCGTTAAGGGCTTTGTATACATATAGGAGGAAACTGGAGCACCCGGAGAAAAGCCACGCGGTCACAGGGAGAACGTGCAAACTCCGTACAGATAGCACCCGTAGTCAGCACCGAACCTGGGTCTCTGGCGCTGTGAGGCAGCAACACTACCGCTGCGCCACCGTGCTGCCCATGGTTTGTGAACGATATGAGCTCCATAGCTAACAAACCCTCACCTGATGCTGACAGCTGTAACAAATTGTATAGGAAGGAACTGCAGATGTCGGTTTACACCAAAGGAAGGCACAAAATGCTGGAGTAACTCAGCGGGACAGGCGGCATCTCTGGAGAGAAGGAATGGGTGACGTTTCAGGTCGAGACCCTTCTTCAGACCGGTGCAAGCCCACCACTGTTTGCGTCCTGTTAATTACGCTCACTCAAATGTTCAGCAGTCAGGCCGGCTTTCATTTAAGTGGTTTTGGGGGATTTGAGAATCACCTCGCTGGTTTTAATGCTCTGTGATTTGTACACTGCATCACATCAATAAATGGAACGAGAGCATGAATATTAAAAAGGAACTCGACTTTCTCATTAAAACTGGGGGGGAAAAAAACACGAGAAGTCTGGCTATCACAGAGCTGTTAGCATGCACTAACTAATACCATTAGTGTCTTTGTTAGTGGAGTGTGTGTGTGTGTGTGCGCATTGGCCACAAGTAGCAAGGTCACCCCTGCTGTACTGGGTGAAGGCTCTCTCCCTCACTCTCTCTCCATCTCTCTCTATCTATCTCTCTCTCTCTCTCTCTCTCTCTCTCAAGCTCTCTCCCTGGCACTATCTTTCTTTCCCTCCCTCTCCTGAGGTGCAGATGGCCACATTTGCAGGTTAACTGGAACAGCTGGAGGCACATTATTAGTTCCCCGCTGCGAACTCATATTTGCTTAGATTTTTTTTTTTTTTTTTTTTTAACTGCACAGTAATTTATGACTTTCTGCCACTGCTGTAGCTGGTGCAGGCAGAGCGGGGTTCAAAATTCACTTGCGTCCGTTAAAACGCCGAGGAGAAGGATGCAATTGTCTTTTTAATCAATTAATCGATGATTATTGTTCATAGAGTTATCGCAGCTTTGAAATGTAAACAACACGAACTGTAGCAGACACCATTACCTCAGGGGATTCGAGACAATATTTATACTGGTGCACTCATCTGCACTGGCAGTTTCTGAGGAGTGGAATAGTAGATCATAACTGCCTTGAGTGAGAAGTCAGTAGACAGACTGTTTATTCCACTCCATTTAATGTTTGGAAGCACAATAGATAATTCCAAAATGTGGCCATAAATGTCCATCAATAAGTAAAAGCCTTTGCTTTAAGAAAAGATTCTGGGCTGGCACTGTAACTTTGTACACATAATGCTGATAATATCCTGTTTCGATCCTCAGGGTTAGAATAAAACGAAAGCTTTTATAATTTTAATTCAATACTAACAACGCAAACTCCCTTAAGTACACTTTGTATGTTAAATTAACAATGAAAACGCAAATATTTATTTTCTGCATTATTGCCTACGCTGAAGCAGAAGTTGATTGAGCTAAAAGAAAAGTACTTCATGAATATACAAACTGTTCAGAGGAATGTGGTATTTTATACATCGTCTTGTTTATATTCTATTTTCGTCACTGTTGAGGAAGTTTATCTCGTTGGGTAATGTCCTGTATTTCAGAGAGGATGTGTTTAGAGATGCACGTGTGGAAACAGGCCCTTCGGCCCGCCGGGTCCGTACCGACCCCTTACACTAGCACCATCCTACACACTAGGGACAATTTACCATTTTTTTACCAATTAGCCAATTAACCTACACACCTGTATGTCATTGGAATGTGGGAGGAAACCAGAGCACCCGGGGAAAACCCACACAGTCACAGAGGGAACGTACAAACTCCCTAAAGACAGCACCCGTGGTCAGGATCGAATTGTGGTCGCTGGCGCAGTGAGGCAGCAACTCTACCGCTGCGCCACCGTGCCACCCATGTTTTATCTGGTTATATTTAAATGTCGCTATCTGATGTTACTCCGTGCAAAATATATGGAGACATTTTACAAACATCATTTAAAACTGTTGAAATACCAATGTGTTGGCTTGAAATGATGGACTTGGGTTTGAGTTCCAAATCTTCTTAGAATTGATAACAATTGTCCGTGTTTAAACGCAATTCCAAGAATAAGTTCCTGAAGTTACAGCACTGATTTTGACATAGAGTCATACAGCATGGAGAGAGGCCCTTCGGCCCAACCTGCCCATGCCGACCCTCTACGCTGGTCACATCTGCCTGCATTTGGCCCATATCCTTCTAAACCTGTCCTATCCATGTACCTATCTAAATGTTTCTTAAACGTTGTGATATTACCTGCCTCAACTACCACCTCTGGCAGCTTGTTCCATATATCCACTGCCCTGTGTTTAAAAAAGTTGCCCCTCAAGTTCCTATGAAATCTTTCCCTCATCACTTCCAAAGACGTACAGGTTTGTGGGTTAATTGGCTTGGTAAATGTAAAAATTGTCCCTAGTGGGTACGTTGGTCGGTGCGGACCAGGTGGGCTGAAGGGCCTGTTTCTGCGCTGTAACTCCAAACTAAACTAAACTAAACTAAAGGGCCTGTCCCACTTAGACGATTTTTTAGGAGACTAGGCTGTCGCCACATGGTCGCCGGGGTGTGGCCTGTACGGTTGTGAGTCGTCTCCTCAGTCGCCCAAAGAGTCGTAGAGTCTTTCTGGTCACCGCTGGATTTTTAACATTCTCAGAAATTTTTGGTGACAATGGGTTGACTTCTCCTGACGTAGGTGCTGTCGAAGTTGTCGCCAGGTGACGTAGGTTGTCGCCGGTGCTGGCTTCGGTGAATTCCATTGGCGACTACCTACGTCAACCGGCGACAGGTACCGGCGACTGAATTACCTTCAGTTGTCACCGACAGGGTCGTAGCTTGTCGCGGGTGGACGTAGGCTGACTTCGGTTGTCGCCTGTGTGGTCGTAGGTTGTCGTAGATGGACGTCCTAATGGGTCGCCGGTGTTCGGTAGCTTGCCGTAGGTTCTTGTAGACATTGTTGAAGACATTGTCGTAGTGAGGTCCAGGCGACCTGCTATGACTATGACAGTCGCCTAAAAAATCGCCTCAGTGGAACAGGCCCTTAAACTATGACCTCTGGGTCTCGATTAATCTACTCTGTGTAAAAGGCACTGTGCATCTACCCGATCTATTCCTCTCATAGTCTTATACACCTCTATATCACCCTTCATCCTCCTGTGCTGCAAGGAATAAAGTCCTAACCTGCTCAACATCACTATCCAATTACAATATGTTGACCAAAACTACGGGCCTGGATGGTTTGACCACTGGAGCCTTCCACCTTTTCTTTATACATCTATACATCTATGAATAATTGGAATCCAATCCTTAGACTTTATAAATACAGCGCAGAAACAGACCCTTCCGCCCACCGAGTCCATGCCAACCAGCAATCGTCCCGTACACCTACACGCTAGGGACAATTTACAATTTTACCGAAGCCAATGAACCTACAAACTTGTACGTCTTTGGAGTGTGGGTTAGGATTGGGGTTGATCACCTGCGGGCTGAAAAAGTTGCTCCTCCGGTTTCTATTAAATCTTCCCCCTCTCATCTTAAACAGAGAGAAAGAGAGAGAGAAAATAGTTCTCTCTAATCTTTCTTTAAAATTAAAATTTAATTTAGTTTAGTTTATTATTGTCACATGCAGTGAAATGCTTTTGTTTGCGTGCTATCCAGTCAAAGGAAAGACCATATACACAAATACAACCAGGCTGTCCACATTTCATTAATAGACACAAAAAGCTGGAGTAACTCAGCGGGACAGGCAGCATCTTCTCTCCAGAGGTGCCGCCTGTCCCGCTGAGTTACTCCAGCTTTTTGCGTCTATCGTCAGTTTAAACCAGCATCCGCAGTTCCTTCTTACACAGATTTCACAAATCTCTGACTATTGCAGGGTAGGCCAGGCTATTGTGTCACGCAGATAGAGCCTAATTGAGTCAGAAGACACAAAAATCTGGAGTAACTCAATGGGTCAGACAGCATCTTCGGAGAAAAGGAGCAGGTGATGTTTCGGGTCAAGACCTTTGTTCAGACTGAGAGTCGGGAGAGGGAACAGATCTATATCTCTATATACCAACATCTCTCCCCTGACTCTCTGTCTGAAGAGCGGTCTCGACCCAAAACGTCACCTACTCCTTTTCTCCAGAGATGCTGCCTGTCCCGCTGAGTTACTCCAGCGTTTTGTGTCTATCTTCGGTTTAAACCAGCGTCTGCAGTTCCTTTATTTAAGAGAGAGTTCGATGGAGCTCTAGGGGCTAGTGGAGTCAAGGGATATGGGGAGAAGGCAGGCACGGGTTATTGATAGGGGACGATCAGCCATGATCATAATGAATGGCGGTGCTGGCTCGAAGGGCCGAATGGCCTCCTCCTGCACCTATTGTCTATGTTTCTATGTTTCCTTGTTATCTTATATTTAGTGAACAACTTGGAAATGAGCGTACAATTGGCCGCTTTGGCAAACGAGCATTTGACTTTCCCTCATTGAAATGTAACATGATGATTTATCATCAAATGCTTTCATTGGCAACGCTTCTCGCCGTACCTCGGGACACGGGACAATAAACGATCGCCGCCCGTAGGGTGCGCCATAAACGTTAAAGGCAGAGAATATCAACATGTCGCGGCGTTGGTACGCTCAGGCTTTGCCTCACACAGCTTCGACAAGCACGGGGTTGGTGCAATGGAAAACATCTGTGGTCAATGCAACTAATCCTGGTTTGGTGACAGGCAGTTACCCAGACACAGCGGGGTCCTAATCTGCTGTCGTTGTCGCCGATAGCGAGTGAGAAATCTGTCGGCTCCAAATGCTCATCTTCAGCTGCCAGAGATATCCCACACCTTGCAGTTCAGTAGCAGGCACAATGTAATTGTGGCTTTGGGTTTAGGCACATGTTGATTTATACTTTCAGCAAGTGATTGCTTTCTCAGCTTTCCATATTCCATGCAGGTGCATAATACATTTTGTCCGTAGCCAGGCATGACTGCCTATCGAGGACATAATATGTTCGCGGGTAAAATAAACACACACACACGTTTGCGCAGCGGTGGAGTCGCTGCCTTACGGCAAATGCTGCGCCGGAGACCCGGGTTCGATCCCGGCTACGGGTGCTGTCTGTAGGGAGTTTGTACGTTCTCCCCGTGACCTGCCTGGGTTTTCTCTGAGATCTTCGTTTTCCCCCCGCACTCCAAAGACATACAGGCTTGTTGGTTAATTGGCTTGTTGTAAATGTAAATTTGGCCCTAGTGTGTGCCGGGTAGTGTTAGTGTGCGGGGATCGCTGGTGGGTGCGGACTCGGTGGGCTGAAGGGCCTGTTTCCGCGCTGTATCTCTAAATTAAAGGTGACGTTTCGGGTCGGGATCCTTTCTTCAGACCGATGAAAGATTGCCCATGTTTTTATTGTGAGTGACGTTGCTTACTTTGCATTTTGCCAGGGTTGGATTAACAGACCGTTAACTTAGTGCACATTGACAACTCTCCTCCTGCTGTGCCTTTCTTTTAACTGATTGTTGTATTATTTGATCTTTACAGAGGAAGGAATCAATCATGAATGCAAACTGTGTAATCAGATGTTTGACTCGCCGGCAAAGCTCCTATGTCACCTGATCGAACACAGTTTCGAAGGAATGGGAGGTACTTTCAAATGCCCAGTATGTTTCACAGGTAAGCTGCGCCTAATTGAATCTATATTAACCAATACCACCTTTGTATCGGAGACTTACATCGTTAAATGTGATGATGGCTCACAGAAGTTTGTTATGAATCCGAACATATTTGAGGAATGTGTAGTAAGGAACTGCAGATGCTGGTTTACACCAAAGATAGACACTAAATACTGGAAGAACTCAGCTGGACAGGTAGCATCTCTGGAGAGGAGGAATGGGTGCAGTTTTCAAAGGTAGACGCACATTGCTGGAGTAACAGCATCCATGGAGAGAAGGGTGACTACCAGGGCCACCTCCATGGCCAGGGTGAGGACCACCGTAAATTGGAGAAGCAGCACCTCATACTTCGTGTGTGCAGTTTACACCCCAGCGGTATGAACATTGACTTCTCTAATTTCAGGTAGTCCCTGCTTTCTCCTCCCCTTCTCAGCTCTCCCTCAGCCCACTGCCTCCGCCTCTTCCTTTCTTCTTCCCGCCCCCCCCCCCCCCCCCACCCTCACATCAGTCTGAAGAAGGGTCTCGACACGAAACGTCACCCATTCCTTCGCTCCATAGATGCTGCCTCACCCGCTGAGTTTCTCAAGCATTTTTGTCTACCTATAGAAGTTGGGAGGTCAAGTTGCAGTTGTATAAGATGTTGGTGAGGCTGCATTTAGAGTATTGTGTTCAGTTCTGGACACCATGTTATAGGAAAGATGTTATCAAGTTGAAAAGGGTGCAGAGAAGATTTACGCGTATGAAGATATATATTCACTAACTTTCAGTTGACATTTTGTAACATGGATTGAAAAGTATAAATGCAGAGTCTTTTACCCAGAGAGGGAGTCTAGGAACCAGAGGACATAGGGTTAAGGTGAGGGGGGGGAAAGGTTTAATAGGAACCAAAAGGTTGGTGGATGTATGGAACGAGTTGCCAGAGGTAGTTGAGGTGGGTAATGTAACAACATTTAAACAATAAACAATAGGCAATAGGTGCAGGAGAAGGCCATTCGGCCCGTCGAACCAGCACCGCCATTCAATGTGATTGAAATTTTGTGTCTACCTTGGGTGTAGACACAAAATGGGTTCAAACCAGCATCTGCAGTTCCTTCCTACAACACCGACTGGTGGTATTTCAAAGGACAATAGACAATAGGTGCAGGAGTAGGCCATTCGGCCCTTCTAGCCAGCACGGCCATTCAATGCGATCGTGACTGATCATCCCCAATCAGTACCCCGTTCCTGCCTTCTCCCCATATCCCCTGACCCAGCTATCTTTAAGAGCCCTATCTAGCTCTCTCTTGAAGGTATCCAGAGAACCGGCCTCCACTGCCCTCTGAGGCATTTGGACAGGTACATGGATAGGAAAGGTTGAGAAGGATATGGGCCAAACACAGGTGGGACAAGGCATATGGAGCACCTTAGCAGGCATGCACAAGTTGGGCCGAAGGGCCTGTTTCCGTGCTTTATGACTCCATGTGTCACTTTATCCAACACTGCATTCTGTTGATATATATTCTGACGATACCTTTCCACAGAATCATCACAAACTGTGGAAGAATTTTTCCGTTGGGAATTTAAATGCACAAATCTTTGGAAACTAAAGCACAGATCCAGAAAGTAATCAGAAACGCCCATGGAATGTTGGCCTTCATCCCACGGGATTGTAGTTAAGCAAAGGGGGAAGTTGTGTTTCATTTGGTCAGTTCCTTGGTGAGATCGGCTTTGGATTCTGCGCTGAGCCGAGGGAATTGCCAACGAGCTGCACATCTCTGCTGATATTCTCGCGAGCATAGAAGATGGAGGGGTGACCTGATTAAGGTGTTTGAAGTTTCACCAGGATCCACAAGGTAGGATTCAGAGGAACAATTTGCTCCTCTGGCTTGCGTTCAAAAACAATCGAGCAATTTCAAAAATAGACCCATGTAGGAGGAAGCCAGGAAGATTGCGTCCATTGAAACGCGTGTTTTCTTTCCCCAAGCAGTTGTGAATACTGAGATAATTGGTGGGTTCGGGACGGAGTTGATAGATATTTTTTTGGTGAGGGCAAGGAGAGAAAGGGAGCGACTGCAAGAACACAAAGAGTTCAGGTACAGATTAGTAACGGTCTAAGTGTTTGACAACAGGTTGGAGGGACAAACATTCACAAAACCAATGTGGTCAAAGTCTTGTGTAAGAAGGAACTGCAGATGCTGTTTAAACTGAAGCTAGACACAAAATGCCGGAGTAACTCAGCGGGACGGGCAGCATCTCTGGAGAGAAGGAATGGGTACTCACATGGGCACATATACTAAATAAAACCACACGTTAAAGGAGTAGAATTAGGCCATTCGGCCCATCGAGTCAACTCCACCATTCAATCAATGCTGATCACTGCCTCCTTATCCCATTTTCCTGCCTTCTCCCTATAACCCTTGACACCCGTTCCGATCAAGAATCTGCGTATCTTTGCCTTAAAAATATCCACTGACGTGGCCTCCACAGCCCTCTGCTGCAATGAGTTCCACAGATTAACTACCCTCTGACTAAAGAAGTTCCTCCTCACCTCCTTTCTAAAAGAGCGAAGTGGTGAGTCTATCGAAGAAGTCTGTTTATGAAAGGCCTTATCAGTCCACATAGGGAAACACTCCGAGAAAACCCAAAGTGTTTCAAAGATTCAGAAGCACCTACAGCATTTTTATCTTCTCATGACACAATGGTTACTTGTGGAGTTGAAATAAATCATCGTCGATCAATGTCTCCAAAACCTTCCATCTTTGCATTTCCCCAGAGTTAACTGTAACCTTACGTTTTTCTGTTGTTTTGTAAATCTCTCCCCCATATATTGAACAAATAGATACCAAAGATGTCAATGTCCCTGTGGCCTTCGTTTTCTTTTTTCAGTATTTCGCTTGGGTAGTTTACACCCCAGTGGTATGAACATTGACCTCCAATTTCAGGTAGTCCCTGCTTTCTCCCTCCTTCCCCTCCCCTTCCCAGCTCCCCCACAGCCCACTCTCCGCCTCTTCCTTTCATCTTACTCCCCCCCGACATCAGTCTGAAGAAGGGTCTCATCCCAAAACGTCGCCCATTCCTTCTCTCCATAGATGCTGCCTCACCCATTGAGTTTCTCCACCATTTTTTGTCTACTTATGATTTTTTCAGCATCTGCAGTTCCTTCTTAAATATTTAAAAAAGGCCGTTCTTTAACTTTTGGGAGACTTGCTACTAAACACAGTGGCAAAGACCAGCTGTGATCTCAAGGTTGCAACGGATAAGAACCTAGACAGAACTGCGAACATCTGTTCCCCCTCAATAGATAAGGAAGCCTGTTTTTCAGCAGTATATTAGTTTTAGTTATTTTAATTAAGCTGCGCTGCGAACAATAAATACACTGACAGATTTATTTATTACCGTCCTAGCTATTTATTACCGTCCTAACGTTGGCCATTTTTCCGATTGTGCTTCCCCATTGTGTAGACGCTAGGGTTAACCAGATTATAACCTACTCATCTTCCTTATCTTTTACAAAATTCCTCACATGTTCCTGTCGTCGGGAAACATGTTCCCGATGTTGGGGGCGTCCAGAACCAGGGGCCACAGTTTAAAAATAAGGGGTAAGCCATTTGGAACGGAGACGAGGAGACGAGTGTTGTGAGTCTGTGGAATTCTCTGCCTCAGAGGGTGGTGGAGGCTGGTTCTCTGGATGCTTTCAAGAGAGAGCTGGATAGGGCTCTTAAAAATAGCAGAGTCGGGGATATGGGGAGAAGGCAGGAACGGGGTACTGATTGGGGATGATCAGCCATGATCACATTGAATGGCGGTGCTGGCTCAAAGGGCCGAATGGCCTACTCCTGCACCTATTGTCTATTGTCTAAAAGCAGGTCAGAGGCTGGGTAGCCCCTAGAGAGGCACTGGCCTTCTGACAATCCAGACCGTATCCACCATCTAAAAGACATGCCAGGATTGCAATGTAATGCTTGCCCACATGAGTGTAACTCCAGCAGTGCGCCCATAAGCTCAACGCTACGTGGAGCAAAGTACTTACTTGAAGATCGACACAAAATGCTGGAGTAGCTCAGCGGGACAGGCGGCATCTCCGGAGAGAAGGGATGGGTGACGTTCCGGGTCGAGACCCTTCTTCAGGCTGGTTAGGGATCAGGGAAACGAGAGATATAGACGGTGATGTGGAGAGATAAAGAACAATGAATGAAAGATATGCAAAAAAGTATCGATGGTAAAGGAAACAGGCCATTGTCAGCGGTTTGTTGGGTGAAAACGAGAAGCTGGTGCGACTTGGGTGGGGGAGGGATAGAGAGATCTTGAAGTTAGAGAAGCCAATATTCATACCACTGGGCTGTCAGCTGCCCAAGCGTAATATGAGATGCTGTTCCTCCAATTTGCGTTTAGCCTACCTCTGACAATGGAGGGGGCCTAGGAGTGAACGGTCAGTGTGGGAATGGGAAGGAGAATTCAAGTGTCCGGCAACCGGGAGACGAGTTTGGTCCAGGCGGGCTGAGCGAAGGTGTTCCGCGCTGGCACCCTCCATGTTTGTTCCCTCATTGCGTGCCATATACTAAATACACTGCAGTTACTCGCCCAGCCTACTGCCACTACAAACCCACCACCAATCATTACATTCTTTTGTTCAAGATCATGGGAGGAACAGATAGGGTAGACACACAGAGACTTTTACCCAGATTCGGGGAATCGAGAACTCGAGGATGTAGGTTGAAAGATGGGAGGTGGGGGAAGGAAAAGATTTAATAGGAACCCGAGGGGTAACTTTTTCACACAAAGGGTGGTGGGTGCACGGAACGAGCTGCCGGAGGAGGTCGTTGAGGCTGGGACAACGTTTAAGAAACAGACAGGTACATGGATAGGACAGGTTTAGAGGGATATGGGCCAAACGCAGGCAGTGTAGATGGGACAAGTTGGCCAGTGTGGGTAAGTTGGGCCGAATGGCCTGTTGCCCTGCTGTGTGACTCTGACCTCCAACACCAAAAGGGACAAAGGCGGTAGATTCTGGTCCAAGTGGCGCCCACACTGAGTTGAGTATTGCGTGCAGTTCTGGTCCCCACATTACTGGAAGGAAGTGGAGGCTAACCAGTCAGCGGAAAGACAACACATGATTACAATCGAGCCGTCCACTGTGTACAGATGCACGATAAAGGGAATAACATGAATGATGTTGAGTGGTTTGTTGGGTTTCTCAGAAACTGCAATCTTCATCAGATATTACCTTCAGGAAACATTAAAACCTTTCAGAACGATTATGCCCCTGTCCCACTTCGGAAACCTGAACGGAAACCTCTGGAGACTTTGCGCCCCACCCAAGGTTTCCGTGCGGTTCCCGGAGGTTTTTGTCAGGTTCCCGGAGGTTTTTTCAATTTTACGACAGAACATAGAAGAACCGGAAACCACTTTTGACCATTCGGGAGACTGACAAAAACCTCCGGGAACCGCACGGAAACCTTGGGTGGGGCGCAAAGTCTCCAGAGGTTTCCGTTCAGGTTTCCTAAGTGGGACAGGGGCATTACATTCTTAATACTTTTTGTGGAACAGTTTTACTTTTCTTCCAAATGTAATAGTCAGATTTCAATAGACAATAGGTGCAGGAGTGGCCATTCGGCCCTTCGAGCCTGACTTTCGGCTGGAATAGAGTCCTTTGAAGGCCACAGATGTAGTTGTTGACGAGCAGTGAGAGGGGGTTATGTTGATGCTGAGCCACTTTCAGGGGGTTACATTTCTGCTTTTGACTTTTAATTAGCGTTGAATTTTGTCGCTTTTAGACGAGGTTTGAGTACTCCAAAAGAATGCAAAGAATGTGAGCTCATTTAACGCCTGCCCTTGTTTTTCAGACGGTAACTCACATATCTTAGTTTCGTGCAGGGATTCGACGTGGAAACAGGCCCTTCGGCCCACCGAGTCCGCGCCGACCAGCGATCTCCGCACGCTAACACTATCCTACACAGACTAGGGGCAATATACAATCTACAGAAGCCAATTAACCTACAAACCTGTGCGTCTTTGGAGCGTGGGATGAAACCGGAGCACCCGGAGAAAACCCACGCAGGTCAAGGGGAGAACGTATAAACTCCGTACAGACAGCACCCGTAGTCAGGATCGAACCTGGGTCTCTGGCGCTGTGAGGCAGCTGCGCCACCGTGCCGCCTTGCAAACAAGAACGTCAGAGTTCAACTTTGCATTCCCTACAAGCTTCAGCTGTATTCTGCTCATGATTCACAGTTCGTATTCGAGGGGTTTTCAGCATTCATTGCCCTATTACACGACTTCACAATTAAAGTTTGATATAACTGGCATCGATCGTCCCTTGAGTCGTTACACATCTGCATTTGGGGGGAAAAAAGATTGTGAAGCAAATGTGAGAAACGTCCCGGTGTTATTACAGCTGTAGTTTGAATTTCAAAGGAGGATGAGGGGAACTCGGTTTAATTGGATCACTGGAAATTGGACAATGCACCATTGTGTGTGCTCAGAGGATGATTGCAACTTCTGAAACCTAAAGCACTGGACTGGGGCAGCACGGTGGCGCAGCGGTAGAGTTGCTGCCTTACAGCGCCAGAGTTCGATCCTGACCACGCGTGCTGTCTGTACAGAGTTTGTACCTACGTTCTCCCTGTGACTCGCGTGGGTTTTCTCCAGGTGCTCCGGTTTCTTCCCACACTCCAATGACGTGCAGGTTTCCAGGTTAAATTGCCATTGGTAAAATTGTAAATTGTCCCCTGTGCGTGTAGGATAGTGTTAGTGTGCGGGTAATCGCGGTCAGTATGGACTCAGTGTGTTTCCGCGCTGTATCTCTAAAAGTAGTGTCCAAAGTCACAGTATTCAGTTGGAGATTCTGCGGGTTGATATAATAATTGATCCCCCCAATGCATTAGCACCCATTCTGGCATAAATGTGTGTATAAATGTTAATATACACCTGTTGACCTTCACATTTAAGTTATATTAACCTAGTGAGACCGCTCCAAGTTGGCAGTTTTGCCTTGGGGGTATCAGATGAAACCCTGTACAGTGTGGTCAATTTCATGAATTTGTTACATTATTCTGTGCACCATGTCAGCCTATCCTCAAACACACACGGGAGTGGCACAGCGGTAGAGTTGCTGCCTTACAGCGCCAGAGACACGGCTTCCATCCTGATCACGGGCGCTGCCCGTACGGAGTTTGCACGCTCTCCCCCGTGACCTGCGCGGGTTTTCCCCCTTGTGCTCCCGTTTCCTCCCACACTCCAAAGACGTGCAGGTTTGTTCACACGTTCGCAAGTGATAGGCGCAGAATTAGGCCGTTGGGCCCATCGAGTCCATTCAATCACGGCTGATCTATCTCTCCCTCCCAACCCCGTTCTCCCGCCTTCTCCCCGTAACCCCTGACACCCGCACTAATCAAGAATCTATTATCCCTGCCGTAAAAACATCCACTGACTTGGCCTCCACAGCCGTCTGTGGCAAAGAATTCCACAGATTCACCACCCTCTGACTGAAGAAATTCCTAGGTAGACAAAAATGTTGGAGAAACTCAGCGGGTGAGGCAGCATCTATGGAACGCAGGAATAGGTGACGTTTCGGGTCCAGACCCTTCCGGGTCTGGACCCGAAACGTCACCTATTCCTTCATCAGTCAGAAGAAGGGTCTCGACCCGAAACGTCGCCTATTCCTTCGCTCCATTGATGCTGCCTCACCCGCTGAGTTTCGGGTCGAGGCTCTTCTTCAGACTGATTCCACCTCATCTCCTTCCTAAAGGAAAGCCCTTTAAATTCTATGCCCTCTATGGCTATGACCTCCAGTCCTGGACTCCTATTTCCCACTCAACCCCATTCTCGTGCTTTGGTCTCCGTAACTTTGATCATATCTACAATTAACCCCATAATTACCGAACCCTGAAAACAAAACTGGCCTTGTATATGTTGCAGCATTTAGTTTTTATAATTGACGTGGAATCAGCTAATGATGATTCAATATGTATAGCGCGGAGCAGTGAACCAGCGCACACATACCTGCCTGGGCAGACTAAAGACAGCGCCAGTATGCAAGATGTTATAAATAAGTGAGACTATTGTCTTGGAACGTTACATTATTAATATCGTCTACATAGCGAATTAAATTTAGTGAAACACACAAAAAAAAATGATTTATTGATAAATATCACAAGGTCTGTGGGGGATTTGGCTCAGTATGGTAATAATAGACTCTCAGCTGTGGGACCGGCAGCAGCAACTTTCTGCAGCAGATGCAACCTCTGATCACTTGCCGTTCTTTCCAGTCTTCGTGCAGGCAAACAAATTGCAGCAGCACATCTTCGCAGTTCACGGGCAAGAGGATAAGATCTACGACTGTTCGCAGTGTCCGCAGAAATTCTTCTTTCAGACCGAACTTCAGGTACGCTCGGGAGAGATACGCGGGTGGCTTTTCCACGATTTCGTCCCCGTCATTGTTTTTGATTGTTTTTTTAAAAAAATGAACAGCTGCTCCTACGATGGGGCTACGTTCCGTTAAACCCATCGTAAATCGAAAATATCGTGCGTCGAAAACGCATTCTGTACAGTTTGATCACGTGAGCGGACGCGAGCACCATCTTAAAGTCGAGATATCGTAAGTCGAAGCATCGTAAATCGGGGAGCATCTGTATAATGAAATACAAAACACAGTTGAATCAATAATAGACAATAGACAACAGGTGCAGGAGTAGGCCATTCGGCCCTTCGAGCCAGCACCGCCATTCCATGTGATCATGGCGGATCATCCCCTATCAGTACCCCATTCCCGCCTTCTCCCCATATCCCCTGACTCCGCTATCTTTAAGAGCCCTATCTAGCTCTCTCTTGAAAGTATCCAGAGAACCGGCCTCCACCGCCCTCTGAGGCAGAGAATTCCACAGACTCACCACTCTCTGTGTGAAAAAAAAGGAAATGAGTTACTTGTTCTTGTTCAATGCCAGCAAAAGGCTAAATCCATGGACTTCTAAATTACGTTAAAAAGAATATCAAGACTTGTTGGTGGATCCGTATAATTATTTTTGATTATTTACACCATATAATGTAAAAATAAACACTATTGAATTAATAAGACAGGAACTTAGTTACTTGTTCATGTCTAATGCCATCAAAAGCCTGATTCTAGGGACTTCTGAGTTGCGTTAAAAAGAATATCACGACTTGTTGGTTTGCTGAATGCCTGAAGTTACCCTTGTTTACTGTGAAGTGTTTAATATTTTGTGTGGTTGCATTTTGTGCAGCTTTAAATCCAACTTTTTAAAACTCTGGTGTCGGAAGGAACTGGTTTACGACGAAGATAGACACAAAAATGCTGGAGTAACTCAGCGGGACAGGCAGCATCCCTGGAGAGAAGGGATAGGTGACGTTTCGGGTCGAGACCCTTCTTCAGACAGAGAGTCAGGGGAGAGGGAAACGAGAGGTATAGACGCCGATATGGAGAGATGTAGAACAAATGAATGAAAGATGTGCAAAAAGTAACGGTGAACAAGGGAAGGTGGAGCCCACAATGGTCCATTGTTGGCTGTGGGCTAGGTGATAACGAGTTATACAGACAGTGAAACTCAACAGGGCAGCAGTGAAACTAGTACCAGTTCTAACTCTCTACATCAACGTCTATACCTCTCGTTTCCCTTTCCCAACACTCAGTCTGAAGAAGGGTCTCGACCCGAAATGTCGCTGTTTAGCATGCAACAAAAGCTTTCCACTGCACCTTGGAACATGTGACAATAAGCTAAACTGAAACTGAAACCCATTCGTTCTCTGTAGAGATGCTGCCTGACCCTCTGAGTTTAGTTTTGAGATATAGCGCGGGAACAGGCCCTTTCGGTCCACCGGGTCCACGCAGACCAGCGATCCCCGCACACTAACACCATCCTACACCCACTAGGGACAATTTTTACATTTACACCAAGCCAATTAACCCACAAACCTGATCGTCTGTGGAGTGTGGGAGGAAACCGAAGATCTTGGTTCAATAAGTTCAACTGTACAGACAGCACCCGTAGTCGGGAGCGAACCCGGGTCTCCGGCGCTGCATTCGCTGTAAGGCAGCAACTCTACCGCTGCGCCACCGTGCTGGAGTTACCCCAGCTTTTTGTGTCTATCTTCTTTTAAAACTCTGGGCTCCGTATCTTCACATCTCCACGCTTGCTATCTGCGTAGACTGCGTCCATTTTGATGCACTTCTCCTCTTTAAAAAAGATGGTGGAGTTGGAAGTTTGGGGATGAAAGTCTTGTCATCGACCTGGGTTAGTGGAATCAAATAAGGACGAAGGACTTGGGTAGTGATGTGATGGGACGCGATACCAGAGAAACTGAAAGACTCCGACTGTCCTTTCAGGTGAAGCAGACGTTCACTTGCACCTCCTCCAACCTCGTCTACTGTATCCATTGGTTTTGGTGTGGACTCCTTTGTATCGGCGATACCACATGCAGGCTCAGTGATCGCTGAAAAACCACGCTCAGTCTGCCTTGGCCTACATGATCTCCCAGTTGCCGGACATTCCCACACTGACCTTTCTGTCCTGGGCCTCCTCCATTGTCAGAGTGAGGCCCAGCGCAAACTGGAGGAACAGCACTTCATATTTCGCTTGGGCAGCTCACACCCCAGCGATATGAACATTGACTTACATAGAAACATAGAAAATAGGTGCAGGAGTAGGCCATTCGGCCCTTCGAGCCTGCACCGCCATTCAATGTGATCATGGCTGATCATCCAACTCAGTATCCCGTACCTGCCTTCTCTCCATACCCCCTGATCCCTTTAGCCACAAGTGCCACATCTAACGCCCTCTTAAATATAGCCAATGAACTGGCCTCAACTACCTTCTGTGGCAGAGAATTCCAGAGACTCACCACTCTCTGTGTAAAGAATGTTTTCCTCATTTCGGTCCTAAAGGAATTCCCCCTTATCCTTAGACTGTGACCCCTTGTTCTGGACTTCTCTGACTTCAAGTTGCGTTCCCTCTCTCTCTCCGTCCCTCCCCCATCCCAGACATCCTGCCAGTTTCACTGTTCATATCACATTCTTATCACCTTGTTCGCAGCCAACAACAGACCATTGTGGGCTCCACCTTTCCTGGCTCATTGCTGCCGGCCCTGAGTTATTCTGTATCATTTCATGCCTTTAGTTTCCCTCTCCCCTGACTCTCAGTCTGAAGAAGGGTCTCGACCAGAAACGTCACCCATTCCTTCTCTCCAGAGATGCTGCCTGTCCCGCTGAGTTACTCCAGCATTTTGTGTCTATTTTTGAATGAAAGATTTCCAGGTAACTAAAACAGCAGTGAATTTTGAAAGGTAACACTGCGTATCGTGTGGCGTGTTTGTATTGATTCAGGTTGACTCAGTATAATGAAGACGTTTTCTGTGACCCCAATTGCTTTACTAACTGGATCAGTTCCAGTAAACTCATCTTTGGTACTAAGATTAGCTATGCTGCCTTGCTTGCTCCATTCAGAGCAGTCAAGCTCCATTGTTTAAAATGAATCTTTTCTGCACAAACTCAGTTGATGAACTTCGACTAGAACATAAAACATAGAGCAGTGCGGAACACACAGAGTGGTGAGTCTGTGGAATTCTCTGCCTCAGAGGGCGGTGGAGGCCGGTTCTCTGGATACTTTCAAGAGAGAGTTAGATAGGGCTCTTAAAGATAACGGAGTCAGGGGATATGGGGAGAAGGCAGGAACGGGGTACTGATTGGGGATGAGCAGCCGTGATCACATTGAATGGCGGTGCTGGCTCGAAGGGCCGAATGGCCTACTTCTGCACCTATTGTCTATTGTCCATAGAACAGGAGCAGGCCACTTGGCCCACAATGTCTGTGCCGAACATGATGCAGAGAGACCAAGCATTATCTGCCTGCACATAATTCATACCCCTCCATTCCCTGCATATCCATGTGTTTGTCCACAACCAGAGAGCAGTCCTGAGCTACTATCTGCCTCACTGGAGATCCACATACTATCTTTAATCTGACTTTATTTGGCACTAACCCTTACACTGTGGACGGCTCAATTATATCAAGTGTAGTCTTTCCACTGACTGGTTAGCACGCAACAAAAATCTTTTCACTGTACCTCGGTACACGTGACCATAAACTAAACTACCTAACTAATTAAATTGTACACTTGTTGCCCAATAAATCCTGCCTTCTTAACTTCTCCAACTATTTAAAGACATTTTATGGTGCTGTAGGTGAGGGAAGTCAGATTTAAAAACAAAATTGCCAAAATGCAGCAGTTCTTCCCCATTTCATATTTAATCTTCCACGGAAGCATTGTTGATTTGTAAAATGAGCAGAGCAAGCATCATTTAGATATCCTGCATCCACAGTTAGGCGTTTAGTTATTTTTGAATCTCACAGATTGAATATACCCCACACTGACACAACTTAATGGTGCTAATTCCAGTTTCTTCTCTGCCCTCTTGCAAGCACAGCAACAGTGCAGCACTCATCAAATGAACAAGCTGAGGCCAATCATGACTCGAGTGCACAAATCATTCGAGTCTGTCAGCGCGCTGCAGTTTCTAGATGCTGCAACTCAATTAGCTGAAGAGTAACAGCAATCAGCAAATGACAAGGCGTGTTTAATGAACTACAAGCTAAAAGTTCTGGCATTTTAAATTGAACAGTGATGCAGTTATTGCGTAATGAGGGGATGATTAATACGCCGGCACTGGCAATAGACAATAGGTGTAGGAGTAGGCCATTCGGCCCTTCGAGCCAGCACCGCCATTCAATGTGATCATGGCTGATCATCCCCAATCAGTATCCCGTTCCTGCCTTCTCCACATATCCCCTGACTCCGCTATCTTTAACTTTGCAATAGTTAAAGCTCTGGTTGTTGTTATTCTCATTATTGCATGATTATTGTTTGTCTGTTTTTTATATGTACGTATGTGTGTGTGTGTGTGTGTATATATATATATATATAGTTTGTTTGTATATATTATATATTTGTGTGTGTGTGCGTGTGCGTATATGTATGTATATAGATATATAAACACACTGTATATGGAAGATAGACACAAAATGCTGGAGTAACTCAGCGCGACAGGCAGCATCTCTGGAAGAAGGAATGGGCGCGCTTTGGGTTGAGACTGAGAAGGGTCTTGACCCGAAACGTCACCCATTCCTTCTCTCCAGAGATGCTGCCTGTCGCGCTGAGTTACTCCAGCATTTTGTGTCTATCTTCGATTTAAACCAGCATCTGCAGTTCTTTCCTACATGTATATATGTATATATATATGTGTGTGTGTGAGTGCTTGTGCGTGTGTATATGTGACTATGTGTATATGTACACACACTGAACTTTTTTTTTTCACGTTCATTATATAGTCCACAGTGTACGATGTTTTCACATCGTGTTGTGCTGCTGCAAGTTAGAATGTCATTGTTCTATCTGGGACACACGACAATGAAACACTTTGACTGTTGACTGGACAGCCGGCACAATGAGGATTTCCTTCCCTTCTGTGTTCACCAGATTCCCGCTCACTGATGCACTGATTACTGAGGATCCCGTGCGTGGTGCAAGCGACATTAGTGTTTAGGAAAACAAGCACTAATATATTTCAGACAAACATCTGCATTAGAATATTGATTGAGATGTCAGAATCGAACCCGGGTCTCTGGCGCCGTGAGGCAGCGATTCTACCGCTGGGCCAAAGTGCCACACATTGCTGACTGGTGTTGCACGATCACTACATCCCTTCCCAGGAGATGATGCCACTGGCTGGGGTACATTAAGCCCATGTGCAGTTGGCTGTTTGGTCAGACGGTGGATGCTTGTATCCAAATGGAACTGGCAAGAGTAGCGCCAAGGGGTGGGGTGGCGGTGGTGAGGAAACGAGGTGATGTAGGTGGGAGCTCACTTGGCATTGCAAGCAGCGGGGAGGCACTCTGGGCTGCAGATCCAATTACGTACATCATCAGCGCCACCGTACTGCCTCAGTTGCTCGGTGAAACTTTTGCGCATTGGGTTATGAAGCGCAGAGAGGTGTAGGACAGGCACACAGAATGTTGGAGTAACTCGTGTTGGAGCAACTGCTGGAGTTACTTGGGAGACACACACGGTGGCATAGCTATAGAGCTCCTGTCTTGCAGCGCCAGAGACCTGGGTTCGATTACGGACTATCATTTTGCGGAGTTTGTACGTTCTTCCCTTCTAAAAGGTTTTCACAAATTGCAAGTGACTATTGTCTACTTGTATAAAATGATTACTTTGTGGTAAAAGGACCTCTTTAAACCACTCACTATCTTTGTCGATCTTGAAAATGAACATTGGGCGGAAGGCAAGTTGGTCAGTTTAGTTTAGTTTAGAGATATAGCGCGGAAACGGAGCCCGCACCGACCAGTGGTCCCCGCACACTGACACTATCCTACACACACACTAGGGACAATTTCCACTTATACCAAGCCAATTGACCTACAAACCTGTACGTCTTTGGAGTGTGGGAGGAAACTGAAGACCTCGGAGAAAAGCCACGCAGGTCACGGGGAGAACGTACGGACACCGTACAGACAGCACCCGTAGTCGTACAGACCGAACCCGGGTCTCTGGCGCGTAAGGCAGCAACTCCACCACTGCGCCACCGTGCCGCCTCATGTCCTTTCGAAAATAAGTTCAATATTGTCACATGAACTAATTAATTTTCAGGTTGAAAGATGAGTCTATCTTGATTATTTTTAGCGTGAGCACAAGCGCACATTATGTGTGATATATGTTGGAAAATTGACATTTTTCTGCATTTCCTTCCTCTCTCTTTAACTCGTAATAACAGAAGTGCCTTCTCCACTTCATCACGATATATGCTTGGGTGTTTTCAGAAAAAAAAATTGTCTAGATCATTAAATATAATAGGTCTCAGCTGCAGTTATGATTACTGAGGCATGCACTCAATACATCATCACAAATTAGGTGCAACTCAGAAACACAAGTGTTTCTAAGCATTTTAGGTTCTTTAAGAAAAATACCAATGCAGAAATGTACAGTTTCAATCATTGTTTCAGTTAAACTTGTTCTCAATATTGTTGAGCAGATTAAGTTAATTTTTGCACAAGGTATTGACATTTTCTTTACCCATTGTCTATGCTCCAAAACTCATCTGCTCCAATTGCTACAGACATTCATAATTTATTTACTTAGTATATCTTTTATTCTGTTAAAAGACACACTGGTCAACGTGATTCATGTTTTAGTAACAAACATTTGAACACTGGGACCTTACACTTGTCAAATATTCTCGGCATGTGTTTCGATAATTGTCCTTCCTTAACATATCTTGTTCATTAGATCTTTAAAATGAGCCTTTGGTTGCCCAAATCATTTTTTTTTCTTGTAGTAAAATTAGTAATAATTTATTTTCTGTTCAATTTTATTGTGTTCAATGCAAAGTTCTTCATTGGCCTGAGTAATTTTGTTTGTCCCAATATTTTTCACCACAGGGTTTTATTTTGCACAGTTGCCCACATTACATAGAAACATAGAAACATAGAAATCAGGAGTAGGCCATTCGGCCATTCGGCCCTTCGAGCCTGCACCGCCATTCAACATGATCATGGCTGATCATCCAACTCAGTATCCCGTACCTGCCTTCTCTCCATACCCTCTGATCCCCTTAGCCACAAGGGCCACATCTAACTCCCTCTTAAATATAGCCAATGAACTGGCCTCAACTACCCTCTGTGGATGAGAGTTCCAGAGACCCACCACTCTCTGTGTGAAAAAAGTCCTTCTCATCTCGGTCCTAAAGGATTTCCCCCTTATCCTTAAGCTGTGACCCCTTGTCCTGGACCTCCCCAACATCGGGAACAATCTTCCTGCATCTAGCCTGTCCAACCCCTTAAGAATTTTGTACGTTTCTATAAGATTCCCTCTCAATCTCCTAAATTCTAGAGAGTATAAACCGAGTCTATCCAGTCTTTCTTCATAAGACAGTCCTGACATCCCAGGAATCAGTCTGGTGAACCTTCTCTGCACTCCCTCTATGGCAATAATGTCCTTCCTCAGATTTGGAGACCAGAACTGTACGCAATACTCCAGGTGTGGTCTCACCAAGACCCTATACAACTGAAGTAGAACCTCCCTGCTCTTGTACTCAAATCCTTTTGCTATGAATGCTAACATACCATTCGCTTTCTTCACTGCCTGCAGCACCTGCATGCCTACTTTCAATGACTGGTGTACCATGACACCCAGGTCGCGCTGCATCTCCCCTTTTCCTAATCGGCCACCATTACAGAAGTATTACAATAAATAAATGTATATTCTTTGAAGTATCTTTCCTAATATTTATATGACTGCACTCACAACATAGTTCATAAGTGATAGGGGCAGGATTAGGCCATTCGGCCCATCAAGTCTACTCTGCCATTCAATCATGGCTGATCATCTCTCCCTCTCAACCCCATTCTCCGGCCTTCTCCCCATAACCCCTGACACCCAAACAAGAATCTGTCCATCTCTGCTTTAAAAATATCAGTTCAGTTTAGTTTATTGTCACGTGTACCGAGGTACAGTGCAAAGCTTTTTTTGCGCGCTAACCAGTCAGAGAAAAGACTAGATGAATGTAACCAAGCCGTCCACAGATAAAGGGTAAATGGGACAGCATTTAGCGCAAGATAGAAAGGGTACAACTGAAGAAGGGTCCTGTCCCGAAACGCCATCCATTCCTTCTCTCCAGAGATGCTGTCTGTCCCGCTGAGTTACTCCAGCATTTTGTGTCCATCTTCGGTTTAAACCAGCGTCTGCAGTTCCTTCCTACACATAAATGGTACAACATTTAGTGAAAGATATAATATTGAAGTCCGATTAAAAACAGTCAAAGAACTCTAACATGTGAATTGTTACTTTGCCCCGACAAACACAGTGCCCTCCATAATGTTTGGGACAAAGACCCATCATTTATTTATCTATTTGCCTCTGTACTCCACAATTTGAGATTTGTAAGAGAAAAACTCACATGTGGTTAAAGTGCACATTGTCAGATTTTAATAAAGGCCATTTTTATACATTTTGGTTTCACCATGTAGATATTACAGCTGCGTTTATACATAGTCCACCCATTTCAGGGCACCATAGTGTTTGGGACACATGGCTTCACAGGTGTTTGTAATTGCTCAGGTGTGTTTAAATGCCTCCTTCATGCAGGTATAAGAGAGCTCTCAGCACCTAGTCTTTCCTCCAGTCTTTCCATCACCTTTGGAAACATTTATTGCTGTTTATCAACATGAGGACCAAAGTTGTGCCAATGAGAGTCAAAGAAGCCATTATGAGACTGAGAAACAAGAATACAAATGTTAGAGACATCAGCCAAACCTTAGGCTTACCTAAATCAACTGTTTGGAACATCATTAAGAAGAAAGAGAGCACTGGTGAGCTTACTAATCGCAAAGGGACTGGCAGGCCAAGGAAGACCTCCACAGCTGATGACGGAAGAATTCTCTCTATAATAAAGAAAAATCCCCAAACACCTGTCTGACAGATCAGAAACACTCTTCAGGAGTCAGGTGTGGATTTGTCAATGACCGCTGTCTGCAGAAGACTTCATGAACAGAAATACAGAGGCTGCATTGCAAGATGCAAACCACTGGTTAGCTGCAAAAATAGGATGGCCAGGATACAGTTTGCCAAGACGTACTTAAAAGAGCAACCACAGTTCTGGAAAAAAGGTCTTGTGGACAGATGAGGCAATGATTAACTTATATCAGAGTGATGGCAAGAGCAAAGTATGGAGGAGAGAAGGAACTGCCCAAGACCCAAAGCATACCACCTCATCTGTAAAACACAGTGGTGGGGGTGTCATGGCCTGGGCATGTATGGCTGCTGAAGGTACTGGCTCACTTATCTTCATTGATGATACAACTGCTGATGGTAGTAGCATAATGAATTCTGAAGTGTATAGACACATCCTATCTGCTCAAGTTCAAACAAATGCCTCAAAACTCATTGGCCGGCGGTTCATTCTACAGCAAGACAATGATCCCAAACATACTGCTAAGCACCAAAGGAGTTTTTCAAAGCTAAAAAATTGTAAATTCTTGAGTGGCCAAGTCAATCACCCGATCTGAACCCAATTGAGCATGCCTTTTATATGCTGAAGAGAAAATTGAAGGGGACTAGCCCCCAAAACAAGCATAAGCTAAAGATGGCTGCAATACAGGCCTGGCAGAGCATCACAGAGAAGACAGTCAGCAACTGGTGATGTCCATGAATCACAGACTTCAAGCAGTCATTGCATGCAAAGGATATGCAACAAAATACTAAACGTGACTACTTTCATTTACATGACATTGCTGTGTCCCAAACATTATGGAGGGTATTGTACTTCGAAGTAACAGCACCTAGCCCACAGCCAACAATGGAACATTGTGGCTCCACCTTTCCTTGATCATCGTTACTTTTTTGCATATCTTTCATTCATTTTTTTCTATATCTCTCTGTGTCCATATCTCTTGTTTCCCTCTCCCCTGACTCTCAGAATGAAAAAGGGTCTCGACCCAAAATGTCACCCATTCCTTTTCTCCAGAGTTGCTGCCTGTCCCGCTGAGTTACTCCAGCGTTTTGTGTCTATTTTCGTTGTAAAGCAGCGTCTGCAGTTCCTTCCTACACTTCTAAATTCCAGATCTGAATTTCTTTTTCAGAAAATGTACAAAGTTTCCTTGATGTTTCAACTTAATTTCATTTGTGTACACCCGATCTTTATTTGCGTTTTCTGTGAAATGTTGTTTTTAAAGTTAGTTCGAAGTTAGCAAGCGGCACGGTGGCGCAGCGGTAGAGTTGCTGCCTCACAGCGTCAGAGACCCGGGTTCGATCCTGACTACGGGTGCTGTCTATACGGAGTTTGTCTGTTCTCCCTGTGATCCTGCGTGGGTTTTCCACGAGATCTACGCTTTCCTCCCACACTCCAAAGACGTACAGGTTTGTAGGTTAATTGGCTTGGTGTAAATGTAAATTGTCCCTAGTGTGTGTGGGGTAGTGTTAGTGTGCGGGGATCGCTGGTCGGCAAGGACTCTGTTTCTGCGCTGTATCACTAAGCCAAACTAAAAGTTGTGTTTTTTTTCCTGTCTCGATTTACTGTCTGTGCGATCTTCAGTTTGATTGACTGCTGGTCTGAGACTCGTTACTGGAAGTCAGAAATCCCCTAAATAGCTGACAGCGGGAAACATCAGGGATGGGGTAATTCATACCACAGAGATTGGTGATCTGCAGGGCAGCTTTCTTCAAGCTTGTCCAGTTGTCTTTTCGTGGAAATGGAAGAGACTATGGCAGGATAATCTTGCTGCCTAACCCTGCCGTTAATTCAGCTCAAGTCCCACATGACAGGGCAGTTAAATAGCAAGACCCCTTCTCAAAACATTACATTTGTCTTTTAATATAGTACCACCTGATCATTTCCGCATCGATAGAGGAAATGGAAGATGCTTCGATTCCTACAAACAATTGCATAATTCATAATTCACTGTGTGTATCAGCACAGTATTGAGTGTTGTCAGCACAATAAATGTTTGCGACAACGTCTCTGATCTGATGGCAAACTCAGCAATCATGATGTAATATTTTATATATAACTCCGCACCCAGCGTCGACCACCCCCGCCCGTACACCAGCTCTATCCCACACATACTGGGGACAATTTGCAGGCGCCAATGAACCGACAATCCTGTACATTTTTATAACGTGGGAGGAAACCCGCGCGGTCACGGGGAGAACGTGCAAACTGCGCACAGACAGCGCCCGTAGTCGGGATTGAACCGGGGTCTCTGGTTCTGCAAGGCAGCAACTCTACCGCTGCGCCTCAGCTTTTGGGAAATTGGCTGCATTCAGTACACTGATGAAGGCAGCAAACCATTCTAGGTTTTCAAGAGAGAGTTAGATTTAGTTCTTAGGTCTAACGGAATCAAGGGATGGGGGGGGGGGGGGGGGGGGAGAAAGCAGGAACTGGGGGTACTGATTTTGGATGAACAGCCATGATCATATTGAATGGCGGTGCTGGCTGGAAGGGTTGAATGGCCTACTCCTGCACCTATTGTCTATGTTTCCGTGTTTCTGTTCCCCTGTTGTAAAACGGTGCACCATAAGCTCGTGGCAAACCCCTGGTGTGAATTGGAGCTGTTCCCCGCTCCCCCTGGCCCTGAGTGCACACCTACTGACTGTCACACTTTCAGGGTGTGAATTGTAAACGAGTAATTTGCAGCACAGCGGGAGGCCACTTGATTGAGCGAGGTTGGGCACGTGAAAGTGTTTCTCGCAGACTAATCCAACTTCCCAGCTCTCCTTCTGCACATTTGCAAGTCACAGTACACCAATGTTCATGCAGTCCCGATTACCTGCGATGAGACTTCCAACTAATCAACAAAAGACAGACACAAAATGCTGGAGTCACTCAGCGGGACAGGCAGTATCTCTGGATAGAAGGAATGGGTGACGTTTCGGATCGGGAGCCTTCTATCTAATCACCTAGCCCACAGCCAGCAATGGACCATTGTGAGCTCCACCTTTTATTGATCGTCGATGCAATCAATAGATAATAGCTGCAGGAGTCGGCCATTTGGCCCTTCGAGCCAGCACCGCCATTCAATATGATCATACCTTCTCCACATAATCCCTGACTGCAATTTTTAGGAGCCCTATCTAGCTCTCTCTTGAAAGCATCCAGAGAACCTGCCTCCACTGCCCTCTGAGGCAGAGAATTCCACAGACACGCCACTCTCTGTGAGAAAAAGTGTTTCCTCGTCTCCGTTCTAAATGGCTTACCCCTTATTCTTAAACTGTGGCCCCTGGTTCTGGACTCCCCCCAACATTGGGAACACGTTTCCTGCCTCTAGCGTTTCCAAACCCTTAATAATCTTATATGTTTCAATGAGATCCCCTCTCATCATTCTAAACTCCAGAGTGTACAAGCCCAGCCACTCCATTCTCTCAGCATATGACAGTCCCGCCATCCCGGGAATTAACCTTGTAAACCTACGCTGCACTCCCTCAATAGCAAGAATGTCCTTCCTCAAATTAGGGGACCAAAACTGCACACAATACTCCAGGTGTGGTCTCACTAGGGCTCTGTACAACTGCAGATCTTTCATTAGTTTGTTCTTCTATGTATTTTTTCACATTGCTCGATTCCCTCTCCCCTGAATCTCAGGCTGAAAAAGGGTCTCGACCCGAAACGTCACCTATTCCATTTCTGCCTGATCGGCTGAGTTACTCCAGCTTTTTGTGTCTTGCCTTCGGTGTAAACCAGCATCTGCTGTTCCTTCCTGCACCTTCTCGCTACAGAGTTTAGTTCATTATTGTCACGTGTACTGCGGTACAGAGCAAAGCTTTTTCTGTTGCCTGCTATCCAGTCATCGCAAAGACGAGACATGATTACAATCAAGCTGTCCACAGTGTACAGCTACGTAACACAGGTTGCAACGTTTAGTGCAAGATAAAGTCCGTGCAGTCACGGTGGCGCAGCGGTAGAGTTGCTGCCTTACAGCGAATGCAGCGGCGGAGACCCGGGTTCGACCCCGACTACGGGTGCTGTCTGTACAGCGTTTGCACGTTCTCCCCGTGACCTGTGTGTGTTTTCTCTGAGAACTGCGGTTTCTTCCCACACTCCAAAGACGTACAGGTTTGTAGGTTAATTGGCTTGGTAAATGTAAAAATTGTCCCCAGTGGCTGTGGAATGGTGTTAGTGTGCGGGGATCACTGGTCGGCACAGACCCGGGGGGCTGAAGGGCCTGTTTCCGCGCTGTATCTCTAAAATTAAAAACTACAACTGAAGCTATCCCCATGGTCTCCAGAGGTAGATGGCAGGTCAGGACCACTCTCCAGTTGGAGATCGGATGGTTCAGTTGCCTGAAAACAGCTGGGAAGAAACTGTCTCTGAATCTGGGAGGTGTGTGTTTTCAAACATGTATACCTCTTGCCTGATGGGAGAGTGGTCGTAGTGAGACTGGTGAGCTTAAGGCACCTGCTCAGATTCAGATTCAGATTCAGATTCAGATTCAAATTTAATTGTCATTGTCAGTGTACAGTACAGAGACAACAAAATGCATTTAGCATCTCCCTGGAAGAACGACACAGCAACTCTTGGATGGGAAAAAATGTCCTTTACTTCCTCTCAACCTGTCTACAATGAAATATCTGTCACGTAATGTCTCGTTCTCTCAGCTAGATCGTCCTGTTACTCATTGCGCGTAGTACCTTGTCTGGTACAAAAACCCCTTCAGTGTAGTGACCACAGTGCCTGCTACCCTGGAGTTGGTACCTGTATTGTGACTTGTACAACTATAGTGTGAGTTATAGGGGGGGTCACGATGTCCCAGCGGTGGAGTTGCTGCCTTACAGCGCTTGCAGCGCCGGAGACGCAGGTTCGATCCCGACTACGGGTGCTGTCTGTACGGAGTTTGTACGTTCTCCCCATGACTGTGTGGGTTTTCTCCGAGATCTTCGGTTTCCGCCCACACTCCAAATACGTACAGGTTTGTAGGTGTGTTAACCAGCAATGTGTTAACCAGCACCTGCAGCATCTCTGGAGGACGTGGATAGGCGACGTTTCGAGTCGTGACTTCTTCAGACTGATTCTAGGTGGGGGGGGGGGCGGGGGGGGGGGGGTGCGCGGAGAAAGCTGGAAGAGAGGAGGGGTGAGGACAGAGCCTGGCAAGTGATAGGTTGAGTAAGAAGGAACTGCAGATGCTGGTTTACATCAAAGGTCGACACAAAATGCTGGAGTAACTCAGCGGGACAGGCAGCATCTCTGGAGAGAAGGGATCGATGACGTTTTGGGTTTGAGATCCTTCTTCAGATTTGGGTGACATTTTGGATCAATCCGAAGAAGGGCCTCAAGTCTTGAGTTACTTCAGCAGTTTGTTTTGTAAACCAACATCGACCGTACCTTGTAATAAAAAGGAAACTGCAGATGCTGGTTCACACTGAAGTTAGACACAAAATGCTGGAGTAATACCCCTGTCCCACGGTACGAGTTCATTCCAAGAGTTCTCCCGAGTTTGCCCTGATTCGAACTCGGACATTTACGGTAATGGCCACTCGTCGGTACTCGGGGCTCTCGTGGACATTTTTCATCATGTTGACAAATCTTCACGAGTCTTCCCGTGCTTACCTGCCGTTAGCGAGTCTTCCCGAGCACCTGCCGTTAGCGCCAAGAGACGTCCCCGAGCTCCGACGTACCCGCTACGTTCATTCTCCGTGCTTACCTCGAGTTTGATTTTTTTTAAACTTGGGAGAGCTCTTGGAATGAACTCGTACCGTGGGACAGGGCTATAACTCAGCGGGTCAGGCAGCTTCTCTGAAGAGAAGGAATAGGTGACGTTTTGGGTCGAGACCCTTCTTCAGGTTGATACAGGCGGTAGGCAGTGATATATGCAGATGCTGCCTGACCCGGTGAGTCACTCCAGCACTTTGTGCGTTTTTTTTGTTGTTTGTAAACCAGCATCTGCAGTTCCTTGTGTCTCCACCCTGCCTACCTATCCTGCTGCTTCCAAGCAAGTTTACTATCAAGCAGGTAAATGTTTTATGTCCAAGACATTAATGTTCATTGGGAAAAGCCCGGATGTTGGGATGAGCCACCGGGAACACAACATACACAGGCTCTCCATCACGGGATCTCTGGGTGACCATTAGCTTTTATTTCCTCCCACTGAGCCAATTTTTAATAGAAATTGCTGCTCCTCGCGGAGTCCGCGGACGTCTGCTTCGTCGGTAGGTCTGCACTGCAGGACTTTACCTCGCGTCTCACAGATCCTCACGGGCTCAACACAGCCTCGTCCATCCAGCCCACTTGATGCCTCCTCCAACATCACGCTCAATTCAGTCTGACACCGCGCTCCCTCAACGTAGCCTTCAATGACTGTTATTAATTCATCAGTTCCTAAATTATGATTGATATTGTTACTCTGATTTTGTTCCAGTAATTTACCTGCGTCCAGTGGTGGGCTCACAATGCTTCATTTTAATTAATGGCAACACATCAGACTTACAAGGAGGATTTTAAAGGATGTAGTCAGAGCCTCTGCCATTTCATCTCCTGTTTCACTTGACGACCTGGGATACATTTACACAAGTTTAGGGACTTTCCTAATTCTAAATTGATAAAACGCCTTAATCTTTCTTTTGTCTATCGCTTTCTTTCTCTCTCTCTCTCTCTCTCTCTCTCTCTATATATATATATATATATATATATATATTATATACACACACACACACACACACACACACACCCACCCACCCACCCACATAGCTAGAGAGAGAGATTATATATTATATATATATCTCTTTCGCATCTCTCTCTCTCACACACACACATTCTCTCTCTCTCTATCTCTCTATTATATTTTTCTCTTTCCTTCTCTCTATCTCTCTATTATCTCTCTCTCTCTCTCTCTTTTCCTTCTTCCTCCTTAATCGATGGCACTGCTGGTGGAGCCGATGCCTCGCAGCGCAAGACACCCGGGTTCAAGTGTGACCTCGAGTGCTGTCTGTGTGGAGTTTGCACGCTCTCCTCCCCGTGACCCCGCGGGTCCTTCGGTTTCCTCCAACATCACAAAGACGTGCGGGTTTGTAGGTTAATTGACCCTCTGTAAAATCACCCCCTGGTGTGTCGGGAGTGGACGAGGACATGAGATAACACGAGACTAGTGTGAACGAGTGATCGATGTTCCCGCTGGGTGGGTCGAAGGGCCTGTTTCCGTGCTGTATCCCTAAACTAGACTAAATTACAATGTCCATGCTCATTTGCGAAGAGAGAGACAACATATTTGTTAGTTTACCTGTGTCTCCTCAAAGGTTATTGGTCTCCAATAGACCCTACTTCCCTTTTTTCCCTCGTCTTTTGTGCGCTTGTAAAACATCAAGGGTTTTCCTTGATTGTACTTCCGTTTTATTTTAGTTTAGCCCAGAGATGCAGCGCAGAAACAGGCCCTTCGGCCCACTGGGTCCGTGCCGACCAGTGAACACCCGCACATTAACACTATCCTACACACTCGGGACAATTACAGAAGCCAGTTAACTTACAAACCCGCACGTCTTTGGAGTGTGGGAGGAAGCCGGAGCACCCGGAGAAAACCCACGCAGGTCACGGGGCGAATGTGCAAACTCCGTACAGACAGCGCCCGAAGTCCGGATTGAATCGGGGTCTCTGGTGCTGCGAGGCAGCAACTCTACCGCTGCGCCACCGTGCCGCATAATATTCTGTCAATATTTATTCTCTTTGTGTTATTAATTTTCTTTTCTTATCATAGACTTCCCATACCACCCCCGACCTTGCTGCGTTACCAACTCATGGTAACGGATACATGCGTGCACTGTTGCTGTTTATGTAACTCCTGTGCCTCTTTTCACCACAGTGGGGGTGGGAATATAATGGGAACGTATTCACTCTGAACCCTTAGTTTCGTCTCCTTGAATGCATCTGGTGCATCTTAAACATCATTAGCAGTATTTCCGCAAGAGAATCGCAGAGAATTGTGGACGCAGCCCAGACCATCACACGAACCAACCTCCCTTCCACCGACTCCAACTACACCTCACGCTGCCTCGGCAAGGCCGGCAGCATCAAGGACCAGTCTCACCCCGACCGCTCCCTCTTCTCCCCTCTCCCATCGGGCAAAAGGTACAGAAGTCTCAAGCCAAGTCACTTTTATTTCTATAGCACATTTAAAAAACAACTCTCGTTGGCCAAAGTGCTTTACATTGGTGGAGGTACTAACGTTATACAACAGTGGTCCATAGATTAAATACAAACATCACTACATACATATAGCCCTCCCTCAGAGGACGTCAAGAAAGGTTTGAGAGAGTAAAGATGAGTTTTAAGTCTCGACTTAAAGGAGTCGATGGAGGGGGCAGTTCTGATGGGAAGACGGGAGAAGAGGCACACCTTGTAGTGAGGCCAGGCAGGTTGAGAGAAATAGTTTTTATTAACAAAAACACAAACAAAAGCTCGTAACATTGCGTACCTAGTGTAGCTCACGGATACGACCGATTAATTAACCAAGCCAATTAACCGACAAACCTGTACATCTTTGGAGTGTGTGAGGAAACCGAAGATCTCGGAGAAAACCCCACGCAGGTCACGGGGAGAACGTACAAACTCCACACAGACAGCGCCTGTAGTCGGGATCGAACCCGGGTCCCTGGTGCTGTAAGGCAGCAACTCCACCGCTGCACCACCGTGCCGCCCTTGTCTATTCCCTGTTGCACCCTCTTTGCTTTCTCGTCATAACTCGTATTCTCACTTAGCTTTGCCAACAGCAAGTTTGGAAACGTGACTACAGACAACAGGTGCAGGAGGAGGCCATTCGGCCCTTCAAGCCAGCACCGCATAGCATTTGAACCATCCTGCCAGTCCAGAACTACTATCTACCTCATTGGAGGCCCTCGGACTATCGTAGATTGGACTTTATCTTGCACTAAACGTTATCACGTTATTCCTTGTATCATGTGTCGGTACAATGTGGGCGGCTCGATTGTAAGCATGTATAGTCTTTCGCTGGCTGGTAAGAATGCAACAAAAGCTTTTCACTGGGTAGGAAGGAACAGCACCCATAGTCAGGATTGAACTCGGGTCTCTGGCGCTGTAAGGCGGTAACTCAACCCGCTGCGCCACCGGATGCCAGGTTCGTTGTGTCCTCAAGGGTTCTAGGACACCGGAGGAAATTATCACATTGAATGGCGGTGCTGGCTCGAAGGGCCGAATGGCCTACTCCTGCACCTGTTGTCTATGTTTCTATGTCCCAAGTGTGTGTAAGGTAGTGTAAGTGTGCAGGGATCGCTGGTCAATGCGGACCCGGTGGGCCGAAGGGCCTGTTTCCGCGCTGTATCTCTAAGCTAATCTAAACAAAGCTGAATGAACAGGCAGAACTTGACGCAGGGAGTATTATGTGAAGAAATATCTACTTGGGCCAAAGAGTAGTGAATGTTTTTTTTTACATGTGGCCAGAATGGAAACTGTAGATGATCAAAAGAACCTGCTAGTTCTGGTACACAAGAAGCTGAAAGCTAATATGTGGGAGCTGCAGACAGTTCGACCAGCCAATGGTGTGTAGAAACCAGGAAATGCAGATGCTGCTCTACCAAGGAAAGACATAAAGTGCTGGAGTAACTCAGCGGGTCAGGCAGCATCTGTGGAGAACATGGATAGGTGACGTTTCACAGAGTGCTGGAGTAACTCAGCGGGTCAGGCAGCATCTGTGGAGAACATGGATAGGTGACGTTTCACAGAGTGCTGGAGTAACTCAGCGGGTCAGGCAGCATCTGTGGAGAACATGGATAGGTGACGTTTCACAGAGTGCTGGAGTAACTCAGCGGGTCAGGCAGCATCTGTGGAGAACATGGATAAGTGACGTTTCACAGAGTGCTGGAGTAACTCAGCGGGTCAGGCAGCATCTGTGGAGAACATGGATAAGTGACGTTTCACAGAGTGCTGGAGTAACTCAGCGGGTCAGGCAGCATCTCAGATGGGTCGGGACACTTCTTCAGCCACATTTTAGTCAGTTCAAGGCTAACATTGGGGAGCTTAAGGAGGAATTTCTTTACTCAGAGGGTGGTGAATCTGTGGAATTCTTTGCCACAGAAGGCGGCGGAGGCCAAGTCATTGGATATTTTTAAGGCGGGAAAATGACAGGTTCTTGATTAGTACGGGTGACAGGGACTATGGGAAGAAGGCAGGAGAATGGGGTTGAGAGGGAAAGATAGATCAGCCATGATTGAACGGCAGAGCACTCGATGGGCTGAATGACCTAGTTCTGCTTCTATCACTTATAGGAACTTATATTTCAAAGCCACTCTTTGCAGAAGTGAAACATTTGCAGTTTAACTTAAGAAATAAATGTGGTTGGCTCCTGGTTCAATATAAATTTAATATTGGTAATACACCGTCAGAGTTTAGCGGCCTCAGTATTAAAAAGGGAGCATTGTCTGCTTCTGTTGATGATACCATGGGACTTTGTAAGTGCAATATTCCAATCTGGTGGAGTAAATGCGGCAACAATTGATCTCGGTCTTGTTTGAAAGGATTCAAACAGTGGGTGTAAACAATAGACAATGGGTGCAGGAGCAGGCCATTCGGCCCTTCGAGCCAGCACCACCATTCAATATGATCATGGCTGATCATCCCCAATCAGTACCCCGTTCCTGCCTTCTCCCCATATCACCTCATTCCACTACCTTCAAGAGCCCTATCTAGCTCTTGTCTTAAAAGCATCCAGAGAACCGACCTCCACCGCCCTCGGAGGCAGAAAATTCCACGGACTCACAACTCTCTGTGTGAAAAAGTGTTTCCTCGTCTCCGTTCTAAATGGCCAACCCCTTATTCTTAAACTGTGGCCCCTGGTTCTGGACTCCCCCAATGTCGGGAACATGTTTCCTGCCTCTAGCGTGTCCAAACCCTGAACAATCTTATATGTCTCCTGGTGAGAAAGGGAGGGAAACTTGGAATTCGAAGGTCCCCGGGTGTTGTACCTCTTGTGTACAGGTTCACCCACTTAGAAGCTGTCGGGACAGAGAACGTTAAAACACTGAGCGGCGGACTGGCTTGCGAAGCAAAAAGGGCTGTTGAGCCAAAACCAAATGTCGGGCAACGCCATTGTAGTTGGAGACTCCATTGTGAGAGGTACGGACAGGGGTTTCTGCAGCAACAGACGGGATTCGAGGATGGAGTGCTGCCTTCCTGGTGCCAGGATCCAGGATGTCACGGACAGAGTGCAGACAATCCTCAAGGGCGAAGGTGAACAGTCGGAAGTGGTAGTGCATGTCAGCCCAAACGATGTCGGGAAGAAGGGGATGAATATTATGCAGCGTGACTTTAGAGAGCTCGGAAAAATGCTGAAAAGCAGGACCTCCAGGGTTGTTATCTCCGGTTTGCTTCCAGTCCCTCGTGCTGGCGGGAGCAGGAACAGGGAGATACAGGACCTGAATGTGTGGCTGGGAAACTGGTGCAGGGGACAGGGATTTAGATTCTTAGATCACTGGGATCTGTTTTGGAGTAAGGGGGAACTGTACAAAAGGGACGGATTGCATCTTAACTGGTGGGGGACCAGCATTCTGGCAGGCAGAATGCCACTGTTACACGGGTGGTTTTAAAGTGAATAAGGGGGGTGGGGTGTCAAATGGGATAGTCGACGATGGAGTTAAAGGCAAAGAGAGTAAAGGGATGGTCAATGACCCCAGAATTAACGGGAAAGGAAGCTCACAAAGGGATAGGAGAGTATGGCCAAGTGTAATAGGGATCGATGTGAAAGGTGAGATGCGTAAGGAATTAAAAGTATTGTATATGAATGCGCAAAGTATAAGAAGTAAAGTAGATGTGCTTGAGGCTCAGTTACAGGTTGGTAGATATGACATTGTGGGGATTACTGAGACGTGGCTGCAGGAGGATCAGGCCTGGGAACTTAATATTCAGGGTTACACATCCTATAGAAAGGACAGGCAGGTGGGCAGAGGAGGGGGGTAGCTCTGCTGGTGAGGGATGGAATTCAGACCCTTGCGAGGGAAGACATAGGAACTGACGAGGTAGAGTCACTGTGGTTTGAGTTGAGGAATTGTAAAGGCAAGAAGACACTAATTGGTGTTATTTACAGACCCCAAATACTAGCCTGGATGTAGGGTGTAAGTTGCAGCAGGAGTTAAAACTGGCATGTAACAAAGGTAATGCCACTGTGGTGATGGGGGATTTCAATATGCAGGTAGGCTGGGAAAATCAGGTTGGTTCAAGACCCCAAGAAAGAGAGTTTGTAGAATGCCTCCGAGATGGATTCTTAGAGCAGCTTGTGATGGAGCCGACCAGAGAAAAGGTAATTCGGGATTTAGTGTTGTCCAATGAACCAAATGTGATAAGAGAACTCGAGGTAAAGGAACCGCTTGGAGGTAGTGATCATAATATGATTAGTTTTAATCTGCAATTTGAGAAGGAGAAGGTTAAATCGGAAGTGTCAGTGATGCAGTTGAACAAAGGGGACTATGAAGGCATGAGAGGGGAGCTGGCCAAGGTAGACTGGAAAGGGATCATAGCAGGAATGGCGGTGGAACAGCAATGGCAGGAATTTCTGGGCATAATCCAGAAGACACAGGATCATTTCATTCCAAAAAGGAAGAAAGATTCTAAGGGGAGTAGGAGGCAACCGTGGCTGACAAGAGAAGTTAGGGATAGAATCAAACGAAAAGAAAGATGTATAACACAGCAAAGAGTAGCCGGAAGCCAGAGGATTGGGAAACTTTCAACAGAAGGAAACAAAACGGGCAATACGGGCTGAAAAGATGAAGTACGAGGGGGAAGCTGGCCAGGAATATAAAGAAGGACAGTACAAGCTACTTTAGATATGTTAAGGGAAAAAGAGTAGCAAAGTCAAATGTGGGTCCCTTGAAGGCAGACACGGGTGAAATTATTATGGGCAACAAGGAAATGGCAGAAGCGTTGAATAGGTACTTCGGATCTGTCTTCACTAATGAAGACACAAACAATCTCCCAGATATACTGAAGGACAGAGGATCTAAGGGGGGAGAGGAACTGAAATAAATTTTCATTAGGTGGGAAATAGTATTGGGTAGGCTAATCGGACTGAAGGATGATAAATCCCCTGGGCCTGATGGTCTGCATCCCAGGGTCCTCAGGGAGGTGGCTCTAGAAATAGTGGACGCATTGGTGATCATTTTCCAATGCTCAATAGATTCAGGATCAGTTCCTGTGGATTGGAGGATAGCTAATGTTGCCCCACTTTTCAAGAAAGGAGCGAGAGAGAAAACGGGGAATTACAGACCAGTTAGCCTGACTTCGGTGGTGGGAAAGTTGCTGGAGTCAATTATTAATGAGGTAATAATGGAGCATTTGGATAGCAGTACAAGGATTAGTCCAAGTCAACATGGATTTATGAAAGGGAAATCATGCTTGACTAATCTTCTGGATTTTTTTGAGGATGTGACAAGTAAAATGGATGAAGGGGTGCTAGTGGATGTAGTGCACTTTCTAGACTTTCAGAAAGCCTTTGATAAGGTCCCGCACAGGAGACTGGTGACTAAATTTAGAGCACATGGTATTGGGGGTATGGTGTTGACATGGATAGAAAATTGGTTGGCAGACTGGAAGCAAAGGGTAGGAGTGAACGGGTCCTTTGAAAGGCCTTTGTTGCGTGCTAACCAGTCAGCAAGAAAGACACCACATGATTACAATCGAGCCATTCACAGTGTAAATGATAAGGGAACAGCGTTTAGTGCAAGATAAAGCCAGCAAAGTCCGATCAAGGATATCATAGTTAAAGGAAGAAATGTTGCTGTGTAGTACAGATTTAAGAGTGAGGAGCGAGTGTGATACGAGTTTGTAGATCTCCTCCTGTGGCTGGTGCGCAAATAGTCATCTGGGTTGGACGCCATCGTGGAAGTCACTTGAAGCTAGTACGACTTGGGTGGGGGGGGGGGGGGGGAGATGGGTGGGGGTGTGTGCAAGGGTTACTTTAAGTTAGATAAATCAATTTTCATACCGCTGGGTTGTAAGCTGCCCATGCAAAATATGAGTCTGAAGAAGGGTCTCGACCTGAAACGTCACCTATTCCATCGCTCCATAGATGCTGCCTCGCCCGCTGAGTTTCTCCAGCATTTTTGTCTACTACCGACATATGAGGTGCTGTTCATAGGATGTCGCCTGCATCCCGCGTACAGATAAGCTTGTGCAAGGCTTGGGATGGTGGGATTTTGCCACCAGTAATTGTGGTTTGGTGTTACCGCACCGCTTCCTGCCAATCCGGCATTTGGCCTCGGTGTTCCTTTCGAACCAACCAGATTCGGCGGTGTATTTTTATAACCCCTCTGCTGCACACATATCACTGCTCGCCCGTCGAGTGCATTTACTGTTTGTCAGGAGTGCAAAGTACTCAACATATGAGGCTTTAAGACAGGCCATCTGTTAGTCCTGGATCGCTGGAAGTTTGTCAAACTAGTCTAAAAATAAGCGGACAAAAATACTCTGAAAGAAAGACAATTAAACGCTTTGTTGTATTATTTGGGAAAGGTGTTTCTAGAAGTTTGGCCCTGTGATCGCATCTATTCAAACTGCAAATCTTTTTAGCTGCATGAGGTTTTTGGTGTGAGCTAATGATGTAGTTATCAGGACAGCTGAAGTTTGTAAAAACCCTGCTCTGAAACTCACGGTACGATAGACAATAGATGATAGGCCATTCGGCCCTTCGAGCCAGCACCGCCATTCAATGTGATCATGGCTGATCATCCACAATCATCTGGCTGATCATCCCGTTCCTGCCTTCTCCCCATATCCCCTGACTCCGCTATTTTCAAGAGCCCTATCCAGCTCTCTCTTGAAAGCATCCAGAGAACCTGCCTCCACCACCCTATGATGCAGAGAATTCCACAGACTCACCACTCTGTGAGAGAAAAAGTGTTTCCTCGTCTCCGTTCTAAATGGCTTACCCCTTATTCTAAAACTGTGGCCCCTGGTTCCGGACTCCCCCAACATCGGGCACATGTTTCCTGCCTCTAGCGTGTCCAAGCACTTAACGTGCCGCAGCGGTAGAGTTGCTGCCTCACGGCGCCAGAGACCAGGGTTCGATGCTGACTGCGGGTGTTGTCTCCACGGAGTCTGCACGTTCTCCCTGTGACCAGGTGGGTTTTCTCCGGGTGCTCCGGTTTCCACTCCCACTCCAAAGACGTCCAGGTTTGTAGGTTAATTGGCTTCTGTAAATTGTCCCGAGTGTGTAGGGTAGAACTGGTGTACGGGGGGATCGCTGGTCGGCACGGATTCCGTGGGCCGAAGGGCCTGTTTCCGTGCTGTATCTGTAAACTAAACTAAACTGATATATGACTGCAAATTCCGACATGTTTGAGATTAGTGCGAGTCTGACGTTAAATACTGGTTTGCATTAAATTATTGCAGATTTAAACGAGACAGGCTTCACTAAATCAGTATGAGGTGAATGTAAAGATGGGGGGGGGCGGAGGGGGGGGGGGGAATGTCTTTATTACTGTTGATTGACCAGGAGACCTGTTACCTCCGCACACCACATCAGCCACGCAATTGGCAACAGTTCACTTGTTGAGCAGACTGGCTTTAACGCACTCACAGCAGCCCTGTTTAAGGAGTAACGAGTAAAGCCTGTAGGTAGACACAAAACGCAGCGGGTCAGGCAGCATCTCTGGGGAGCAGGAACCCCACAGAGTCGAACCCCGAAACATCACCCATTCCTTCTCTCCAGAGACGCTGCCTGTCCCGCTGAGTTACTCCAGCACTTTGTGTCTATCCTCGGTGTAAACCGGCATCTGCAGTTCCTTCCTACTCATCGAATAAAGGCCAATGTGTTGCGGAAACATGAAGTTGTTTGAAATTAAAACCTTAAAACGTGATCCTAAACGGGCTCAATGCCAGTGGTTTCGAACACTGAATGCAAATGAATAGACTCCTCTGACTTTGGAGGTACAGTGCGGAAACAGGCCCTTCGGCCCACTGAGTCTGTGCTGACCAGCGATCGCCCTGTACACTCGCACTGTCCTACACACTAGGAACAATTAACCTACAAACCTGTGCATCTTTGGAGTGTTGCAACTCCAAACGTACAAACTCCGCACGGACAGCACCCGTAGTCAAGATCAAACCCGGGTCTCTGGCGCTGTGAGGCAGCTACTCTACCGCTGCGCCACCGTGCTATCGCTGTGGAAACAGGTCCTACTATTACCCAGCAGATTATCTTTGCTCCTCTCACTATTAAAGCCACGGTCTCTAGTCACATAGTGACGCAGCGTGGAAACAGGCCCTTCGGCCCAACCCGCCCACGCCTGCCAACAATGTCCCAGCTACACTAGTCCCACCTGCCTGCGTTTGGTCCATATCCCTCTAAACCTGTCCTATCCATGTACCTGTCGAATTATTTCTTAAACGCTGGAGATAGTCCCAGCCTCAACTACCTCCTCTGCCAGCTCGTTCCATACACCCTTTGTGTCAAAAAGTTCCCCCTCAGATTCCTATTAAATCTTTTCCCCTTCACCTTGAACCTATGTCCTCTGGTCCTCGACTCCCCTACTCTGGGTAAAAGACTCTGTGCATCTACCTGATCTATTCCTCTCATGATTTTATACACCTCTACAAGATCTCACCTCATCCTCCTGCGCTCCATGGACTAGAGACCCAGCCTACTCAACCTCTCCCTGTAGCTCGCTCCCTCGAGTCCTGGCAACATCCCCGACAATCTTTTCTGAACCCTTTCAAGGTTGTCACTATCCGACACAATGTCTTTGACATTTCCAACCTGAGGGAGAAAAGTTCTGACTGTCTGCCCTGGTGTAAATTGTCCATGGTGTGTAGGATAGCGCTGGCGTGTGGGGCGGTCGCTGGTCGGCACGGCCTCGCTGGGCCGGAGGGCCTGTTTGTGGGTTCCGTTCAGGCATTCCCTGTTTGAACCCAGCACTCCCCTGAATGTCACTAAATGGAGACAGGAACAAGCGAGGCTTTAAGTGAAAGGAAAACCACAAAGTGCTGGAGTAACTCAGCAGATCAGGCAGAACATGGAAAGGTGACGATTCAGGTCGGGACTTTTCTTCAGACTCGGTATCTATCCACTTTCTCCAGGGATGCTCCCGTTTTCCAATGTATAGCTCTCTTCTGCGCTTAAATTGTGGTGGGGCACATATAGATCTCATGTAAATAATCAACCTTGATTATCCATTTGCATCCATTTTCCACCTTCCACCTATTTTTCTACCTTTCCTCTGGCTTCACAATTCGAACATCTTATCTGCATATCTCCTTATCCCGCACCTTTTATCTTAAGAGCTGGATAGGGCTCTTAAAGATAGCGGAGTCAGGGGATATGGGGAGAAGGCTGGAACGGGGTACTGATTGGGGATGATCAGCCATGATCACATTGAATGGCGGTGCTGGCTCGAAGGGCCGAATGGCCTACTCCTGCCCCTATTGTCTATCTTTTCATCTTGGGCCTTTGTCCAACCAGCCATCTCTCTGAAAAACAAGCCCGAACCTGTATCCGCCTCTCCCTCAAATATATTTATTTGTAGTTTGAAGTATTTGTTCCAATTACTTGTGAATATTCGAATGCAGCAGCAGGATCGGATAATAACAATTGTGACATCTGGTGGGCATTCAGAATAAGAAAGTCCTGACGGGATAACGGTGGTATCACGAGCTTACCACAGAGACCTGTTCTCAACCATCTATAACAATGCGTGCGTTCACACATAGTGTGTGTCTCTCTCACTGTCACATTCACTCTCTCACACGCACCCACTCCCACCCCCCACTCCCCTCCTTTTTACTTCTCACCAGCAATCTGACTGTTTTTTATCTACAGACTGCAGATGCTAGTTTACAAAAAAAAGTGCTGGAGTACCTCTGGAGGAACCTTTGAAGGGTCGCGACTGGAAACATCACCGAGTTACTCCAGCGCTTTGTGAAATGTTACTTGTGTTACAAACTGGTCTTTGCACTTGCATTGTGCAGCAATTCAAGAGAGAAATCTCCAGTTACTCCGTAAAACAAATATTCTTGTAGTTTAATTTAGTTTAGTTTGGAGATACAGCGCGGAAACAGGCCCTTCGGCCCACCGGGTCCGCCCCGGCCAGCGATCCCCGCACATTAACACTATCCTACACACACTTGGGTCAATTTTTACATTTATACCAAGCCAATTAACCCACAAACCTGTACGTCTTTGGCGTGTGGGAGGAAACTGAAGGTATCGGAGAAAGCCCACGCAGGTCACGGGGAGAACGTACAAGCTCTGTACAGACAGCACCCGTAGTCTGGATCGAACCCGGGTCACCGGCGCTGCATTCGCTGTAACTCTACCGCTGCGCCACCGTGACCGCCCTGTAATTAGAGGTACAGAGTCAGAGACCCGGGTTTGACCCTGACTGCGGGTGCTGTCTGTACGGGGTTTGCACGTTCCCCCGTGACCACGTGGAGTTTCACCGGGAGAATGCGGATTAATGTGAGGTTATCCACTTTGGTGGCAAGAACAGGAAGGCAGATTATTATCTGAACTGTGTCAGATTATGAGAAGGAGAGGTGCAATGAGAACTGTGTGTCCTTGTAGATCAGTCACTGAAAGTAAGCATGCAGGTACAGCAGGCAGTGAAGAAAGCCAATGGCATGTTGGCCTTCATTGCGAGAGAATTTGAGTTTAGGAGCAAGGAGGTCCTATGGCTGTTGTACAGGCCCTGGTGAGACCAGACCTGGAGTATTGCGTCAGGATAGATGCAGGAAAAATGTTCCCGATGTTTTGGGAGTCCAGAACCAGGGGTGACAGTTTAAGAATAAGGGGTAGGCCATTTAGGACTGAGATGAGGAAAAACGTTTTCACCCAGAGAGTTGTGAATCTGTGGAATTCTCTGCCATAGAAGGCTGTGGAAGCCAATTTATTGGATGTTTTCAAGAGAGAGTTAGATTTAGCTCTTAGGGCTAACGGAATCAAGGGATATGGGGACAAGGCCAGAATGGGGTACTGATTTTGGATGGTCAGTCATGTTCATATTGAATGGCGGTGCTGGCTCGAGGCTGAATGGCCTACTCCTGCAGCTATGTTCTATGTTTCTCCGGGTGCTCCGGTTTCCTTCCACATCCCAAAGATGTACAGAGTTGTAGGTAAATAGGCTTCGGTAAAAATTGTAAATTGTGGGGAATAGTGCCAGTCTGGTTGGCACGGACTTGCTGGGCCGAAGGGCCTGTTTCGCCTGGTGTTTCCGCTCAAGTCTAAAGGCTGAATTGTTGGGTTTGATCATGCTTGAGTTACGAAGAGTGACTATTAATCTTCAAAGAACAAAGGCTCCGATTCAGATAGTTTATCATGATATAATTCACACCATACTGACGTTTAAATGAGAAAGGCTGGTGAAATATCCTGAAATCATTGAAGAATGAAAAATCATGTAATGAAAGCAATTATCCCAGGTGGCTCAGTGGCGCAGCGGGTAGAGTCGCTGCCTCACAACCCCAGAGACCCGGGTTCGATCCTGACTACGGGTGCTGACTGTGTGGAGTTTGCACGTTCTCCCTGTGACCGTGTGGGTTTTCTCCGGGTGCTCCGATTGTCTACGATCCCACATCCCAAAGATGTATAGGTTTGTACAAGGTTTGTAGGCTAATTGGCTTCTGAAAACTGTAGGTTGTTCCTAGTGTGCGAGATAGTGCTCGTGCAAGGGGTGATGGCTGGCTGGCGTGGGCCGAAGGGCCTGTTTCCGTGCTGTTTCTTTTATGTCTAACGTCTGCAGTTGGCCTCTGTAAAATCGCCCTGCACTAATGTGTAGGGAGTGAGATAAGATAGAATTGTTGTGACCGGATGATTGAGGGTTGGCATGGACTCGATGGGCCGAAGGGCCTGTTTCCATGCTGTATCCATCACTTAAACCAAACTAATCATAAAAAGCTGGAGTAACTCAGCGGGACAGGCAGCATCTCTGGAGAGAAGGAATGGGTGACGTTTCGGGTCGAGACCCTTCTTCAGAATCATAAAAATAGATTTGGCCTTCAGCTCTTACTCTTCTGAATTGACATTGGATGTATTTCAAGTGTCTTAAAGAATCTTAAACTGCAAATTAATAGGTCTGAAGAAGGGTCTCGACCGAAGGAATAGGCGACGTTTCGGGTCGAGACCCTTCTTCTCGAAGGAATAGGCGACGTTTCGGGTCGAGACCCGGAAGGGTCTCGACCCGAAACGTCGCCTATTCCTTCGCTCCATGAATGCTGCCTCACCCGCTGAGTTTCTCCAGCATTTTTGCCTACCTTTGTTTGATGATAGGCATTTTTCAAATGAACCCTTCCTTTCCCAAAGAAAAAACAAGTGATATTGATTTAACCTAGTTTAATTTATCTAGTTTAAATAAAAAACGGGACTGACAAAAACGGAAATAACTCGTTAATTTGCCAGTGGTGAAAAGTGCATTAGGTCACATTAGCATACAGTATCATTTAGTTGTGGCTCCTATCCAGCTCTCTCTACTGCAGTAACTGATAAAACATCAATTTCTGGCACGAGGATCTATCCACACAGCTGCCACCAACATTACATCACTTCCCAACTAACAGCGAGGTTTCATGTTAAAGCGATAGTACATTCGCCTAAATTTTTAATCATCTGTGTTTTACGGGGAGAGGCGTGTGTTAATGCCAGTGTCCTTCAGAGGTCCACAGTGTGCAATGTCGAGCTGCTACTCGGTGGGCGACACGGTGGCCCAGAGGTGGAGCTGTTGCCATCCTGACCGCGGGCGCTGCCAGTGCGGAGTTTGTACGCTCTCCCTGTGACCTGCGTGGGTTTTCTCTGGGTGCTCCGGTTTCCTCCCACTCTCCAAAGTTCTGGAGGTTTATCGGTTAGTTGGCCTCCCAGATGTGTAGGGTGAAACTATTGCACGGGCGATTGATGGTCGACGCCAGCTCGGTGGGCCGAAGGGACAGTTTCCACGCTGTATCTCGAAATGATCAGCCACGATCACATTGAATGGCGGTGCTGGCTCGGAGGGCCGAATGGCCTACTCCTGCACCTTTGTCTATTGTCTATTAGAAACATAGAAAATAGGTGCAGGAGTAGGCCATTCGGCCCTTCGAGCCTGCACCGCCATTCAATATGATCATGGCTGATCATCCAACTCAGTATCCTGTACCTGCCTTCTCTCCATACCCACTGATCCCTTTAGCCACAAGGGCCACATCTAACTCCCTCTTGAATATAGCCAATGAACTGGCCTCCACTATCTTCTGTGGTAGAGAATTCCACAGATTCACCACTCTCTGTGTGAAAAAAGTCCTTCTCATCTCGGTCCTACAAGATTCCCCCTTATCCTTAAACTGTGACCCCTTGTTCTGGACTTCCCCAACATCGGGAACAATCTTCCTGCATCTAGCTTGTCCAACCCCTTAAGAATTTTGTAAGTTTCTATAAGATCCCCCCTCAATCTTATAAATTCTAGAGAGTACAAGCCGAGTCTATCCAGTCTTTCTTCATATGAAAGTCCTGACATCCCAGGAATCAGTCTGGTCTGAACCAAACTAAACTAAACTAAGGAAGAAGAAGGAACTAGTTTGCACCAGTCTGAAGAAGGGTCTAGACCCGAAACGTCGCCTATCTCCTTCGCTCCTTAGATGCTGCTGCACCCGCTGAGTTTCTCCAGCTTTTTGTGTAACCCTCGATTCTCCAGCATCTGCAGTTCCTTCTTTAACACTAAATATCCACTCAATTGTGGATGAAAGTATTTTAGCCGCAATCGTTAAAAAGCTTCAGTTTTAAAAATACTTCTGCCATCTCTTTCATTTAGAAATGTTTTCTATTTTTGTTTATCTACACTCTGTAGTTTTCTTTAACAAGCAGACTGGGCATCAGGAATGCAACTGCTGCAAATTAGCAGTTGCCACAAGGAGTTGTGAGAACAATTTCCTTGTTTGTTGTTTTGTTTCCCAGTGCAGTGAAGGTGCAGAAACGAGGTGTTGGCCAAGGTGGAACATTGTTTGTTTCACGAATTACACAGCTTGAAGCTGCCACTCTGTAAATGCTCTATAAACACGCACACGCACACACACGCGCACGCGCACACACACACACGCACACACACGCACACGCACACACACACAAGCGAATGTATAAATGTCTCGACCCGAAATGTCGCCTATTCCTTCTCTCCAGAGATGCTGCCTGTCCCGCTGAATTAATAGACAATAGGTGCAGGAGTAGGCCATTCGGCCCTTCGAGCCAGCACCGCCATTCAATGTGATCATGGCTGATCATCCACAATCAGTTCCCCGTTCCTGCCTTCTCCCCATATCCCCCGACTCCGCTATCTTTAAGAGCCCTATCTTGCTCGCTCTTGAAAGCATCCAGGGAACCTGCCTCCACCGCCCTATGATAAGAGAATTCCACAGACTCGCCACTCTCTGTGAGAAAAAGTCTTTCCTCGTCTCAGTTCTAAATGACTTATTTGTAAACTATGGCGGGTACTCAAAAGGCTGGAGAAACTCAGCGGGTGCAGCAGCATCTAAGGAGCGAAGGACATATGCCACTTTTCGGGTCGAGACCCTTCTTCAGACCCTTCTTAAACTATGGCCCCTGGTTCTGGACTCCAAACCCTTAACAATCTTATATGTTTCAATAAGATTCCCTCTCATCCTTCTAAATTCCAGAGTATACAAGCCCAGCCGCTCCATTCTCTCAGCTGCCATCCCAGGAATTAACCTTGTGAACCTACGCTGCACTCCCTCAATAGCAAGAGTTACTCCAGCATTTTGTGTCTATCTTCACTTCAAACCAGCATCTGCTGTTCTTTCCCATATATATATATATGCTGCCAGTCCCACTGAGTTACTCTAGCATTTTTTGTCTATTATATATACGCCTGTGTGTGTGTGTGTGTGTGTATTAGACACAAATTGCTAGAGTAACTCAGTGGGACAGGCAGCATATACAGACTCACACGCATATAATATATACACACGCACAGACATAAATGTAGTACTGAATGTCACCTCAGTTCTAAGATCACTCTGACAAAATCTTTGAATAACATTCATGCCTCATTTACTTTCAAATATGAATCTGGATGAAAACAATGAAAATTCACCTTTTAATATTTGTATTAAAATCTGATAAGAGAAATTAATTTGCTACCAGCTGCAAATTAGCATGAATATATTACATTATGCCAATGGATTGACTGTAACTGGGTGCTTGGAGAGATTTTTCATCTTGGCCTTCAGATGCTGATGTAACTAACCCATCATCATTTGTGGGAGCTATCCTGAGAATATTGGCCCAAAATAGCAATTTAAAAAAAAATTTTTTTGTGGAAGGAAAGGCTTTGTGAGACCGCCGTTCCCCCAGGGGTGTTGCGTTTTGCCCACTATCTGGTAGTGGGACAGATGTGGTGGTGATGAGCGTGGCACATCTGTCTCTGTACAATGTGCTACCAGGAAAAGCGGGTCAGGCAACGGGAGAGAGAGAGAGCACAGCTGCACATCCCCAAACTGGCTGCCTTCCAAGGTGGTGCCTTCACCACGGGGACCTGAAGCAATCTAATCATCTCCACAGATCTTCCCCTCTTTCCCTGAAAATGGAAGTTTATGACAATCGCTGTTACGTTAGATCTGTTGCTGCTCGGTAGAAGTGATGGATTAATACCGTGCCGAATTAGCTTTGCGACAATTAGCTTGTTCTTATAAGAGGGTTTGAAGACTAATGATAGACACAAAATGCTGGAGAAACTCAGCGGGACAGGCAGCATCTATGGAGCGAAGGAATAGGTGACGTTTCGGGTCGAGACCCGGAAGGGTCTCGACCCGAAACGTCGCCTATTCCTTCGAGAAGAAGGATCTCGACCCGAAACGTCGCCTATTCCTTCGAGAAGAAGGATCTCGACCCGAAACAACACCTATTCCTTCAAAAGACTAATATAGAGCTAATAAAATTCTCTAATTACCTCATAACAAAGGCCCACTGTTTGAGCATTGTGTTCAGCTCTGGGCACCATGTTATAGGAAAGATGTCGTCAAGCTGGAAAGGGCGCAGAGAAGATTCACGTTGCCAGGACTCGAGAGCTAGGACCCCTCTCCAGCCGGTGGAAGGATGGTTCAGTTGCCTGATAAAGAGCCGGGAAGAAACTGTCCTTGAATCTGGAGGTAGACAAAAATGCTGGAGAAACTCAGCGGGTGGGGCAGCATCTATGGAGCGAAGGAATAGGTGACGTTTCATTTTTACCCAAAACGTCACCCATTGCTTCTCTCCAGAGATGCTGCCGGTCCCGCTGAGTTACTCCTGCATTTTGTGTCCATCTTCAATTTTCTTGTCCCCGCTCTGAGAGTAGGAGTGGGGGGGCGGATCCGGACCGCAACGGCCGTGAGCCCCAGGCCGAGTTTGGCGATCGTTTGCCTGCTTCCGCTGCTGTTGGAGGTGAGACGTTGCGTCGCGCCAGGGTCTTGGGCCTGTCCCACTTTGGACGTCAGTTCCGCGACAGGCCGTTGGCGTGCAAAGATTTCGTTCGCTACAAAGATTTCGGAGCCCCGCACGATGTCGCGCACAACTACACGCCCCTCCACGTTTCTCAGTGGGACCGGCCCCGCGCGGCCGTACGATGCCCGTGCGCCTCAGCGCGACCACGAGATCGCGTAATTTGCGCGCCAAGGACACGTAAGTGGGACAGTCCCTCAATATTCCGTTTTTTCTACCACATAGAATCTTGGCAGTAAGATTTGCATCGGTTGTAAGGAAGGCAAATCCAAAGCTCGCATTTATATCAAGAGGACTGGAATACAAACACGGAGATGCAATGCTGTGGGTCTACGCGGGGCTGGCCAGGTTACATTTGGAGTACTGTGAACAAATTTGGCCCCATATCTGTGGAAGGATGCGCTGGCTCTGGAGCGGGTCCAGAGGAGGTTTACAAGAATGATCCCAGCAATGAGTGGGTTAGCATATGATGAGCGCGTGACGGCACTGGGCCTGTACTCACTGGAGTTTAGAAGGTTGAGGGGGGGGACCTCATTGAAACCTCCAGAATAATGAAAGGCCTGGATAGAGTGGATGTGGAGAGGATGTTTCCACTGGTGGGAGAGTCTAGGACCAGAGGTCACAGCCTCAGAATTAAAGGGCGCTCTTTTAGAAAGGAGGTGAGGAGGAACTTCTTTAGTCAGAGGGCAGTTAATCTGTGGAACTCATGGCCACAGAGGGCTGTGGAGGCCAAATCAGTGGATATTTGGAAGGCAGAGATAGATAGATTCTTGATTAGAACGGGTGTCAAAGGTTATGGAGAGAAGGCAGGAGAATGGGATTAGGAGGCAGAGATCAGCCATGATTGAATGGCGGAGTGGACTCGATGGGCCGAATGGCCTAATTCTACTCCTATAAGTTGTGAACTTATGAACTGTGTAGGAATTCCTGCCGAACATTTTTACTGTGGAGTCATTTTATGCTTTAATGTTTTAGTGTGGTTCTCTTTCAATTGAGATTGGGAGATTCTGAGCAAACGTTTGTTGCCAGGGCTTGAGAGACTGAGTTATAGGGAGAGATTAGGCAGGATAGGACTTTATTCCTTGGAGTGCAGGATGCTGTACACGATCACAGTCGAGCCCTCCACGTTGCGCAGATACAGGGTAACGGGACTAACGTTTATTGCAAGATAGAGCGAAGTCCGATCAAAGATAGTCTGCGGGTCTCCAATGAGGTAGACAGTAGCTCAGGGACGCTCTCTAGTTGTTGGTTAGATGGTTCAGTGCCCGATAACAGCCGGGAAGAAACTGTCCCTGAATATGGAGGAATGGACAAGATCCCACAGTTAAGAATATCACACAAGTTAATTTTGTAGTTATGTGTCAAGTCAAGTCACTTTTATTTCTATAGCACATTTAAAAAACAACTCTCATTGGCCAAAGTGCTTTACATTGGTGGAGGTACCAACGTTATACAACAGTGGTCCATAGATGAAGTACATACATAAATACATACATATAGCCCTCCCTCAGAGGACGTCAAGAAAGGCTTGAGAGTAAAGATGAGTTTTAAGTCTCGACTTAAAGGAGTCGATGGAGGGGGCAGTTCTGATGGGAAGAGGGATGCGGTTCCACAGTCTAGGTGCTGCAACCGCAAAGGCGCAGTCGCCCCTGAGCTTATGCCTAGACCGCGGGATGTTCAGTAACCCCAAGTCGGCCGATCTGAGGGACCTGGAGGTGGTGTGGTGGGTTGAGAAGACCTTTAATGTAGGTGGGGGCAAGCCCATTGAGGGCTTTGTAGACAAAGAGGAGGGTCTTGAAATTTATTCGGAACCGCACAGGGAGCCAGTGGTTGAGGCCAGGATCGGGGTGATGTGGTCCCTCTTTCAGGTGCCCGTCAGGAGTCTCGCTGCGGCGTTTTGGACCAGTTGCAGGCGGGACAGGGAAGATTGGCGGATGCCAGTGTAGAGGGAGTTGCAGTAATTGAGGCGGAAGGAGATAAATGTATGGATGATCTTTTCGAGGTCATCAAACTGGAGGAATTGTTTTATTTTAGCTATTGTCCGAAGCTGGAAGAAGCTAGCTTTTACCACGGCATTGACTTGTTTGTCAAACTCCAATGCTGAGTCAAGTATCACGCCAAGCTTTTTGACGTGAGGTTTCAAAGCAACTGCTTGGCACAGCAAAAAGATATAAAAAGTGAACATTTATGCATCATATCCCTTTCATAGAGGCACCCAGAGGCGAGGTTGAGTTTAAAATGTACCCTCATTGGGGACAGCACGGTGGCGCAGTAGAGTTGCTGCCTCACAGCGCTAGAGACCCCGGTTCAATCCCGACTACGGGTGCTATCTGTACGGAGTTTGTATGTTCTCCCCGTGACCCGCGTGGGTTTTCTCCGGGATCGCCGGTTTCCTCCCACACTCCAAAGACGTACGGCTTGGTGTAATTGTAAATTGTCCCTAATGTGTTATAGGATAGCGTTAGTACGCGGGTGGTCACTGGTCGGCGAGGACTCGGTGGGCCGAAGCGCCCGTTTCCACGCTGCAACTCTAATCTAAACTAAACTAAAATATATCTTGCGAATGGTGAATATCAAACCATTGATGTCTTTAACGAGACTCACCTCGGATATCGGTCTCTTAAGGGCCTGTCCCTCTTGGCAGTCATTTGCGTGTCACGCGGATGGCACGCGAGGGTTTTGTACATCGCAAAATCCTGGGGGGGGCCGCGCGCGACCGCCGTCACTGCCTCTATCACCATGCACCATGCCCGCGTCACGTGCGTGTCACGGCGCGCCCTTCGTGACGCCTAAATGATGTCGCGTAAATTACGCGCCGTTACCAGCAGTGATTCAGACACACCACAGCTTAAAATCTGAGCAGGTTTCGTATGGAATCATTTGTCTTCTTCAGTCAGGACATCAATGCAGATATGTTCCTACATTTGAACATGATATATTTTTGCCCAAGTATGCAGCGCAGTGTAACAAAGCAGGAACGACCGGGGAACCAGTTGCACCCAATGTCATTAATTTGTGTCGGGAGAGCAGGTTCTAACACTGCATTGTATTAGCGTGTAAATGCTGAGGTCTGAGTGTTCAACTTTCAATTGTAGTTGATTCAATTCATGTTTCTGAAGATGGAATTGGAGACTATGCATTTGGATCAGTTCAGGTGCCTGAATGCTGGAAACCTACTCTCTTCAGCCAAAGATTTATCACGGCACGGTGGCGCAGCGGTAGAGTTACCGCCTCACAGCGCCAGAGACCCGGGCTCGTTCCCAACTACGGACGCTGTCTGTACGTAGTTTGCACGTTCTCCCCATGACCTGCGTGGGTTTTCTCCGAGACCTTCGGTTTCCTCCCGCACTCCAGAGACATACAGTTGTTTAAGAAGGAACTGCAGATACTGGAGAAACTCAGCGGGTGAGGAAGCTTCTATGGAGCGAAGGAATAGGTTGCGTTTCGGGTCGAGACCCTTCTTCTCGAAGGAATAGGCGACGTTTCGGGTCGAGACCCTTCCGGGTCTCGACCCGAAACGTCACCTATTCCTTCACTCCATAGATGCCTCCATGCCTCACCCGCTGAGTTTCTCCAGCATTTGTTGTCTACAGGTCCAAAGACGTACAGGTTTGTAGGTTAATTGGCTTGGTGAGTAATTTAAAAAAAAGTAAATTGTCCCTAGTGTGTGTAGAATAGTTTTAAAGTGTGGGGATCGCTGGTCGGTGCGGACTGGGTGGGCCGAGGGGCCTGTTTCAGCGCTGTATCTCTAAACTAAACTCAAGTTAAAATGAGAAATTGAACATAAGTGAAACGCGGTGAAGAATTGTTTGATTCACAGACCAGATTCTGAAAGGAAAGCCGAGCTCCTTGTTTTAAAGCACAGGTATTCTGCTGCCCCCTTCTGGTGGGGGAACAGAATTTGCGGAATATTGGCTTGGAACGTGTTAAAGGTGGAAATACTGACACGACCATCTCCCCTTTTCGACATTATGAACAGCAATTGGATATGCTACATGTGGTCGATAGCGTTAATTTCCAATTGAGCCATTTGGAACGGAGACGAGGAAACACTTTTTTCTCACAGAGAGTGGTGAGTCTGTGGAATTCTCTGCCTCAGAGGGCGGTGGAGGCCGGTTCTCTGGATGCTTTCAAGAGAGAGCTGGATAGGGCTCTTAAAAATAGCGGAGTCAGGGGATATGGGGAGAAGGCAGGAACGGGGTACTGATTGGGGATGATCAGCCATGACCACATTGAATGGCGGTGCTGGCTCGAAGGGCCGAATGGCCTACTCCTGCACCTATAGTCTATTCAGATCAGATTCAGATTCAATTTTAATTGTCATTGTCAGTGTACAGTACAGAGACAACGAAATGCATTTAGCATCTCCCTGGAAGAGCGACACAGCAAATGATTTGAATTTGTCTATTGTCTATTATTGTCCGTCCTGAAAGGGACGCAAGCTTCCGGGAGCCATCGCTCGTTGCAGGAGATGATGGTGGTGGTGGAATAAGCTCGGGATACTCCCAGTTCCCAGCCCCGCGACGTGGGGGCTTCTGCCACGGGGGCCACCGGTGCAAGTATTCGAGCTGTGTGCAGGGAACGCGCGGACGGATGCGGACACACACGTTATTTATTCCTTATGGGGGTTTTCTTTTTTGTCTTTTCAGAACCACATGATGAGTCAGCACACACAGTGAGGTGTTGGGGCATTGAGGCATCCTCGCTGCAGAAGACCCAACAGAGTCTCAGTGGGGGAGAACTTTTGAACATTATATCCAATCAAAGTATCATTTGAAACCCAGATGTAAAACTAATGATTTGGCCACGAGGCACTGCTATTATAAGCAGTTTGAAATGAATATTAATGTTACAGATTAAAAGTATTCTATGCTCAGTATTTTTCTGTCCACCTTTTCAATTAGTGAACTCACAGCTTTTTTGCTTCTAATCAGAGTTATAGTGTGTTAGAAACATCAGTTTTGTTGCTGTTCTTCGTTGCTTAATGTAGTAAACTAATAGGTGTCAAAGATAAATAGATGTATTTTGTTAATACGTGCATTTAAATGCAGATTTAGCCAGTTGTGGTAAGTGTGAGGTGTTAGCTTGCCATCGTCAGAACATTTTTTTTTTCTCTTTTTTTGTCAAAAGAAGAATGTTTTAACTTGGATTGACCAGTTCACAGTACAACGAGAACATATGTAAAGAAAATCAATGATCACAGTGAAACTGGGTGGTGTTTGCTTCAACCATGTAATTTACCTGATTGCAATAACTTGGAGAGTTTAATAAAGGGAAAACACGCACTTAATCTCTGTGTTGTTATCAGTGTGAAACCGCACACGCGATCCAGTATTCTGTGTACCAGGAGTAGAATTAGGCCATTCGGCCCATCACGTCTACTCTGCCATTCAATCATGGCTGATCCACCTCTCCCTCCTAACCCCATTCTCCTGCCTTCTCCCCGTAACCCCTGACCCCCGCACTAATCAAGAATCTATCTATCTCTGCCTTAAAAATCATCCACTAACTTGGCCTCCACAGCCCTCTGTGGCAAAGAATTCCACAAGGTCGTGTGCATCATAGTGATTCTTCAAGCAAACACACACACGCGCGCGCTCACACGCGCGCGCGCACACACGCACGACCCGATCTTTAAACCATTCCGAAAGGTCTCGAGCCAAAACGGAATTCACGGTGATAAGAAAGATCTAATTCTATTCACGTTACATTTTGATGAATTGAACAATATAGCATGGACGCAGGCCCTTCAGTCCACCGAGTTCACACTAGTTGTACGTTTTCGCACTTTCTCAGCGTGGTCAGAGGGAGGACGTGCGAACTCCACACAGATAGCTCCCGAGATCAGGATCGAACCGGGTCTCCCCCAGCTGCTGCTCCACGGTGCCTTCCCGTTTTCTAGTTCATTCCGGAAACTCTGAGTGATGTTGAGGTCAGGTTGACCTGCGATGTCCTCCAGTACAGGGACTCTGAAACCCTAGCTGCCGTTCCTCGCCCACTACTGCTGTGTGGGAGGGTTTTGTTCAAGTGGGAAGCGCGTCTGAAGAGAAGACAGAACAAGTGTTGGATCTGAGATGCTGGGCCAGACCGCACAGGTAAGCTTGCTTTATCATTTGTTCTGAACGTTTCAATGCACCCGTCGAAATTTGATGGCACACAAATATCTGTCAGTGAAAGAATGATCTCAAAGGTGCTGGACTACCCCAGCAGATTCGACATCTCCGACGGGCATGGATAGGCAACGTGTCTGGTCGGGACCCTTCGTTATAGAAACATAGAAAATAGGTGAAGGAGTAGGCCATTCGGCCCTTCGAGCCAGCACCGCCATTCAATATGATCATGTCCAAAATCAGTACCCCGTTCCTGCTTTCTCCCCATGTCCCTCGATTCCATTAGTCCAAAGAGCTAAATCTAACTCGAGTTGTTATACAACAAGTCTCTTGTAGTTTAGTGATTGAGAATTAGAAGTTTAAAAAAATGACACTGAAGAAATCGTTTTAGTTTCTGTTAATAATATTTTTATTAGTTATAGTAATTTCCAAGTAGTAAAACAAATTTACATATACCAACGTAATTCAGTAAATGTACAACTATCATATTCGCTATTATTATCTTCTGTTTTTTAGAAATAAAGAAAGAATAAGAAAAAAGGAATAGACTTTAAATCAAAAAAAAAAAGAAAGAAAATGATTGTGTTTGAATAATAAAAAAAGATAAAAAGTCAAAAAAAAAAAAGAAAAAGAAAACCAACACTACTTAGTATATATCTATTCAGTATATATATATAATTCCCCTTTATGAACAATATATGGTATAATATGAATATTTAAGATAGAAACAACAAAATGTATTGTAATTATAACGTCGTATTGCGGAGACGTGTACACAAAACCCAATTAGAAAATCCATATTTTTTTCGTCAAATCCTGTCTAGTACCCATTGAGTAGAAATGCCAAGAACAGCTAGCCCTTCAAATATTGTATATATGGAGACCATATTTGTTCAAAGATTTCACATTTGTCCATTAGGACAAATCTGATTCTTTCCAAATACAAAGTCTCCAACATCTCTGCTGTCCACATTTTAATTATGGGGGTTAATGTTCCCTTCCAAAATTTCAATATTATTTTTTTCCCTATTATCAAACAGTAATCTAAGAAAATTCTTTGATTAACTGTTAATACGCATTGTGAATCCGGAATTCCTAATATTATTAACTTTGGTTCTGGATCCAGTTTAACTCTAAGAACTTCAGATATAACTCTAAAGATTTCTGTCCAATAATAACTAAGTTTTGAACACGTTACAAAACTATGTATTAAATTAGCCTCTAAATTCTGACATTTATCACAAATAGGAGAGACATTAGGAAAAATTCTATTTAATTTGGTTTTTGAATAATGTAACCTATATAAAACTTTAAATTGTATCAATGTATGCCTCGCGTTTAATGAACAGCGATGTATGCGTTGTAAACTTTCTTCCCAAGATTCTTTTGTTATAGATAAACCAATTTCATTTTCCCATGCTTGACGGTATATTTCTGTTGTTGGATTCTCCCTATCCAAAATAAGATTATATATATAAGCTATAAATTTTTCTGAATTTGGATGTTTATTAAATACTTCATCTAATAATCCTGGTTCTTTAATTTTATAATCTTGTGTGTTAGACTTAATATAATCTCTAATTTGTAGATACCTAAACAAATTATGTGGTGGTAACCCATAAATTTCTTGTAACTCATGAAATAAAAGAAATTTTCCCTTTCTATACAGATGTTCAATCCTATAAATACCTAAATCCTCCCATTGTCTAAACCCCCTATCTAATATAGAGGGTTTAAATAAAGGGTTATTCATAATTGGTAGTTTAAGTGACAAATTATCCAAACATAAAGTCTTGACCATTTGTTTCCAAATACGTCTATTGCTATAAATTATAGGGTTGTTCCTATAAATTTTATTTTGTATTTCTCTTGGCGCAAAAAGAATTGAACTTACATTAAAAGGTAAACAATCTTCCTTTTCCATCTTTAACCACATTGGTTCGTAATCCAAATTTACCCACCAAAAATTCATATTCTTAATCTGGACTGCCCAAAAATAGTACAAAAAATTTGGAAGTACTAATCCTCCATTTATTTTTGATTTACATAAATGTTTTTTACTTATTCTATGATTTTTATAATCCCAAATAAAACTATTGACAATGTTATCAATTTTTTTTAAAAAACTCTTTGGGAGAAAGAAAGGAATAGCTTGAAACAAATATAGCAGTTGTGGTAAAAAGATCATTTTTATAGCATTTATTCTACCAATCATAGATATAGGAAGTGTTTTCCAGTATAAAATATTTTTTCTAAGTTTATCTAATAATAGGGGATAATTAGATTTAATTAATGAGTTATAGGATTTAGATACATTAATACCTAAATATTTAAATTTATCCGTTTTAGTTTCTATCTTTAGTTTGAGTAAGCGCGCCCATGCAGCTTTTCAATACTGAATAACTCATGTCTGGAAAGAAATATTAATTGAATGATCAATTAATGAATTACTGAATAATATAGGTCATAGGGGCGGCACGGTGGCGCAGCGGTAGAGTTGCTGCCTCACAGCGCCAGAGACCCGGGTTCCATCCTGACTACGAGTGCTGTCTGTACGGAGTTTGCACGTTCTCCCTGTGACCGCGTGGGTTTTCCCCGGGTGCTCCGGTTTCCTCCTACATTCCAAAGACGTGCAGGTTTATAGGTTAATTGGCTTTTGCAAATGGCCATTTGTCCCTAGTGTGTAGGATCGAACTAGTCTGCGGGGGGGGGGGGGGGGGGGGGTCGGTCGCTGGTCGGCGCGGACTCGTTTGGCCCGAGTGCCTGTTTCTACGTTGTGTCCCTAAACCGAACAAACAAAACTAGTTTGAATGCTCCCAAAAACACAAATATTCCTCCACAACTGAGATAAACTGCAGCGTAGAGTCAGTCCGAAGAAAGGTCTCGACCAGGAACATCAACCATTCCTTCTCTCCAGAGATGCTGCCCGTCCCGCTGAGTTGCTCCAGCATTTGGTGTCTATCTTGGAGTCTTTGAGCTTTATCACCGCGGACTTCACATAGTTAATGAACAGAATCCCTACCCCTGACTTTCTTCCAGCCAGTGTTACAACAGAATAATGAGACACTCACAGCATCTAACCTTGAAGACGACTGCTGCGTGGAGCAAGAATATTTTACACAAAACAGCTTTATTAGTCACAGCAGATCAAAACATTCAACTGTGGTCGCACGGCTCTGCAAATGACATCCATTCCCAAAGCCAATAACGTTACTTTCCCTGCTACAACAGGAGCCTGGAATTTAGGCCCTCAAGATACAAGAGTGGAAACAGACCCTTTGGCCCATCGAATCCGCGCCGAGCAGCGATGATCGCCCAGTATACTAGCATTATCTCACACACACTGGCGGCATTTTACAATTTACAGCAGCCAATTAATCTTAAAAACCTGCAGGTTTTTGGAGCGCGGGAGGAAACCGGAGCACCCGGACAAAACCCACTCAGTCACACGGAGGACTTTGTACAGACTGCCCCACGGTCAGGATTGTTTACCAGAATGATCCCAGGAATGAGTAGGTTGACAGGATTGATCCCAGGAATTAGTAAATTAACCTACGATGAGCGTTTGTCGCCACTGGGCCTGTACTCGCTGGCGTTTAGAAAAATGAGGGGGGACCTCATTGAAACGTACAGAATAGTGAAAGGCCTGGATACAGTGGATGTGGAGAGGATGTTTCCACCAGTGGGAGAGTCTAGGACTAGAGGTCACAGCCTCAGAATTAAAGGACGTTCTTTTAAAAAGGAGATGAGGAGGAATTTCTTTAGTCAGAGGGTGGTGAATCTGTGGAATTATTTGCCACAGAGGGCTGTGGAGGCCAAGTCAGTGGATATATTTAAGGCAGAGATAGATAGATTCTGGATCAGTACGGGTGTCAGGGGTTATGGGGAGAAGGCAGGAGAATGGGGTTAGGAGGGAGAGGTAGATCAGCCATGATTGAATGGCAGAGTAGACTTAATGGGCCGAATGGCCTAATTCTACTATTCCTTATAGAAACATAGAAAATAGGTGCAGGAGTAGGCCATTTGGCCCTTCGAGCCTGCACCGCCATTCAATGTGATCATGGCTGATCATCCAACTCAGTATCCCGTACCTGCCTTCTCTCCATACCCCCTGATCCCTTTAGCCACAAGTGTCACATCTAACGCCCTCTTAAATATAGCCAATGAACTGGCCTCAACTACCTTCTGTGGCAGAGAATTCCAGAGACTCACCACTCTCTGTGTAAAGAATGTTTTCCTCATTTCGGTCCTAAAGGAATTCCCCCTTATCCTTAGACTGTGACCCCTTGTTCTGGACTCCCCCAACATCGGGAACAATCTTCCAGCATCGAGCTTGTCCAACCCCTTAAGAATTTTGTAAGTTTCTATAAGATCCCCCCTCAATCTTCTAAATTCCAGCGAGTACAAGCCGAGTCTATCCAATCTTTCCTCATATGAAAGTCCTGACATCCCAGGAATCAGTCTGGTGAATCTTCTCTGTGCCCCCTCTATGGCAAGGATGTCTTTCCTCAGATTTGGAGACCAAAACTGTACGCAATGCTCCAGGTGTGGCCTCACCAAAACCCTGTACAACTGCAGTAGAACCTCCCTGCTCCTATACTCAAATCCTTTTGCTATGAATGCTAACATACCATTTGCTTTCTTCACTGCCTGCTGCACCTGCATGCCTACTTTCAATGACTGGTGTACCATGACACCCAGGTCTCGTTGCATCTCCCCCTTTCCTAATCTGCCACCATTCAGATAATAGTCTACCCTCATGTTTTTGCCACCAAAGTGGATAACCTCACATTTATCCACATTATACTGCATCTGCCATGCATCTGCCCATTCACTCAGCCTATCCAAATCACCCTTGGATATGATCTTGTGAACCCGGGTCTCTGGCGCTGTGAGGCAGCAACTCCACCATTTTTCCACTGTTCCGTCAGACTGCTTCGAAAAATGAACATTTTGCAATATTATGCTCTCTTGATCCGCCTTCAAGGATCCGACACACATCGGTGGGACCAAGCGCTGGCTAGGCCCAACACCTCCGCACAGTTCGCACTATTTTGTTTTTAATATTTCAAAATAGACTTTATTCAAATGATAAATATATGCAATACATGAACCGTGCCGAAAATCCATCCGACATTTTCGGAGTCTATACAAATTGATCAATACAGTTTAGACATTTCTTTTCCCCAAATTTCACAAATTTGTCCCACACCAATGCCTCTCGTGTGGCCCACTGGCGTGGAATATTTAAGAGGGAGTTAGATGTGGCCTTTGTGGCTAAGGGGATCAGAGGGTATGGAGAGAAGGCAGGTACGGGATACTGAGTTGGATGATCAGCCATGATCATATTGCATGGCGATTTCTTGCTCGAAGGGCCGAATGGCCTACTCCTGCACCTAATTTCTATGTTTCTATGAATCCCTTCCCTTATTTTGAGGGGCGTCTCCACCACATCCTGCCCCCATGTCCAGCAGCGGAGGGACCCTAGACTGTGGCTCTCCCCCACCGAGCCTTGGCATTGGCTGCACCAAGCTTCAGTGCGTCCCTCACAGTTTGCATTGACCAACCTGATCTCCCGGTGGCTCGGCACTTCAACTCCCCCTCCCATTCCGAATCCGACCTCTCTGCCCTGGGCCTCCTCCATGGCCAGAGTGAGTCCCACCGCAAATTGGACGAGCAGCACCTCATATTTCGCTTGGGAAGTTTACATCCCAGCGAAATATTGACCTGGGACAGATATTTACATAGTGGCCACATTTCCCAACGCACTGGAAAGAAGACTTTATACTCAAAGGTAGATAAAGTACACCTTTGAATCGGGTAGTTTACACCCCAGCGGTATGAACATTGACTTCTCCAATTTCAGGTAGTCCCTGCTTTCTCCCTCCTTCCCCTCCCCTTCCCAGCTCCCCCACAGCCCACTGTCTCTGCCTCTTCCTTTCTTCTTCCCGCCCCCCCCCCCCCACCCCCACGCCACCTTGTTGCAAGAGAGCGGCAACGATAAATAATTACAAAACATAACAAAATAACTCGATGCTTGAGAAAGAACTGCAGATGCTGGAAAAAGTGAAGGTAGACAAAAATGCTGGAGAAACTCAGCGGGTGAGGCAGCATCTATGGAGCAAAGGAATTGGCGACGTTTCGGGTCGAGACCCATCTCCTCGAAAGAATAGGTGGCGTTTCGTGTCGAGACCCTTCTCGAAGGAATTGGTGACGTTTCGGGTTGAGACCCTTCTCCTCAAGGAATTGGTGACGTTTCCAGTCGAGACCCTTCTCCTCGAAGGAATAGGTGACGTTTCGGGTCGAGACCCTTCTCCTCGAAGGAATTGGTGACGTTTCCAGTCGAGACCCTTCTCCTCGAAGGAATAGGTGACGTTTCGGGTCGAGACCCTTCTCCTCGAAGGAATTGGTGACGTTTCCGGTCGAGACCCATCTCCTCGAAGGAATAGGTGACGTTTCCGGTCGAGACCCTTCTCCTCGAAGGAATTGGTGACGTTTCCGGTCGGGACCCTTCTCCTCGAGGGAATAGGTGGCGTTTCGTGTCGAGACCCTCCTCCTCGAAGGAATTGGTGACGTTTCCGGTCGAGACCCTTCTCCTCGAAGGAATAGGTGACGTTTCGGGTCGAGACCCGGAAGGGTCTCGACCCGAAACGTCGCCTATTCCTTCGCTCCGTATACGCTGCCTCGCCCGCTGAGTTTCTCCAGCATTTTTGTCTACCTGTCCAGAGTATTTATCTTTACAAAATTACAATCACTCACTAATTTTTTTTCTTCCCTGAGAGTAGTTTGCACCAAGTTTGTGGTATCTTGAAGGGGAACTTTTTGAATTTAACTCAATTCAACAGAGCTCTTAAAGTCAAACATTACTCCTGAAGAGATCCCCAGAGTGGGGCTGAAACATTGATTTGAGCGAGTTTTACTATAAATAAGTGTAAATGACACAGCTGTGACTTAGTTTGCAGAGAACAAAGTCACTGGAGGACTTGATGTTGGTGATAGCCTGAAATGGCACTTGAATTTGTAATTATATTGTTTTGATCTCAGACACAATATCTTTCCGAGGAACTCTTCGCATAACTCTGTAATTAATTTAGATAAGAAATGGCATAATTTATGAGGAGAACAGAGCAGGCCGCCTTGTGGAACCAAGACAGAGATTAGCACATTGAGTTTGTTGAGAAGGTTCCACCTTCCGCTCATTTTAGAGAATAAATTCTTCGACGCACAACTTGAAAAACGTGATTCTTGATTAGTATTGGTGTCAGGGTTACGGGGAGAAGGCAGGAGAATGAGGTTGAGAAGGAGAGATAGATCGGCCATGATTGAATGGCGGAGTAGACTCGATGGGTCGAAATGACAATGGACAATAGGTGCAGGAGTAGGCCATTCGGCCCTTCGAGCCAGCACCGCCATCCAATGTGATCATGGCTGATCATCTCCAATCAGTACCCCGTTCCTGCCTTCTCCCCATATCCCCTGACTCCGCTATCTTTAAGAGCCCTATCTAGCTCTCTCTTGAAAGCTTCCAGAGAACCGGCCTCCACCGCCCTCTGATGCAGAGAATTCCACAGACTCACAACTCTCTGTGTGAAAAAGTGTTTCCTCGTCTCCGTTCCAAATGGTATCATGTATAAATGAAATGCTATCATTTATATACACGTGACAGATGGTGGGTAAGATTTTGCCTAACCATTATGTTCGCCATGTTGGGGGAGGCCACTGTTTAAGCCATTTAGAACGGAGATGAGGAAACACTTTTTCACCCAGAGAGTCGTGAGTCTATGGAATTCTCTGCCTCAGATTCTCTGGATACTTTCAAGAGAGAGCTAGTTAGGGCTCGTAAAGATGGTGGAGTCAGGGGATATGGGGAGAAGGCAGGAACGGGGTACTGATTGGGGATGATCAGCCATGATCACATTGAATGGCGGTGCTGGCTCGAAGGGCCGAATGGCCTCCTCCTGCACCTATTGTCTATTGTCTAGATTGTCTATTGACAACATTTGTCTGCTCAATATGATTAAGTCACAGACATACAAGTTACATTTAATGCAATCTACATTATTTGATTGATGGTTTGAAAGATACAGCAGGGAAACAGGCCCTAATGCCCACTGAGTCCGTGCCGACCAGCGATCGCCCCTGTACACTAGTCCTATGTTGTCCCACTTTCCCATCCACTCCCTACACCCCAGGGACAATTTACAGAAGCCGCACGTCTTTGGAGGAAACCAGAGCACCCGGAGGAAACCCACGCGGCCACGGGGGGGGGGGGGGGGAACGTGCAAACTCCACGCCGGCGGCACCCGAGGTCAGGATCGAACCCAGTGCCGAGAGGCAGCAACTCTACCGCTGCGCCACCGTGCCGCTGACAAATAATATGTGTCTTTAACATGAAAATATCCTAAAGAACATCGCAGGAGCACTGATAAAGTTTGGTGATGGGTCGGGTAACGTTGCCATTTTCGTGACAATTTACATTAAACACGAGGCAAACCTTTCATCATTTGGCCACAGGGAAGTTCCAAAGGCGGCGTTAAACAGCGTTGAACAGCGGTGGCTTTGGTGAAAGATTGTCCCTGGTGTGTAGGAGAGTGCTGGTGTACGGGGCGATCGCTGGTCGCTGCTGACACAGAGGGCCAAAGGGCTTGTTTCCGCGCTGGATCTCTAAAGTGAAGTCCACAGCTTTGTCAATGACCAACAGATGGTGCAAAATAATGGCAGACACAAATGCTGGGGAAACACTTCTCATATTCGGACTGGACGGGAAGAGAATGGAGGGGTATGGTCTGAGTGCAGGTAAATGGGACTAGGGGAAAATAAATGGTCGGCACGGACTGGAAGGGCCGAGAAGGCCTGTTTCCGTTCTGTAATGGTTATATGGTTATATTCCCCCATTATAACCATTAGCACAGATAGCCGCAGCATAATGTTCCCATGGTAAACACCGGCCTCTTATTGACCTGGGACAGATATTTACATAGTGGCCACATTTCCCAACACACTGGAAATAAGACATTATACTCAAAGGTAGATTTTGAATCGGGTAGTTTACACCCCAGCGGTATGAACATTGACTTCTTCAATTTCAGGTAGTCCCCGCTTTCTCCCTCTTTCCCCTCCCCTTCCCAGCTCTCCCTCATCCCACTGTCTCCGCCTCTTCATTTCTTCATCCCGCCCCCACCCCCCCCCCTCACATCAGTCTGAAGATGGCTCTCCACCCAAAACGTCACCTATTCCTTCGCTCCATAGACGCTGCCTCACCCGCTGAGTTTCTCCAGCATTTTTGTCTACCTTTGATTTTTCCAGCATCTGCAGTTCTTTCTTAAACATGGTGGAAATTAATAATCAGACTCTACGGTTCCATGAGGACGAGGGCATTTTTACAGGCTCAGGTCTCCTCAATAACCAGGGACTTCTGCCAGCTGTGGGCCTGCCTTTGATTCATGTATCTGTCACCCAGACTGCCGGGAAATAGCCGCGCTAAATATTTCACCGAGTTTACAGAATCTTCATGGCCTTGCGAAATGTGCAATGATAGAGTGAGGGAACTTTAACACTTGCTGCAACACACAAGAAATAGGGTGGCACGGTGGCGCAGCGGTAGAGTCGCTGCCTCACAGCGCCAGAGACCCGGGTTCCATCCTGACTACGGGTGCTGGCTTTCTAGAGTTTGTACGTCCCACCCGTGTGGGTTTTCCCCAAGATCTTCTGTTACATAGAAACATAGAAAACAGGTGCAAGAGTAGGCCATTCGGCCCTTCGAGCCTGCACCGCCATTCAATATGATCATGGCTGAGTATCCAACTCAGTATCCTGTATCTGCCTTCTCTCCATACCCCCTGATCCCTTTAGCCACAAGGGCCACACCTAACTCCCTCTAAAATATAGCCCATGAACTGGCCTCAACTACCTTCTGTGCCAGAGAATTCCACAGACTCACCACTCTCTGTGTGAAAAAAGTCCTTCTCATCTCGGTCCTAAAAGACTTCCCCCTTATCCTTAAACTGGGACCCTTTGTCTGGACTTCCCCAACATCGGGAACAATCTTCCAGCATCTAGCCTGTCCAACCCCTTAAGAATTTGTAAGTCTCTATGAGATCCCCCCTCAATCTTCTAAATTCCAGCGAGTACAAGCCGAGTCTATCCAGTCTTTCTTCATATGGAAATCCTGCCATCGCAGGAATCAGTCTGGTGAACCTTCTCTGCACCCCCTCTACGGCAAGAATGTCTTTCCTCAGATTAGGAGGCCAAAACTGTACGCAATACTCCAGGTGTGGCCTCATCAAGACCCTGTACAACTGCAGTAGAACCTCCCTGCTCTTGTACTCAAATCCTTTTGCTATGAATGTTAACATACCATCTGCTTTCTTCACTGCCTGCTGCACCTGCATGCCTACTTTCAATGACTGGTGTACCATGACACCCAGGTCTCGTTGCATCTCCCCTTTTCCTAATCGGCCACCATTCAGATAATAGTCTACCCTCCTGTTTTTGCCGCCAAAGTGGATAACCTCACATTTATCCACATTATACTGCATCTGCCATGCATTTGCCCACTCACCCAACCTATCCAAGTCACCTTGCAGCCTCCTAGCATCCTCCTCACAGCTAACTCTGCCCCCCAGCTTCGTGTCATCCGCAAACTTGGAGATGTTGCATTCAATTCCCTCATCCAAATCATTAATATATATTGTAAATAGCTGGGGTCCCAGCACTGAGCCTTGTGGTACCCCACAAGTCACTGCCTGCCATTCTGAAAATGACCCGTTTACTCCTACCCTTTGCTTCCTGTCTGCCAGCCAGTTCTCTATCCACATCAATACTGAACCCCCAATACTGTGTACTTTAAGTTTGTATACTAATCTCTTATGTGGGACCTTGTCGAAAGCCTTCTGAAAGTCTAGATATAACACATCCACTGGTTCTCCCTTATCCACTCTACTAGTTACATCCTCGAAAAATTCTATAAGATTCGTCAGACATGATTTACCTTTCATCAATCCATGCTGACTTTGTCCAATGATTTCACCACTTTCCAAATGTGCTGCTATCCCACCTTTCATAACTGACTCTAGCAGTTTCCCCACTACCGATGTTAGACTAAATGGTCTGTAATTCCCCGTTTTCTCTCTCCCTCCCTTTTTAAAACGTGGGGTTACATTAGCTACCCTCCAATCCTCAGGAACTACTCCAGAATCTAAAGAGTTTTGAAAAATTATCACTAATGCATCCACTATTTCTGGGGCTACTTCCATAAGTACTCTGGGATGCAGCCCTGCATGCATTTGCATGCATATCTGGCCCAGGGGATTTATCGCCCTTTAATCCATTCAATTTACCTAACACCACTTCCCGGCTAACCTGGATTTCACTCAGTTCCTCCATCTCATTTGACCCGCGGTCGCCTGCTATTTCCGGTAGATTATTTATGTCTTCCTTAGTGAACACAGAACCAAAGTAGTTATTCAATTGGTCTGCCATGTCCTTGTTCCCCATGATCAATTCACCAGTTTCTGACTGCAAGGGACCTACATTTGTTTTAACTAACCTTTTTCTCTTCACATATCTATAAAAGCTTTTGCAGTCAGTTTTTATGTTCCCTGCCAGTTTTCTTTCATAATCTATTTTCCCTTTCCTAATTAAGCCCTTTGCCCTCCTCTGCTGGACTCTGAATTTCTCCCAGTCCTCTGGTAGGCTGCTTTTTCTGGCTAATTTGTATGCTTCATCTTTAGTTTTGATACTATCCCTGATTTCTCTTGTTATCCACGGATGCACTACCGTCCCTGATTTATTCTTTTGCCAAACTGGGATGAACAATTGTTGTAGTTCATCCATGCAGTCTTTAAATGCCTTCCATTGCACATCCACTGTCAACCCTTTAAGAATCACTTGCCAGTCTATCTTAGCCAATTCACGTCTCATACCCTCAAAGTTACCTTTCTTTAAGTTCAGAACCCTTGTTTCTGGATTTACAATGTCACTCTCCATCCTAATGAAGAACTCAACCATATTATGGTCACTCTTGCCCAAGGGGCCACGCACAACAAGACTGCTAACTAACCCTTCCTCATTACTCAATACCCAGTCTAGAATAGCCTGCTCTCTCGTTGGTTCCTCTACATGTTGGTTTAGAAAACTATCCCGCATATATTCCAAGAAATCCTCTTCCTCAGCATCCCTGTCAATTTGATTCACCCAATCTACATGTAGATTGAAGTCGCCCATTATAACGGTTTTACCTTTGTTGCACGCGTTTCTAATTTCCTGTTTGATGCCATCCCCAACTCCACTACTACTGTTAGGTGGCCTGTACACAACTCCCACTAGCGTTTTCTGCCCCTTAGTGTTTCGCAGCTCTACCCATATCGATTCCACATCCTCCAAGCTAATGTCCTTCCTTTCTATTGCGTTAATCTCCTCTCTAACCAGCAACGCTACTCCACCTCCTTTTCCTTTCTGTCTATCCCTCCTGAATATTGAATATCCCTGGATGTTCAGCTCCCAGCCTTGGTCACCCTGGAGCCATGTCTCCGTGATCCCAACTATATCATATTCATTAATAACTAACTGCACATTCAACTCATCCACCTTATTACGAATGCTCCTTGCATTGAGACACAAAGCCTTCAGGCTTGTTTTTACAACACTCTTACCCCTCATACAACAATGTTGAAAAATGGCCCTTTTTGATTTGTGCCCTGGATTTTTCTGCCTGCCACATTTCACCTTGCTGCCTATTGCTTCGACTGTCATTTTACACCCCTCTGTCTCTTTGCTCATGCTCCCATCCCCCTGCCACATTAGTTTAAATCCTCCCTGACAGCACTAGCAAACACTTCCCCAAGGACATTGGTTCCCTTCAAGCCCAGGTGCAGACCGTCCTGTTTGTACTGGTCCCACCTCCCCCAGAACTGGTTCCAATGCCCGAGAAATTTGAATCCCTCCCCCTTGCACCATTTTACAAGCCCCGGTTTCCTCCCACACTCCAAAGACGTGCAGGTTTGTAGGTTAATTGGCTCGGTATACAGGGAAAATCGTCCCTAGTGTGTGTAGGATAGTGTTAACGTGCGGAGATCGCCAGTCGGTACGGACTCGATGGGCCGAAGGGCCTGTTTCCGCGCTGTATCTCCAAAACTAAAACGAAAAACTAAATAAAAGATTGGAAACTTCCTCAATACGGGCGTCGAGGGTTATGGGGAGAAGGCCGGAAAACGGGATTAGGAGGCAGAGAATCAGCCATGATTGAATGGCGGAGTAGACTCGATGGGCCGAATGGCCTAGTTCTACTCCTATAAGTTGTGATCTTATGAATAAGTGCTTGAATAAGAAACCTGACAATCTAGCGTATTAATTAATGCATAAAAACACTGCCTACTGCCTCAGCCCGGTCAATAATTCAACTAACACTGGATTCTCCAGCCTTCTAATCATTTTGTTGGCATCCCCGCGATTCACCACCTGGATTGAGAGGGGCATCCCGTGGCTTTTCCTGATGGCGGTGTGGGGGAGAGGTGGGGGGATGTAAGCTCGGTGGCCCGTGGCCAAGGTGTTAGACACTGAGTGACGGGGAGCCGAGCCATCGCTTCCAACCTTCACTGCCAGGGACTCTTCACCAGTCAGCTGCCGAACGCGGGCGAGCAAACACCGTTCCAACATGACGTGCGAGCAACCAAGAACACTCCCAGATTCCCCCACAACCAATCCCTCGTTCCACAACTCCGAGCCTACTCCATATTTTCCTTGACCTTCGTCCCCTTTGATGTCTCGTTTTCACACCTTACCCTCACTTATCTCTACTCGCCCTCTCCCACTACCCTCAGTCTGAAGAAGGGTCTCGACCCAAGACATTGCCCATTCCTTCTTTCCAGAGATGTCGCTGAATTACTCCAGCATTTTGTGTCTATCTTCATAGCATCGATCCTTGCTATGTCACTGGAGGCTGAACTGATATTGTTTGCAATTCAATATGTCCGCTTTGAGCCTATTTCTCACTGCTGGCAACGTTTTAGTGCAGTTCAGTTTAGTGTATTGTCACGTGTACCGAGGTACAGTGAAAAGCTTTTGTTGCGTGCTAACCAGTCAGCGGAAAGACAATACATGATTACAATCGAACCGTTTACAGTGTACAGATACACGATAAGGGAATAACGTTTAGTGCAAGGTAAAGCCAGCAAAGTCCAATCAAAGATAGTCCGAGGGTCACTAATGAGGTAGATAGTAGTTCAGCACTGCTCTCTGGTTGTGGTAGGATGGTTCAGTTGCCTGATAACAGCTGGGAAGAAACTGTCCCTGAATCTGGAGGTGTGCGTTCGTTTTCACACTTCTGTACCTCTTGCCCGATGGGAGAGGGGAGAAGAGGGAGTGGCCGGGGTGCGACTGGTCCTTGATGATGCTGCTGGCCTTGCCGAGGCAGCGTGAGGTGTAGATGGAGGCAATGGAAGGGAGTTTGGTTTGTGCGATGGTCTGGGCTGCGTCCACAATCGTGATCTTGGACGGAGCTGTTCCCAAACCAAGCTGTGATGCATCCCAATAAAAAGACGTCTTCACCAACTGCCGGTCCTTGCGAGAACCGCGGACATTCAGGCCGCAAGCCCACCTCTCTTCCCAACTTCTTCGAGAGGATTATCTTGTTAGCGAAAGTAGTAAAAAGCTTTTGTAAATTATACCCACAATGCAACCTTTACTTGTCATGCAGATTTACCAGACAGATTGTGGGCGGCACGGTGGGCAGCTGGTACAAGTTCACAAGTTACAGGAGTAGAATTAGGCCATTCGGCCCATCGAGTCTACTCCTCCATTCAATCATGGCTGATCTATCTCTCCCTCTCAACCCCATTCTCCTGCCTTCTCCCCATAACCCCGATACCCGCGCAAATCAAGATTGCCTATCTCTGCCTTACAAATATCCACTGACTTGGCCTCCACAGCCCTCTATGGCAAGGGGTTCCACAGATTAACTACCCTCTGACTAAATAAGTTCCTCCTCGCCTCCTTTCTAAAAGAGCGCCCTGGCATTGATGTGCGGGTTTGTGGGTTATTTGGCCAATTAGGAAAAAGGGAGATGCAGCGAGACCTGGGTGTCATGGTACACCAGTCATTGAAAGTAGGCATGCAGGTGCAGCAGGCAGTGAAGAAAGCGAATGGTATGTTAGCATTCATAGCAAAAGGATTTGAGTATAGGAGCAGGGAGGTTCTACTTCAGTTGTATAGGGTCTTGGTGAGACCACACCTGGAGTATTGCGTACAGTTCTGGTCTCCAAATCTGAGGAAGGACATTATTGCCATAGAGGGAGTACAGAGAAGGTTCACCAGACTGATTCCTGGGATGTCAGGACTGTCTTATGAAGAAAGACTGGATAGACTCGGTTTATACTCTCTAGAATTTAGGAGATTGAGATGGGATCTTACAGAAACTTACAAAATTCTTAAGGGGTTGGACAGGCTAGATGCAGGAAGATCGTTCCCGATGTTGGGGAGGTCCAGGACAAGGGGTCACAGCTGAAGGATAAGGGGGAAATCCTTTAAGACTGAGATGAGAAGGAATTTTTTCACACAGAGAGTGGTGAGTCTCTGGAACTCTCTGCCACAGAGGGTAGTTGAGGCCAGTTCATTGGCTATATTTAAGAGGGAGTTAGATGTGGCCCTTGTGGCTAAAGGGATCAGGGGGTATGGAGAGAAGGCAGGTACGGGATACTGAGTTGGATGATCAGCCATGATCGTATTGAATGGCAGTGCAGGCTCGAAGGGCCGAATGGCCTACTCCTGCACCTAATTTCTATGTTTCTATGTTTCAAGTGTGCCTAGTGTGCAGGGAGTGGATGTGACAGTGGGATAGTATACAACTAGTGTCTCTGATCATGTTATATGCTTCTATCAGGTCTACCCTCAAACTCAGGCGTTCCAGAGAAAACAATCTGACTTTGTCTCACCTCTTCCATAGTTAACACCCACTAATCGTGGGCATATTAGTGATGCCTGGAATCGGTAATCTTTAGAATTCATTTAGAATCGGTCAATTTTATTTCTGCAAAATAACATTACATTTTCCATCTTTTACATTTTGGTTTGAGGATAAATTGGTGACTGGATGTTTGTTTTTCCTTCATTTCAGATCTCCAGATTAAAGTGATTAGTCCAGTAAAATTCAGCAAACCAAAAAGGGCCAGAGTGCTGGAGTAACTCAGCGGGTCAGGCAGCATCTGTGGAGAACATGGATAGGTGACGTTTCACAGAGTGCTGGAGTAACTCAGCGGGTCAGGCAACATCTGTGGAGAACATGGATAGGTGACGTTTCACAGAGTGCTGGAGTAACTCAGCGGGTCAGGCAACATCTGTGGAGAACATGGATCGGTGACACTTCGAGTAAGACTGAAGACGTGTCCCGACCCGAAAACGTCACCTATCCATGTTCTCCACAGATGCTGCCTGACCCGCTGAGTTACTCCAGCACTCTGTGTGTTTTTTTTTGTAAATAGGCATCAGCAGTTCCTTGCGCCTGTATTAATATCCGCACTTCTGATTCACAGCATTATTTTGAGTTTTAATATCAAATTGTCCCACTGTCAATATTAAACCTTTGAGTTTGTGAGTTCTATCTTTCCACAAAGGGGGGGTAAAGCACAGGGGAGATGTGCGGGGGAAGCGGGTGCCTGGAACGCGCTGCCAGGGGTGGTGGCGGTGGCGGAGGCAGGCACGATAGCGGCATTTACGAGGCTTTTAGATAGGCACACGGATAAGGACGAGTTGCACCCCCTCTTCTCCCCTCTCCCATCGGGCAAGAGGTACAGAAGTGTGAAAACGCACACCTCCAGATTCAGGGACAGTTTCTTCCCGGCTGTTATCAGGCAACTGAACCATCCTACCACAACCAGAGAGCAGTGCTGAACTACTATCTACCTCATTGGTGACCCTCGGACTATCCTTGATCAGACTTTACTGGCTTCACCTTGCACTGAACGTTATTCCCTGATCATGCATCGGTACACTGTACAAGGGCTCGATTGTAATCACGTATTGTCCGCTGACTGGATAGCACGCAACAAAAGCTTTTCACTGTACCTCGGTACATGTGACGATAAACTAAACTGAACTGGATAGGCAGGGTATGGAGGGATACGGATCACGTGCAGGCAGATAAGAGTTGGTCTTGGCTTCATGTTCGGCACGGACATTGTGGGCCGAAGGGCCTGTGCCTGTGCTCTTCGATGTTCCTGTTCTTTTGATGAACTACCAGAGCAAGCTCTGAGCAGCGAGGACGAAATGGAGGAGTCTGGAGATCACGACGTAGCTCTTGGGTAGACAAAAACGCTGAAAAATCGAAGATAGACAAAACTGCTGGAGAAACTCAGCGGGTGAGGCAGCATCTATGGGGCGAAGGGATAGGTGACGTTTCGGGTCGAGACCCGGAAGGGTCTCGACCCGAAACGTCGCCTATTCCTTCGAGAAGAAGGGTCTCGACTCGAAACGTCACCTATTCCTTCGAGAAGAAGGGTCTCGACCCGAAACGTCACCTATTCCTTCGAGAAGAAGGGTCTCGACCCGAAACGTCACCCATTCCTTCGCTCCATAGATGCTGCCTCACCCGCTGAGTTTCTCCAGCATTTTTATCTACTTTCGATTTTTCCAGCATCTGCAGTTCCTTCTTAAACACAATATAGCTCTTTGTCAGTGGGAATATATTGGAGAGAACAATATAAAAGCCAGCACCTGAGGGCAGTATAATGAACTGAGGCAGGAAGTCACAGCTAGGTAAATGCACTTTCTGCCTGGTGAAGAAAGATATACAGTTTTTAATAGACAATAGACAATAGGTGCAGGAGTAGGCCATTCGGCCCTTCGAGCCAGCGCCGCCATTCAATGTGACCACGGCTGATCATCCCCAATCAGTATCCCGTTCCTGTCTTCTCCCCATATCCCCTGACTCCGCTATCTTTAAGAGCCCTATCTAGCTCTCTCTTGAAAGTATCCAGAGAACCGGCCTCCACCGCCCTCTGAGGCAGAGAATTCCACAGACCCACAACTTTGTGAGAAAAAGTGTTTCCTCGTCTCCGTTCTAAATGGCTTACCCCTTATTCTTAAATATTTAATAATGCACACTATCTACCCTTATGGTTTGGATGGAATGAAAATATAAAATTACTTCTGACTAGCATATTACTGAGCGATTATTGCTCGCATCATCAAGGACCAGTCTCACCCCGGCCACTCCCTCTTCTCCCCTCTCCCATCGGGCAAAAGGTACAGAAGTGTGAAAACGAACGCACACCTCCAGATTCAGGGACAGTTTCTTCTCGGCTGTTATCAGGCAACTGAACCGTCCTCTCACCAACTAGAGAGCGGCCCTGAACTACTATCCACCTTATTGGTGACCCTTGGACTGTCCTTAATCAGACTTTACCTTGCATTAAACGTTATTCCCTTATCCTGTATCCGTACACTGTGGACGATTATAACTGGACATTCCGCGCACTGGTTAGCTAGCTCGCAACAAACAAGCTATCGACCGCACCTCGTTACACGTGACAATATACTAAACTAAAGAAATAATAAATGGCAAACAACAAATTCTTGACTCTATTGAAACTGGAAATGTTTAAAGAATAACTCCGTTGAGGTTCAAGAATAAGAATAAGAAGGAACTGCAGATGCTGGAAAATCGAAGGTAGACAAAAAGTGCTGGAGAAACTCAGCGGGTGCGGCAGCATCTATGGAGCGAAGGAAATAGGCAACGTTTCGGGCCCGAAACCCTTCTTCAGTTGAGGCTCAAGAATTATGACATGAGAAACTGGATAAATTTAAAGACATCATCTTTGTGAAAAAGCCTCCACCAAACAGGTTATTATTTCAGAACCAATAGAAACATAGAAGCATAGAAAATAGGTGCAGGAGTAGGCCATTCGGCCCTTCGAGCCTGCACCACCATTCAATATGATCATGGCTGAGCATCCAACTCAGTATCCTGTACCTGCCTTCTCTCCATACCCCCTGATCCCTTTAGCCACAAGGGCCACATCTAACTCCCTCTTAAATATAGCCAATGAACTGGCCTCAACTATCTTCTGTGGCAGAGAATTCCACAGATTCACCACTCTCTGTGTGAAAAATGATTTTCTCATCTCGATCCTAAAAGACTTCCCCCCTTATCCTTAAACTGGGACCCTTGTTCTGGACTTTCCTAACATCGGGAACAATCTTCCTGCATCTAGCCTGTCCGACCCCCTAAGAATTTCGTAAGTCTCTATGAGATCCCCTCCTCAATCTTCTAAATTCCAGCAAGTACAAGCCGAGTCTATCCAGTCTTTCTTCATATGGAAGTCCTGCCATCCCAGGAATCAGTCTGGTGAACCTTCTCTGTACTCCCTCTATGGCAAGAATGTCTTTCTTCAGATTAGGAGACCAAAACTCTACGCAATACAGTTTAGGATTTTTGGATTTTATCAAAATAACACCGTTCATCTATAAATTGAACCACCTTTAACCCAAATCTCACTGTACCAATTGGTGCGTGTGGCAGGAAATATAACGAACTTGAACGTGAACTCGATTTGATATTTTGTGTGATTGAAGCCCATGTGATTAACCATGGAGGCTGTGTTTGCCCGATCACGTTGTCTCCGATTGTGTTCGGACCCACTTTGACAGTTTGATTGGACGATACAGTGTGGAAAGAGGCCCTTCGGCCCATCGAGTCCACGCAGACCATCCGTTCACACTCATTCTATATTCTCGCACTGTTGAATCCACACCCTGCCGAGTTCACTGTCGGGTCATTTACAGACGGCCAACTAACGTCTTTGCAAAGTAACAGGTGGAAGTGGGATGAAACCGGAGCACCTGGAGGAAACCCTCGCAGTCACAGGGAGAACGTTCAATCTCCACACTCACACAGCACCTGAGGCCAGGATCGAACTTGGGTCACCAGCTCTACCCGCTGCATATTGAGTAGAGGCTGTAAAATGCTGCTTCTTGAGAAGACAGTGATTTTGCTGATCTGCCTTGGCAAAGACTTCACAAGGGCACCTTGTTGGGAAGAGACAACAGTGTCCCAGTTTCCTTCGTACCTGTGGAGAGCAGATATTGTACTCACAAGCTGAGCGATGTCAGAAAAGGCAAATAGTCTCGTCAGTACTACACTGCCATTGCTCAATCTAGCAATGTTACAAAATTTTGAGATTTAAAAAAACAAGTCGGCAATTTATCCCATCAGATAAAGCATAAAAAGAAGTTTAATTTGACACCTAATTCACTTTCATATCTTCAGTATTAAAAACGTTATGGCCATTTTCATACTCGGAAATTAGCATCTTGTTCCCTATTGCTTTTCCATTGACTTAACTCAAAAGCTGTGATCAAGGACAGTCAAAAGCCCATAACTTTCTTTAAAATTAAGAGAACTGAATGAAATTTTCAGTTGTCATAGATTGAAGCATTCTGAAACAAATATGAAACAATCTTACTTGGATTACCTGAAATTATAGCATATAATTAGTTAGTTAGCTAATTGTAGCTAATTACTAAATTCAATTACTAGATCTAAACATCTATCCATTTCTTAAGAAAAGGTTAACATTTTTAAATAGCCTAAGTGTCCAAATAACATTCACGCAATAATTCACAATATAACATGATTTTAAAATCTCATTGTCATTAATTTATAGGCCAAATTGAAGGAATTTTGTGTTTAATTCCCATAATTTAATGGCCATTTAAATCATCTTGCAAGTGAGATTTTATGGAACGCGATCGATTGGAACGTTGCATTTGCGGTGAATTTAAACCCCATATCGGCAGGAAAAATATTGCTGGTTCGTAAGTAACCTTTTTGCAACATGAAATTTTCATTAAAGGCATCCTAAGAAGCGCGTTTATATGTGAAAATAAACGGCTTACCTTGCTTTGTCCCCTACGTGAGGTCCATCCCGTTGTCGGCGTTGACGGCTTTAGAAGACGATTTTTAATTTGCTCCTGCTATTAAATTATCCAGCGTAGTTTAAAAAAAAACTTCAGAGAACGTATGTCGGAGCGATTTCTCTTCAGCAACTAAACAGCCTGACAAAGATCGATTTGAACAGGCTGGAGAAAAACGGCATTTTAAACCCGCCCCCCTCTCAAAGACGCCAACGTCACGCACACGGGCAGTGGCAGAACTGCAGCGCCGCTGAAGGTAAGTTTTGTAACATACCTACTCAATCTGCCCTTGTATTTAACAGTTATTAAAGTTAATAAGTTCCAGGAGTAGAATTGAGGCCATTCAGCCCATCTAGTCTACCCCGCCATTCAATCATGGTTGATCTATCTTTCCCTCTCAACCTCAGTTTCCTGCCTTCTCCTTCGAAGTTGATGGGCCGAATGGCTTAATTCTGCTTCTGTAACTCATTGACTTAGAGCTGCATACAAAGCAGAAGAAATAAATGCCTCATTGTCCTCTGGATGATGTGAAAAGCGTCAACAATTGCGCCCGTAACCGGCTCGTATCATCAAATGATCCCGACAGTCACAAGTGGACACCGGAGTGGAAGGCAACCTCATCTCCATTACACAGCTACCTCTCTTCACCAGATAAAAGCTGTCCAGGGTCTGACCTCCCCAGAGGAGCATGGCTGAAGCTGAACAGACTTGGTGCTGGAGTTGGGCGTTTCAATGCCAGCGTGTGGAGATGGGGGCTCCCTCCCTCCGCCAGAGCCCAGCCTGTGAATGCGGAGCAGAACAACAGACAGCCAACCATGTCATCTCCGGGTGCCCGCTCTACCACCCACCAAATGGAGCTCCGTCAGGGCCTGGCAGACATTGATGCCAACAGGGGCAACAACCTGGCTGCTCAACACATAGAAAACACAGAAAACATAGAAAAATAGGTGCAGGAGTAGGCCATTCGGCCCTTCGAGCCTGCACCGCCATTCAATGTGACCACGGCTGATCATCCCCAATCAGTACTCCGTTCCTGCCTTCTCTCCATACCCCCTGATCCCTTTAACCACAAGGGCCACATCTAACTCCCTCTTAAATATAGCCAATGAACTGGCCTCAACTACCTTCTGTGGCAGAGAATTCCAGAGACTCACTACTCTCTGTGTAAAGAATGTTTTCCTCATCTCGGTCCTAAAGGAATTCCCCCTTATCCTTAGACTGTGACCCCTTGTTCTGGACTCCCCCAACATCGGGAACAATCTTCCAGCATCTAGCCTGTCCAACCCCTTAAGAATGTTGTAAGTTTGTATCAGATCCCCCCTCAATCTTCACAAACGCCCGGCGCAAGATCTATTTAGTTTATTTATGTTTTGTTCACAAGAAGAAGAAAAAGAATCCCCCCCCCCCCCCCACCCGCCCCCCACCCGCCCCTCACCCACCCACCTTTTAGTTGCAATGTCAGACTTGATTCCACCTCCTATGTGGGAGGAAGTGAGGCCAAGAGTGTATTTATTGAAAACCATTCTTTAGTCAGTCAGTTGGCCAGATGCTAAAACAGATCACCAGCGGTAAAGATGATGCAGGAGGTTAAAGTGAAGGCAGGAGATCCTCACCTCCCGGTACTGTCTCCTCGATTACTTCAGCCGGAGCTCCCCCGATGTGAAGTGCGTTCACCTCGCCACAATAATCAGGGACCTCAGCTTCCCATTCCACTCGTTGCAGGAGGGGGCAACGATAAATTATTACAAAAACACAACAAAATAACTCCGTGTTTAAAGGCCCTGTCCCACTGTACCAGGTAATCCATGAAACATATACAATTATAAAAGGACTGGACAATCTAGATGCAGGAAAACTGTTCCCAATGTTGGGCGAGTCCAGAACCAGGGGCCACAGTCTTAGAATAAAGGGGAGGTCACTTAAGACTGAGGTGAGAAAAAACATTTTCACCCAGAGAGGTGTGAATTTGTGGAATTCCCTGCCACAGAGGCCAAGTCACTGGATGGATTTAAGAGAGAGTTAGATAGAGCTCTAGGGGCTAGTGGAGTCAAGGGATATGGGGAGAAAGGCACGGGTTATTGATAGGGGACGATCAGCCATGATCACAATGAATGGCGGTGCTGGCTTGAAGGGCCGAATGTGCTCCTCCTGCACCTATTTTCTATATTTCTATGTTTCTGAGAGTTCTCCTGAGATTTCCCCTGATTCGAACTTGGGAGAATGTCCGTAGCGGGTCCGTAGGAGTTTGTGGATGCCACGTAGCGGCCCGTGCGAGTAATGGTAGGTACTCGTGAAATCCGGTAATCTCGTGACGTTTTTTCAACACTGTGAAAAATGTCCACGAGTAAAAAAATACTCGTGAGGAAAGAAAATGGTTACTTTTTACTCGTATGAGCTGCTGCGTGACATCCACAAACACCTACGGACCCGCTGCGGACATTCTCCGAGTTCAAATCCGGGGAAAACTCGGGAGAACTCTTGAATTACCTCGTACAGTGGGACAGGGGCTTTAGAAAGAACTGCAGATGCTCAGCAGAAACTGGAGAAACTCAGCAGGCGAGGCAGCATCTGTGGAGCGAAGGAAATAGGTGACGTTTCGGGTCGAGACCCTTCTTCTCGAAGGAATAGGCGCTGTCCGTACGTAGTTTGCATGTTCTCCCCGTGACCTGCGAGGGTTTTCTCCGAGATCTTCGGTTTCCTCCCGCACTCCAAAGACGTACAGTTGTTTAAGAAGGAACTGAAAATGCTGGAGAAACTCAGCGGGTGAGGAAGCTTCTATGGAGCGAAGGAATAGGTGACGTTTCGGGTCGAGACCCTTCTTCTCGAAGGAATAGGCGACGTTTCGGGTCGAGACCCTTCTTCTCGAAGGAATAGGCGACGTTTCGGGTCGAGACACTTCTTCTCGAAGGAATAGGCGACGTTTCGTGTCAAGACCCTTCCGGGTCTCGACCCGAAACGTCACCTATTCCTTCGCTCCATAGACGCTGCCTCACCCGCTGAGTTTCCCCAGCATTTTTGTCTACCTACAAAATAGCTGTGTCTCTGAACACTAAACTGAATCCGCTGAGGCCTAGCGCCCTGCAGGACACATCACCCAGGGGACTTGCTGAGAGAATATAGTTACGTCTAAATAAGTGAACCGTGATTCAAGCACTCACTGATCAGCACTAAATCCTTTTCAGCCTATTCTCACCTTGAAGTGATGTGAAGGATGCTGAATGAAGATCAGAACATTACCTGTCGCTGTCACATACAGCGCTCCGTCTATATATTGTATCCACAACTTTATTTACCCTAAAGCAGCAACAATGGATGTCGCATTTATTTTACTGCTACCTGGGTAAGAGAATTAAAAAGTGTTATTAGTGTTATTAGAATTAAAGGTCAAAATGTGGGCGGCACGGTGGTGCAGCGGGGAGTTGCTGTGCTCGCAGCGCCAGAGACCCAGGTTCCATCCCGACTACGGGCGCTGTCTGTACGGAGTTTGCACGTTCTCCCCGTGACCTGCATGGGTTTTCCCCAGGATCTCTGGTTTCCTCCCACACTCCATAGACGTGTAGGTTTGGAGGTTAAATGTGCAGGAAGGAACTGCAGATGCTGGTTTAAACCAAAGAAAAAACACAAAATGCTGGAGTAACTCAGTGGGACGGAGAGAAGGAATGGGTCTGAAGAAGGGTCTCGAACCGAAACGTCACCCATTCCTTCTCTCCAGAGATGCTGCCTGTCCCACTGAGTTACTCCAGCATTTTGTGTCTATAACCATATAACAATTACAGCACGGAAACAGGCCTTCGCGGCCCTTCCAGTCCGTGCCGACCATTTATTTTCCCCTAGTCCCATCTACCTGCACTCAGACCATACCCCTCCATTCCCTTCCCGTCCATATACCTATCCACTTTACCTTTAAATGTTAAAATCGATCCTGCCTCCACCACATCTGGTAGAAGATCATTCCGCACAGCCACCACTCTCTGAGTAAAGAAGTTCCCCCTCATGTTACCCCTAAACTTCTGTCCCTATCTCAGGTTTGTAGGTTAATTGGCTTTGGTAAAATTTCAAATTGTCCCTAGTGTGTGTAGGGTAGTGTTAATGTGTGGGGATCGCTGGTCGGCACGGACTCGGTGGGCCGAAGGGCCTGTTTCCAGGCTGTGTCTATAAAATTCTATAAAAACATGAGTTAAATGTCTGGGATATTAGGTATTTTCCTCAATTTATAAATTCACCCATAATACATAATGTGTGGTAAATAATTAGAGTGGAGCAGATTTAGATAAGTACTCAGACACAATGGTGTGCCAAGTCGATAGAGCGATTTTCATAATTGGAATGAACTTGGTAAAACTGGTCATGATAATAGTTGTGCGGGTATAATCCACTGAGTTTATTGTGGCCACAGGAGAGAGGTCATATTTGTCCCCAAACACTGGTAATAACAATACCGTGGTTGGGGTAATATCGGTAACGTCAACACACTCTGCACCAACCCCGCGGTTCACCAAGAAACTGCCCAACGACACGGAACAATCCCCAGCAACGTCTCATGGTCAAAATACAGGGGTAAAGAGATGCAACACTGCAGGATATAAGTTCACAAGTTCATATGTGATACGAGCAGAATTAGGCCAATCGCCCCCATCAAGGCTACTGCGCTAGCTCTCTGTGGCCGCGTAGGTTTCCTCCGGGTGCTCCGATTTTTCTCTCACGTAAGAACATAAGGAATAGGAGTAGAATTAGGCCATTCGGCCCATCAAGTCTACTCTGACATTCAATCATGGCTGATCTATCTCTCCCTCCTAACCCCATTCTCCTGCCTTCTCCCCGTAACCCCTGACACCCGCACTAATCTAGAATCTGTCTATCTCTGCCTCAAAGATATCCACTGACTTGGCCTCCACAGCCGTCTTTTAGTTTAGTTTAGATTAGAGATACAGCACTGAAACAGGCCCTTCAGCCCACCGGGTCCGTGCCGACCAGCGATCCCCGCACATTAACACTATCCTACACACACTGGGGACAATCTTTACTTTTACCCAGTTAATTAACCTACAAACCGGGGGGGGGGGGGGGGGGGGGGGAGGGGGGGAGAAACAGGGTTTTAGCCTCTCCCTTCGGGGGGTGCAACTTTTCTTGTCGTGTCCCCCGTCACTGTCTCCATCTGTGCTGAGGCCCTAATGGCGGAGCTGGCAGCCCTGGAGCTATGGCGGCCTTCCAGCTTCCGGCAGCGGCGGCACGGCTTTCGGAGCTCCAGCGACGGCCTGGCTTCGGGGCTGCGTTGCTCCAGCGACGTTCCAGCGGCGGCCTGGCTTTGGAGCTGCGTTGCTCCAGCGACGTTCCGGCGGCAGGCCCTGTGGCGGTGTTCCGGCGTTCCGGTGACGGCGGTGGCGGCGGCCCGGTTTCGGAGGCTCGGCCGCGGGCCTGGTGGACGGCAGCATCGGAGGCCTGGATCTCCTCAGCGCAGAGGGAGAATAAGGAGGGAAGAAGACAGAGACTCTAAGACCTTTGCCTTCCACCACAGTGAGGAGGTGTTTGGTGAACTCACTGTGGTGGACGTTAAATATGTGTTTAATGTGTGGTTTTGTTATTTTTAATATATGTATGACTGCAGGCACGAAATTCCGTTCAGACCGAAAGGTCTGAATGACTATAAAGGTAATCTGAATCTGAATCTGAATCTGAATCTGAAACCTGCACGTCTTTGGAGTGGGGTGGGAGATTGCAACCTTCACGTGGTCCGCCCTGTTTCGACTAATGCAATCAACTCGACGTGCACAAACAGAAGATCAAATAGAACAAGTTGTCCAACAACTTTAGGCCGTGCACGCCACACGGAAGAAGAAGAAGTCTTTGGAGTGCGGGAGGAAACCGAAGATCTCGGAGAAAACTCACGCAGGTCACGGGGAGAACGTACAAACTCCGTACAGACAAGCACCCGTAGTCGGGATCGAACCCGGGTTACCGGCGCTGCATTCGCTGTAAGGCAGCAACTCTACCGCTGCGCCACCATGCCGCCACTGTGCCAAAGGATTCCACAGATTCACCGCCCTCTGACTAAAGAAATTCTAAATTCTAGAGGATTCCACGCCCTGATTCCACACCATCTACCATCTTGCGATGGTAGAATGTACAATTTAAATGGTGAAGTGCAGTCGTCCACTGAGGTGATTTTGACAAAATCTCTCCCCGTATGTTTTTACAACCAATGAAGACAAGAACTGCAATGCTGAAGAATATTATTATTAGCAAATGTCCCTTGCATGCTGCCGTCACTCGATGTTCATCATTGTTTGTTCTTCATTCCAGATTCGGTTTCCATTATCTGAACACGGTGATTATATCAGTTTAGATCAGTCTGAAGAAGGGTCTCCACCCGAAAAGTCACCCATTCCTTCTCTCCAGAGATGCCGCCTGTCCCACTGAGTTACTCCAGCATTTTGTGTCTACCATCGATTTAAACCAGTATCTGCAGTTCTTTCCGACACATGTCTGAAGAAGGGTTTCAGCCCGAAACGTCGCCTATCTCCTTCGCTCCTTAGATGCTGCTGCACCTGCTGAATTTCTCCAGCCTTTTGTGTAACCCTATCAGTTTAGGACGTCGCTTTAGAAATTAGGATTCTAAAAAGGATACAGAGTGCTGGAGTAACTCAGCGGGCCAGGCAGCATCTGTGGAGAACATGGATAGGTGACGTTTCACAGAGTGCTGGAGTAACTCAGCAGGTCAGGCAGCATCTGTGGAGAACATGGATAGGTGACGTTTCACAGAGTGCTGGAGTAACTCAGCAGGTCAGGCAGCATCTGTGGAGAACATGAGGAGGTGATGTTGTGGGTCAAGTCAGGACCCTTCTTCAGACTGATTGGGGGGGGGAGTGAAACATCGAGGTTCTTCAGAGATGCTGCCTGACCTTGGAGAAACAAGCCGTTCGGCCCATCGGGTCCGTGCTGACCAGCGATCATCTTGCACACTATCCTGCACCCAAGGGACAATTTACAGAAACCAATTAACTAACAAACCTCGACATCTTTGGAATGTGGGAGGAGACCGGGGCACCCGGAGGAAACCCACGCGGTCATATGGAGAACGTGCAAACTCTGTACAGACAGCGCCCGTAGTCAGGATCGAACCCGGGTCTCTGGCGCTGTGAGGCAGGAACTCTACCGCTGCGACATCAAGCTGACCCGCTGAGTTACTCCAGCATTTTGTGTCCTTTATTGTAAACCAGCGTCTGCTGTTCCTTGTCTCTCCAAATGCGAGCATTGTGCTGTGTTCCACTGCCAGTAAGGATCCAGTGATCCAGTGATGATCCAGTGATCCAGTGAGGATGCAGTGATCCAGTGAGGATCCAGTGAGGATCCAGTGATCCAGTAATCCAGTGATCCGGTGAGGATCCAGTGAGGATCCAGTGATCCAGTAATCCATTGATCCAGCGAGGATCCAGTGATCCAGTGAGGATCCAGTGATCCAATGATCCAGTGATCCAGTGAGGATCCAGTGGTCCAGTAATCCAGTGTTGGACTTTACCAGCTCCACCTGGCTTTGTTCGAGGAATACATCATGTATAGTTGTAATTATTAATTACTAATGATTAATCTGGGTGCTCGATCGACTTCTCTATGGCATGAGCATCAATTGAGCGTAATTTTAAGTTCATAAGGTCATAAGTGATTGGAGTAGAATTAGGCCATTCGGCCCATCAAGTCTACTCCACCATTCAATCATGGCTGATCTATAGTTATCAAGAATCTATCTATCTCTGCCTTAAAAATATCCCCTGACTTGGCCTCTACAGCCGTCTGCAACAAAGAATTCCGCAGATTCACCCCCCTCTGACTAAATAAATTCCGACTCATCTCCTTCCAATAAGAACATCTTAATTCTGAGGCTATGACCTCTATTCCTAGACTCTCCCACTAGTGGAAACATCCTCTCCACAGCCACTCTATCCAAGCCTTTCACTATTCCATATGTTTCAATGAGGTCCCCTCTCATTCTTCAAATCTCCAGTGAGTACAGGCCCAGTGCAAGGAGGTCCGACTGCAGTTGTATAAGGCCCTGGTGAGGCCACACCTGGAGTATTGTGTGCAGTTTTCGTCTCCTACTTTGAGGAAGGACATTCGTGCTATTGAGGGAGTGCAGTGTAGGTTTACAAGGTTAATTCCCGGATGGCAGGACTGTCATATGCTGAGAGAATGGAGTAACTGGGCTTATAATCACTGGAATTTAGAAGGATGAGAGGATATCTTATGGAAACATATAAAATTCTTAAGGGATTGGACATAGATAGCAGGAAATATGTTCCTGATGTTGGGGGGAGTCTAGAACCAGGGGTCATAGTTTAAGAATAAGGTGGTTTAGACCATTTAGGACTGAGATGAGGACAAACTTTTTCACCCAGAGAGTTGTGAATCTGTGGAATTCTCTGCCACAGAAGGCAGTGGAGGCCGATTCACTGGATGATTTTAAGAGCGAGTTGGATATAACTCTTAGGAATCAAGGGATATGGAGAGAAGGCAGGAACGGGGGACTGATTCTGGATGACCAGCCATGATCATATTGAATGGCGATGGTGGTTCAAAGGGACGAATGGCCTCCTCCTGCAGGTATTGCCTATGTTTCTATAAGGGAGCCTGATCTTCTTTCTGGGGGGTGAGGTGGGGTTGTTGTGATAACTAACCTGGATCATACCTCGCTGGAATTGAAAACAAAAACTGAACCACTGGGGAGAGGCAGCTGACGGAGCTGTGGCAGATAGCTGTAAACAAGGGCGATGTTTTTCTTGCTTGAATAACGCGAAACACACCTTTATTAATGATTGTAGACAAAAATGCTGGAGAAACGCAGTGGGTGAGGCAGCATCTTTGGAGCGAAGGAATAGGCGACGTTTCGGGTCGAGACCCGGAAGGGTCTCGACCCGAAACGTCACCTATTCCTTCGAGAAGAAGGGTCTCGACCCGAAACATCACCTATTCCTTCGAGAAGAAGGGTCTCGACCCGAAACATCACCTATTCCTTCGAGAAGAAGGGTCTCGACCCGAAACATCACCTATTCCTTCGAGAAGAAGGGTCTCGACCCGAAACGTCACCTATTCCTTCGAGAAGAAGGGTCTCGACCCGAAACATCACCTATTCCTTCGAGAAGAAGGGTCTCGACCCGAAACATCACCTATTCCTTCGAGAAGAAGGGTCTCGACCCGAAACATCGCCTATTTCCTTCGCTCCATAGATGCTGCCTCACCCGCTGAGTTTCTCCAGCATTTTTTGTCTACCTTCGATTTTCCCCCCTAGACCTCTATAGGTATGTGGGTAACTTCGACAGTTCCCAGCTGTCGTGTGTAGGAAGGAACTGCAGATGCTGGTTTACACCGAAGATAGACACAAAAATGCCGGAGTAACTCAGCGGGACAGTCAGCTTCTCCGGGGAGAAGGAATGGGCGACGTTTCGGGTCGAGACCCTTCTTCAGACTGTCTTTCTTCCAGGGCTGCTATCGGGCAACTGAACCGCCCCTATCAACAACTGGAGAGTGGTCCCGAGCTGCTGTCTCGAAGTCAAAGTCAAGTCAAGTTTATTGGTCACATACGCATACGAGATGTGCAGTGGAATGAAAAGTGGTGATGCCTGCGGATTGTGCAAAAATAAACTACAAAACAGAATGGAACAGAATCACATATTACATATTTGTGGGAGGAAAAAAAGAAAAAAAACAGCAATTTTAAAAAGACACCACAGTACATTAGTCCCTGGAGAGATAGAAACATAGAAACATAGACAATAGGTGCAGGAGTAGGCCATTCGGCCCTTCGAGCCTGCACCGCCATTCAATATGATCATGGCTGATCATCCTGTACCTGCCTTCTTCTCCATACCCCCTGATCCCTCTAGCCACAAGGGCCACACCTAACTCCCTCTTATATCTCGCCAACAAACTGGCCTCAACTACCTTCTGTGCCAGAGAATTCCACAGATTCACCACTCTCTGTGTGAAAAATGATTTTCTCATCTCGGTCCTAAAAGACTTCCACCTTATCCTTAAACAGTGACCCCTTGTCCTGGACTTCCCCAACATCGGGAACAATATTCCTGCATCTAGCCTGTCCAACCCCTTAAGAATTTTGTAAGTCTCTATGAGATCCCCCCTCAATCTTCTAAATTCCAGCGAGTACAAGCCGAGTCTATCCAGTCTTTCTTCATATGGAAGTCCTGCCATCCCAGGAACCAGTCTGGTGAACCTTCTCTGTACTCCCTCTATGGCAAGAATGTCTTTCCTCAGATTAGGAGACCAAAACTGTACGCAATACTCCGGGTGTGGCCTCACCAAGACCCTGTACAACTGCAGTAGAACCTCCCTGCTCCTATACTCAAATCCTTTTGCTATGAATGCCAACATACCGTTCGCTTTTTTCACTGCCTGCTGCACCTGCATGCCTACTTTCAATGACTAGTGTACCGTGACACTGAGGTCTTGTTGCATCTCCCCTTTTCCTAATCGGTTACCATTCAAATAATAGTCTACTTTCCTGTTTTTGCCACCAAACCATATAACCATATAACAATTACAGCACGGAAACAGGCCTTCTCAGTTTTCCAGTCCGTGCCGACCATTTATTTTCCCCTAGTCCCATCTACCTGCATTCAGACCATACCCCTCCATTCCCTTCCCGTCCATATACCTATCCACTTTACTTTTAAATGTTAAAATCGATCCTGCCTCCACCACTTCTGCTGGAAGCTCATTCCACACAGCCACCACTCTCTGAGTAAAGAAGTTCCCCCTCATGTTACCCCTAAACTTCTGTCCCTTAATTCTCATGTCATGCCCTCTTGTTTGAATCTTCCCTACCCTCAGTGGGAAAAGCTTATCCACGTCAACTCTGTCTATCCTTTTCATCATTTTAAAGACCTCAATCAAGTCCCCCCTTAACCTTCTGCGCTCCAAAGAATAAAGACCCAACTTGTTCAATCTAAAAGTGGAGAACCACACATTTATCCACATTTAGGTCCACATTTGACCCGAAACGTCACCCATTCCTTCTCTCCAGAGACGCTGCCCGTCCCACTGAGTCACTCCTGCATTTGGTGTCCGTCTTCAGTAACACTTGTCAGGCTTTTCCTTGCCCCCCTGCTCTCTTTTCCAGCTTTCTTCCCCTATCTCCCCGCCTTCTCCAGCATTCCAACCTGCAACATTGCCTGTCTATTACCTTCACAGATGCTGCCTGACCTGCTGAGTTTCTCCGGCACTTGGTGTTTTGCTCTTGGTTCCAGCGTCTGCAGTCTCTCGTGTCTGCAGCTTTGCATCTGACTTGATATCTAACCTGTTGCCAAAGCAGCTTGCCAGACGTCTATCCTCTGATTATTTCCCTTCTGTCTGAACAATATTAACTTTGTATACGCCAGAATTTCTGCTAAGCAAACATCAAGCAACCATAACAACTCGTGCCAAGACTTCTGTTATCTTTCCAGCACGTCCACCAGTCTGCAGTTGCTCATACAGTCTGTTCCATGTCTTTAGACTCTCTGAAACATAGAACCAAAGTGCTGGAGTAACTCAGCGGGTCAGACATCATCTCTGGAGAGAAAGAATAGGTGACGTTTCATGTCAGTCTGAAGGAGGCTCCCGACCGAAAACATCAATCAATCCATCAAATCAATCAAAGACTTTATCGTCATTCAAAAATACACCAACAGATGCAAGTCTGAACGGAATGTCGTTGCATCTGGCTCACCGTGCAACATAAAATAACAAAAGGATAAAATAGATAAAAAGATGAAATAGATAATAGTGGCGGCACATTACGTGGAATTCAAGAGTCTGATGCGTCGGGGGAAGAAGCTGTTGCAACACCTGGCCGTTCTGCTCCTTGTACTGCGATACCTTTTGCCCGAGGGCAGCAGAATGAACAGTCCGTGATGGAGATGTGTGGGGTCTTTTATAATGCTGTTGGCCTTGGACAAGCAACGTTTGCTCGCAATGTCCCGGATTGGAGGAAGAGAAGTCCCGATGATCACCCATCCTTTATCTCCAGAGATGCTGCCTGAGCGGCTGAGTTACTCCAGTACTTTTGGGTCTATCTTTGCTATAAACCAGGATCTGCAGTTCCTTAGTTCTGCCTCTCTGAACGTGCCAACACAAGTAGATAGACTGGCGAAGAAGGCCTTCATCGGTCATGGCGTTGAGTGCAAGTGTCAGGAAGTCATGATGTATCTCTGTTGGACTTTGGTGAGACCACATTTGCAGTCTTGTGGATAGACTCAGAAAGCTGGAGTAACTCAACAGGTCTGACGGCATCGCTGGGGAAAATGAATAGGTGACGTTTCGGGTCGAGACCCTTCTTCTGACTGAGAGTCGGGGGAGAGGGAAACGAGAGCTATAGAGAGACGGTGATGCAGAGAGATGGAGAAGAAATGAATGAAAGATATGCAAAAAAGTAACGATGATAAAGGAAACAGGCCATTGTTAGCTGTGGGCTGGGTGAAAACGAGTTACCGACAATGAGACTCAACAAGACTGCTTTGAAGCCGGTACAACAACTTGGGTGGAGGAGGGGATGGAGAGAGAGGGAAAGCAAAGGTTACTTGAAGTTAGAGAAGTCAATGTTCATACTGCTGGGGTGTAAGCTGCCCTAGTGAAATATGAGGTGTTGTTCCTCCAATGTGTGTTTGACCTCACTCTGACAATGGAGGTGGCCCAGGGCAGAGAGGGCAGTGTGGGAATGGGAGGGGGAGTTAGTTTTTGGCAACCAGGAGATGGCGTAGAATGCAGTTCTGGTCACCACATTGCAGGATGGGAGTGGAGGATTTCAAGATTCAAGAGGGGTGGGGAGATTGCAACCTTCACGTGGTCCGCCCTGTTTCGACAAATGCAATCAACCCGGCGTGCACAATCAAATAAGATCAAATAGAACAAGTTGTCCTGCAACTTTAGGCCGTGCACGCCATACGCAAGAAGAGGAAGCAGATTCAAGTGAGTTTATTGTCATGTGTCCCTGAGAGGACAATGAAATTCTTGCTTTGCTTCAGCACAACAGAACATAGTAGGCATTGACTACAAAACAGATCAGTGTGTCCATATACTATTATATAAATATATACACACATGAATAAATAAACTAATTAAACAGATAATGGGCTATTAATATTCAGAGTTTTGCCCGAGCCATGTTTAATAGCCAGATGGCTGTGGGGAGGTAGCTATTCCTGAACCTGGTCGTTGCAGTCTTCAGGCTCCTGGGCGTTCTACCTGAAGGTAGCGGGGAGATGAGTGTGTGGCCAGGGTGGTGTGGGTCCTTGATGATGCTGCCAGCCTTTTTGATTTCACAGAGTGTTGCCATACATTGTTCTCATGGTGCTGCAGTACGTTGGTGAGTTGTCGAGGTTGGTGGAGGGTGATGTGAGGGTATCCGTGTGGATGTGGAAGTCTTTATCTCCAACTCCAGGACCAGGGGAGATGCCATTCACCATTGACATGGATTTAGAGCAGACCGGCCAATATGAAAGCTCAAAGAGGCACAAAGCTGCAATCTTTACACAAAATAATCAATTTGTTTTTAATTTGCTTCGGTTTCCCATGAGGTTAAAACTAATGTTCATATCTCGAAGAGAGATTAGAAGCAGGCTCCCAATAGAAGATTGTCATTATTTGTTCGTCCTTAGCATATATTGAGATGCTCACAAGTGTTTGCATATCCAGTTCTTTGTTTTCAGTGCCGTTAGTTCAAGACCGGTTTTTAGTTCCGATTGAATCTATCAATGACTATTCATGTCACATCCCATTCCCATTTGTCTCGTGTTTAAGAAGGATCTGCAGAGGCGGGAAAATCGAGGGTAGACATAAATACTGGAGAAACTCAGCGGGTGAGGCAGCATCTTTGGAGCCGAAGGAAATAGGCGACATTTCGGGTCGAGACCCTTCTTCAGACTGATGTGGGGGTGGGGGGGACGGGAAGAATTCTAGTGGGGTTTAGAAATTAACCCCCCCCCCCCCCCCCCACATCAGTCTGAAGTAAGGTCTCGATCTGAAACGTCGCCTATTTCCTTTGCTCCAGTTGTCTCATTGTTACCTTTCAATGCTCATGGAATTATGGGCCTGTCCCCAGTTAGGCGAGTCTTTAGGCGACTGCATGGTGGTTGCCGGGGAGACGCCTTCACGGTCGTGACGAGTTCCCGCATTCTGGGAACTAGTCGCCGCCTCATTATGGTTGCCGTGAATTTTTCAACATGTTGAAAGATTTTCGGGGACAATGGCGACAAATTCTGCTGTCGTGGGTTGTCGTGGCTGTTAGTGCAAGATAAGGTGCAGTGAAGTCCGATTAAAGATAGTCTGAGGATCTCCAATGAGGTAGATCAGGACCGCTCTCTGGTTGTGGTCGGATGGTTCAGTTGCCTGATAACAGTCGGGAAGCAACTGTCGGTGAATCTGGAGGTGTGCGTTGTCACACTTCTGTACCTCTTGCCTGGCGGGAAAGGGGAGAAGAGGGAGTGGCCAGGGTAAGACTGGTCCTTGGTATTCTTGAACCAGATGAGTACTTCAGAGCGGAGTAGGGAGATGTCTAAGAACTCTCCCGCGAGTTGGTCCATGCAGCGACTGAGGTCAAACTTGCTTTCCGTGAGTTAAGGGCCTGTCCCACCAGCATGTACTCCATGCGATGAGCGCGACCTAACGTGGTCGCTTGAGCCTTTCGGCGTCGCGGGGCCGGTCCCACTTCGATCGCCGGAGCCGTGCGGAATTGTGCGGAGTTCGTCCCGACATCGCGCGGGGCTCCGAAAAACTGACCATGTTCAAAAATTCCGCGCGGCAATGGCTTGTCGGCTCGCAGTCGCCTCGACGCATTACACACCGCCTCGACTTCATGCCTCCGTGACCCTCTCTGAAGGTGCCTCTGTGACCCTCTCTGTGTGTGGCTCTGTGGCCCTCTGTGTGTGTGCCTCTGTGCCCCTCTCTGTGTGCCCCTCTCTGTCCTGGCGAACTTACCTTTAAGACTTCGCTCCAAGTTTGCCTCACTTTGCGCCGCATTGCGCCACTCACCCGACCTCCGCGCGGCCCCCGCTGCCGGTTTGGTCGCGCTTGCCGCATGCAGGCGCATGCTGGTGGGAACGGCCCTGCACAGGGGATCACCCGACCTCCGCGCGGCCCCCGCTTCTAGTTTGATCGCGCTCATCGCATGGAGTCGGATGCTGATGGGACAGGCCCTTTACCTGTGAGGGTGGCAGTTCCAAAGATCCTATAGCGGAGCAAGATAGACCACTCCTGCTAAATGCAATGGGCTGATGTGCAGTACGCAACGGAACGGAACGTGGGCCTTTTTTCCATCCATTTCCGTAACCGGACCGGACCCGACCCGACTCGCGGTGTATTCAACGTTACAGGGGAACAGTTTGTGTTAATAAATTAAAATTCTGAACATGAGAAGATTTTTACCAAATAACTTTTATTTTTACGAGGATGTTTCCGTAACCTGCTTCCGTCTCCGCACTGGTATCCTACGGGATCTTTGGTGCGGAGACAGAAGCCGGTTACGGAAATGGGGTCGAAAGTTACCCACGACTCTGCCCATGACCGTACTACGTCTTTTTCGTCGAGTGGTCTATCTTGCACGCTGTAGGATCTTTGGGCAGATCGAACGTTAACTTGGGAACTTGGGCACGTTCAAGTCTGACAGGACGGATGTCAAATGGCCTTTAGTTTAGTGCATCTCAAAACTAAAACCAAACTAAATGTGACGTTCTGGGTCAGGACCCAAAACATCACCCATTCACGTTCTCCAGAGATGCTGCCTGACCCCGCTGAGTTACTCCAGCACTTTGTGTCTTTTTTTTGTAGACCACTGCGTGCAGTTCCTGGTGCCTCCGTAAATTCTCAGTTGATACCTACCCACAGTACACACACAATGGACAATCGGTGCAGGAGTAGGCCATTCGGCCCTTCGAGCCAGCACCGCCATTCAATGTGGATCATGGCTGATCATCCCCAATCAGTACCCAGTTCCTGCCTTCTCCCCATATCCCCCGACTCCGCTATCTTTAAGCCATCTCACACATTGAAGAATTGACCCGAAGATCCTTGGTGATCATGGCAAGACATCAGCAACCTGCCACAGGGTGAACGGAGTGTGTTGGCGACTCCAGATAATACCCCTTGTTGCTATATTTAACATGTTCTGCTAATTAGGGCAGAAGAAAATGGCTGGCAACAAGAGCGTGACCGGAATGGAACAAAGGTGAAAACAGGCTTGGGGGGGGTGGGGGGAGAAAACTGGTCCAGAAGTCAATGGGAAGCCAAGATCAGGAGAATATCGAGCTGGTCATAACTTAGCTCCAGGGTTACAAGAAAACGTGAGGGATTAGACAATCTGTGAGGAGTCAACACTGGAAGTTAAACAGTCTGAGACCGATTGTTTTAAAGTAGTTGAGCTGGAAAAAAAGTGCAATTAAGAGAATCAGTCAGTGTAAAAGCAGAGATTAGGTGGGACATGACTCGAGGCACCGGCTTCTACTGATCTATGAACAAATTCCTCCGCTTCTTGCGGGCCAAACAATAGAATATTAGGGCACTAATTTCCAGTGTCAGTGGAAAGTAATTTAATTACAACAGGAATGCTAATTGCAAGATAAGTTAATTAGTATATTGGAATTGTTTCCGCTATAATTCTCCTACATTTCAATGAACAACATGTAGGCTCTATTCTGTATTAATTCTTCGTGTGTGCGTGTGAAAACCTTCCAGACACAATGGAGGCCATTAGTGAGAATAATGTGATTTATTGGATTTGCAGCTTTACCTCGTCTTGAATGTCGAACCTAGTGGGGTTTAGAAATTCAACCTAAATCTTTGCTCTATCAGAGTATGTAGGACATAATGAGTGACGGCTCAGCCGAGAGCAAGGTCAAACATCGCCCAGGAATGAGGTTAACCTATGAGGAGCGTTTGACGGCACTGGGCCTGTACTCGCTGGAGTTTAGAAGGATGAGGGGGTGGACCTCATTGAAACGTAATGAACAGTGATAGGCCTGGATAGAGTGGATGTGGAGAGGATGTTTCCACTAGTGGGAGAGTCTAGGACCAGAGGTCACAGCCTCAGAATTAAAGGACGTTCTTTTAGGAAGGAGACGAGGAGACATTTCTTTGCCGCAGACGGCTGTGGAGGCCAAGTCAGTGGATATATTTAAGGCAGATATAGATAGATTCTTGATTAGTACGTGTGTCAGGGGTTATGGGGAGAAGGCAGGAGAATGGGGTTAGAAGGGAGAGATAGAGCAGCCGTGATTGAATGGTGGAGTTGACTTGATGGGCCGAATGGCCTAATTCTGCTCCTATCACTTATGACCTTATTCAATCTCAGATTTGCTTTAAGAGCAAAGACAGACACAGAGTGCTGGAGTAACTCAGCGGGTCAGGCAGCATCTGTGGAGAACATGGATAGGTGACGTTTCACAGAGTGCTGGAGTAACTCAGCGGGTCAGGCAGCATCTGTGGAGAACATGGATAGGTGACGTTTCACAGAGTGCTGGAGTAACTCAGCGGGTCAGGCAGCATCTGTGGAGAACATAAATACTGCAGGTGACGTTGCGGGTTTAATTTAGTTTGGAGGTGCATCGCGGAAATAGGCCATTCGACCCATCGGGTCTGCGCAGACCAGTGATCCCCGCACGTTAAGACTATCCTACACACACACCAGGGACAGTTTACAATTTAACCAAGCCAATTAACCTGCAGACATGTACATCTTTGGAGCGTGCTTTCTAACACAACAAGCTGAATTTAGAACATAGAACATAGAACCGTTGCGGGATGGAACCCTTTTTCAGACCCAAAACATCACCTGTCCATGTTCTCCACAGATGCTGCCTGACCCGCTGAGTTACTCCAGCACTCTGTGAAACGTCATCTATCCATGTTCTCCACAGATGCTGCCTGACCCGCTGAGTTACTCCAGCACTCTGTGTCTTTTTATAGTTTAAATGAGATGAGTTTATTGTCACATCATCAGGGTGCATTGAAATTCCTTGTTGACATGAGGCTCACAGAGTGAACTGTGTACATGCTGTGATGATAAATGCATAGATGAGCGTACAACTGCTGAATGGTGGCAGATTGAAGTGTGAACCCGAATCAGGCAACAGTGGACCTCTCTTACCCATAAACATAGTGCAGGGGGGCTGGGTGTGGGCTGCAAATGTGGCCCCAAATTGTTTCATTATGGTCAAAGTTGGAACCACTGGGTGGCACTGATTCAGACCGTACAGTGCTGCTCCCTCATGCACCCGGCCCCTGGAAACTGCAGCCTCGCAGCACCAGAGACCCGGGTTCAATCACGACCACAGGTGCTGGCTGTACGGAGTTTGTACGTTCTCCCCGTGACCTGCGTGGGTTTTCTCCGGGCGCTCCGGTTTGCTCCCACACTCCATAGACGTGCAGGATTGGAGGTTCATTTGGCTTCTGTGAAATTGCAAACTGTCCCTGGCGTGTAGGAGAGTGTCAGTGCATGGACTGGTTCCACCAAGATGCAACACAGAACGCTATCAAAGTGTACAACTCCTTCCCCCTCGACCGACTCCCCTCCCCCTCCCCTCCCCCCCCCCCCCCCCCAATCTTTGCACATCCCCAATCCTGGACTTTAAACTCGTCATTTCACGTTCCATGCATCTTGCTGTGTTTTATGACAGATTTCCCTCCAGGGATAAAGAAATCGTATCGTATAATATCGTATCGCACAGGGCGATCACTGGTCTGTCAAGGAGGACTCTCTCTAACTTCTACAGGTGCACAGTAGAGAGCTTGCTGACTGGTTGCATCGTGGCTTGGTTCGGCAACTTGAGCGCCCTGGCGAGGAAAAGACTACAAAATGTAGTAAACACTGCCCAGTCCATCATCGGCTCTGACCTTCCTTCCATCGAGGGGATTTATCACAGTCGCTGCCTCAAAAAGGCTGGCAGCGTCATCAAGGACCCACACCACCCTGGCCACACACTCATCTCCCTGCTACTTTCAGGTAGAAGGTACAGGAGCCTGAGGACTGCAACAACCCGGTTCAGGAATAGCTACTTCCCCACAGCCATCAGGCTATTAAACCTGGCTCTGAACTCTGAACATTAATATCCCTCCACCTGTTATTTGCACTTTATTAATTTATTAATTCATGTGTGTATTTACGTATATAATTGTAGTCAATGCCTTCTATGTTCTGTTGTGCTATGCAAAGAAAGATTTTCATTGTCCTGTCAGGGACACATGACAATAAACTCTTTTGACTTTGGTCAGCATGGATTCAGTGTGGTGAAGGGCCTCTATGTTTACAAGCCTAAAGGCCCTGTCCCACTTGGGCATAATTAGCATATCACACAGGAGCTGTGCGAAGATTTTGTGAATCCCAAAACACTGGGGTGCGTCACTGCCTACGCTACCACGTGCCATGCGCACGTAATGCACGCCATGCACGCATCATGCGCGCGTCATGCGTCGTGATGCGTAAATGATGTCGTGTAATTGTAATGATGTCGCAGATCACTTTATTTTTCTTGTCGAAACAAGGATCTTCAGACGCTGCTGCAACCTATAAAGCTGCCAGGCTTTGTGCTTCCCTCTCTTCCAGCTCTCTTCACCCCCCACCCCCCACCCCAACCCCACAATCGGTCTGAAGAAGACTCCAGACCCTTAGAGCCACCAACCGACAGATGCTGCCCGACCCACTGAGTTACTTTAATTTTCTTTATTTGTTAATGTTAACTTTTCAGAATGTTAACCAGTGTATGTCTTTAGACTTTAGACCTTATAGTGCGGAAACAGGCCCTTCGGCCCACCGGGTCCATGCTGGCCAGCGATCACCCCGTACACTGGTACTATCCTACACACTAGGGACAATTTATAATTTTACCAAAGGCCAATTGACCTACAAACTTGTACATCCTTGGAGTGTGGGAGGAAACCGGAGAGCCTGGAGAAAACGATATCACAGTGATATCGTGCAAACTCCGTACAGACAGCACCCGTGGTCAGGATGGAACCCGGGTCTCTGGTGCTGTGGGGCAGCAAGTCTACCGCTGTGTCACCGTGCCGCACCAATGTGTTGTGTAATGTATTGTGCATTATTGCTCCAAGCTCTAAGTTTAAAATCTATACTTTATGTTCAAGATTTCATTCTTTCCTTTTGCTAGCATTTATTTTTGTTTTGTGAAATACCTTGGGACATAGTTGGTTAATATATTGAAGGTATTGTTCAGATGTCACAGTAGAGAGCTTGCTGACCGGTTGCATCGTGGCTTGGTTCGGCAACTTGAGCGCCCAGGAGCGGGAAAGGCTGCAGAAAGTAGTAAACACTGCCCAGTCCATCATCGGCTCTGACCTTCCTTCCATCGAGGGGATCTACCGCAGTCGCTGCCTCAAAAAGGCTGGCAGCATCATCAAGGACCCACACCACCCTGGCCACACACTCATCTCCCTGCTACCTTCAGGTAGAACGTACAGGAGCCTGAAGACTGTAACAACCAGGTTCAGGAATAGCTACTTCCTCACAGCCATCAGGCTGTGAAACTCAACTAAAACAAAACTATGAACTGTAACAACTTATTGCACTTTATCTACTTATTTATGTGTGTATATTTATATAATGGTAAATGGACACACTGATCTGTTCTGTAGTCAATGCCTACTATATTCTGTTGTGCTGAAGCAAAGCACGAATGTCATTGTCCTATCTGGGACACATGGCAATAAACTCACTTGAATCTTGATTTGATGTCTGCCAGTTTGAATTTTCTATCGTTTGTGATATCTATGATATCTCAGTGTAGCACGGTGGCGCAGCGGTAGAGTTGCTGCCTCACAGCGCCAGAGACCCGGCTTTGATCCCGCCCACGGATGCTGCCTGTACGGAGTTTCTACGTTCCCCCCCGTGACCTGCGTGGGTTTTCCCTCCGAGGTCTTCTGTTTTCCCCCACACTCCAAAGACGTGCAGGTTTGTAGATGGGAAGGAACTGCAGGTGCTGGTTTAAATCGAAGGTAGACACAAACTGCTGGAGTAACTCAGCGGGACAGGCAGCATCTCCGGAGAGAAGGAATGGGTGATGTTTCGGGTCGAGACCCCTCTTCGGACTTTACATTCTGAAGAAGGGTCTTGACCCGAAACGTCACCCATTCCTTCTCTCCCCGGAGATGCTGACTGTCCCGCTGAGTTACTCCAGCAGTTTGTGTCTACCTTAGGTTTGAAGGTAAATTGACGATATACAGGTAAAACTGTCCCTAGTGTGTGTAGGATAGTGTTAATGTGCGGGGATCGCTAGTCGGCGCGGACTCGGTGGGCCTATATGGGATGGCGGGACTGTCATTTGAGGAAAGATTGAAAAGACTAGGCTTGTATTCACTGGAGTTTAGAAGGATGAGGGGGGGATCTTATAGAAACATATAAAATTATAAAAGGACTGGACAAGCTAGATGCAGGAAAAATGTTCCCAATGTTGGGCGAGTCCAGAACCAGGGGCCACAGTCTTGGAATAAAGGGGAGGTCATTTAAGACTGAGGTGAGAAAAAACTTTTTCACCCAGAGAGTTGTGAATTTATGGAATTCCCTGCCACAGAGGGCAGTGGAGGCCAAGTCACTGGATGGATTTAAGAGAGAGTTAGATAGAGCTCTAGGGGCTAGTGGAATCAAGGGATATGGGGAGAAGGCAGGCACGAGTTATTGATAGGGGACGATCAGCCATGATCACATTGAATGGCGGTGCTGGCTCGAAGGGCCGAATGGCCTCCTCCTGCACCTATTTTCTATGTTTCTATGTTTCTATTTCTAAACTAAACCATACTAACAGTAAAATTTTCCAATCTCCAGAAACAGCCAACTCTCTAAAGAACTAACTGTCCATTCCAACTATTTGTTATAGCGTGCGGGGAAGTGGCTTGGATTGTGTCCTGATGTATAAAATGTGACATTACAAAGATAATGAGAATCGCGCTGGGATTTCTGAGTTTGAACATGGATGATGAAGAAGGGCTTCCTCTTGCTCAGTTTCAGTCTAGTTTATTGTCACGTGTACAGAGGTACAGTGAAAAGCTTGTGTTGCGTGCTAACCAGTCAGCAGAAAGACAATACATGATTACAATCGAGCCGTTCACAGTGTACAGATACATGATAAGGGAATAACGTTTAGTGCAAGGTGAAGCCAGCAACGTCCAATCAAGGTCTTTCAAAACTCGCACGAACAGACTCAGAGACAGCTTCTACCCCATAGCAATACGTGAGCTTAACAGTGCAAAATAAGAAATAAAACTCACATTCAACTGAATAGTTTTTTTAATATGTATATATTTTTACCCTTCCTTATATTTTAAGATAGTTCTTGTGAATCGCACCGTTGGATTGACTTTTAAATTTTGTTGCACCGTGTGCAAACAGGCAAGTGGAACTAGCCCAAACACCATGTGCTAGTTGGTGAGACCACACCTGGAGTATTGCGTGCAGTTCTGGTCTCCAAATCTGAGGGAGGACATTATTGCCATAGAGGGAGTGCAGCGAAGGTTCACCAGACTGATTCCTGGGATGCCAGGACTGTCTTATGAACAAAGACTGCATAGACTCGGTTTACACTCTCTAGAATTTAGGAGATTGAGAGGGGATCTTATAGAAACTTACAAAATTCTTAAGGGGTTGGACAGGCTAGATGCAGGAAGATTGTTCCCGATGTTGGGGAGGTCCAGGACAAGGGGTCACAGCTTAAGGATAAGGGGGAAATCCTTTAGGACCGAGATGAGAAGGACTTTTTTCACACAGAGAGTGGTGGGTCTCTGGAACTCTCTGCCACAGAGGGTAGTTGAGGCCAGTTCATTGGCTATATTTAAGAGGGAGTTAGATGTGGCCCTTGTGGCTAAGGGGATCAGGGGGTATGGAGAGAAGGCAGGTACGGGATACTGAGTTGGATGATCAGCCATGATCATATTGAATGGCGGTACAGGCTCGAAGGGCCGAATGGCCTACTCCTGCACCTAATTTCTATGTTTCTATGTTTCTATGTGCAATGACAATGAAGAGATTCTGATTCTGATTCTGAGGAAAGATTTAAGAGTGTGGAGCAAGTGTAATCTTCAAAAATAGAAAATAGGTCATAAATCATAAGGAACAGGAGAAGAATTAGGCCATTCGGCCCATCAAGTCTACTCTGTCATTCAATCATGGCTGATCTATCTCTCCCTCCAAACCTCATTCTCCTGTCTTATCCCCATAACCACCGGCACCCGTACTAATCAAGAAATCCACTCATAGTTGCAGGAGTAGGCCAATATGATCATGGCTGATCATCCAAAATCAGTACCCAGTTCCTGCTTTCTCCCCGTATCCCTTGATTCCGTTAGCCCCAAGAGCTGAATCTAACTCTCTCTTGAATACACTCAGATAATTGGCCTCCACTGCCTTCCGTGGATTCTGGGTGAAAAGGTTTTCCTCATCTCTGCGACGATTGTAGACCTGCTTCTGTGGCGAGTGGCCTGGATTGGGCGCCATCTTGGAATGATGCCCTCTTAACACTGTCGAAGAGTCATAGACCTGTACAGCAGGGAAACAGGCCCTTCGGCCCACCTTGTCCCTGCCCACCAATTGGCACATTGGGCTAGTTCCACTTGCCTGTGTTTGGCCCATTGGCCTCTAAACCCTTCCTATCCATATATCTGTCCAAATATCTTCTAAAAGTTGGAACAGTATCTATCTTTTCAGTTCAGTTCAGTCTGTTGTCACGTGTAGCGAGGTAATAGTGAAAAGCTTTTTGTTGCGTGCTATCCAGTCAGCGGAAAGTCTATACTTGTTTATGACAACAATCAGGCCATCCACAGTGTACAGATACAGGATATATGGATGGGGGAAGGGGGGCAGGAGTTAGGATGGATCAGTTAAACAGAGAGATCCAGGAAACCTTGCTCCAATTAGTTTGTACGCTCGCGTCGTGAACTGCGTGGGTTTTCTCCGGGATCTCGGGTTTCCTCTCATACACCAAAGACGTGGGGGTTTGTAGGTTAATTGGCTTGGTATAATTGTAAAACTGCCCCTAGTGCGTCTAGGATAGTGTTAATGTGTGGGGATCGCTGGTCGGTGCGGACTCGGTGGGCCGAAGGGCCCGTTTCCGCGCTGTATCCCTAATCTAAACTACAGTGCATTCAGAAAGTATCAGACCCCTTCACTTTTTCCACATTTTGTTACGTTACAACCTTATTCTAAAATGGATTAAATTCATTTTTTTAATCATCAATCTATACACAATACCCCATAATAAAAAAGCATAAACAGGGGTTTTTTGCAAAGTTATTAAAAATAAATAACTGAAATATCACATTTACATAAATACTCAGACCCTTAACTCAGTACTTTGTTGAGGCACCTTTGTCAGTGATTACAGCCTCAAGTCTTCTTGGGTATGACGCTACAAGCTTGGCACACCAGTATTTGGGTAATTTCTCCCAATTTTCTCTGCAGTTCCTCTTGAGGTTGGATGGGGAACATCGATGCACAGCTATTTTCAAGTCCCTTCAGACATATTCGATCGGTTTCAAGTCTGGGCTAGCTGGGCCATTCAAGGACATTCACAGACTTGTCACAAAGCCACTCCTGCCTTGTCTTGGCTGTGTGCTCAGGGTCGTTGTCCTGTTGGAAGGTGAACCTCTGCCCCAGTCTGAGGTCCTGAATGCTCTGGAACAGGTTTTCATCAAGGATCTCTCACTGTACTTTGCTCCGTTCATCGTTCCCTCGATCCTGACTAGTCTCCCAGTTCCTGTCACTGAAAAATATCCCCACAACATGATGCTGCCACCACCATGCTTCACCGTAGGTATGGTATTGGCCAGGTGATGAGCGGTGCCTGGTTTCCTCCAGAAGTGACGCATGGCATTCAGGCCAAAGAGTTCAATCTTGGTTTCATCAGACCACAAAATCTTGTTCCACATGGTCTGAGAGTCCTTTAGGTGCCTTTTGGCAAGCAGGCTGTCATGTGCCTTTTACTGAGGAGTGGCTTCCGTCTGGCCACTCTACCATAAAGGCCTGATTGGTGGAGAGCTACAGATATAGTTGTCCTTCTGGAAGATTCTCCCATCTCCACAGAGGAACTCTGGAGCTCTGTCAGAGTGACCATCGGGTCTTGGTCACCTCCCTGACCAAGGCCCTTCTCCCCCGATTGCTCAGTTTGGCCGGGTGGCCAGCTCTATGAAGAGTCCTGGTGGTTCCAAAGTTCTTCCATTTAAGAATGACGGAGGCCACTGTGCTCTTCAGGACCTGCAATGCTGGAGAAATTGTTTCATACCCTTCCCCAGATCTGTGTCTCGACACAATCTTGTCTCGGAGGTCTACGGACAATTCCTTCATCTTCATGACTTGGTTTTTGCTCTGACATGCACTGTCAACTGTGGGACCTTATATAGACATGGCCCCTTTCTTAATCATGTCCAATCAATTTAATGTACCACTTGTGGACTCCAATCAAGTTGGAGAAACATCTCAAGGATAATCATGGAAACAGGATGAACCAAAGCTCAATTTTGAGTGTCATAGCAAAGGGTCTGAATACTGATGTAAATGTGATATTTCAGTTATTTATTTTAATTAGTTGGCAAATTTTCTAAACACCTTGTTTTCGCGTCT
>OY740797.1:4716356-4932262 GCA_963514005.1 Raja brachyura | reverse complement strand
GACTCCCCCAACATCGGGAACATGTTTCCTGCCTCTAGCGTGTCCAAACCCTTAATAATCTTATATGTTTCAATAAGATTGCCTCTCATCCTTCTAAACAAGCCCAGCTGCTCCATCCTCTCAGCATATGACAGTCCCGCCATCCCCGGGAATTAACCTAGTGAACCTACGCTGCACTCCCTCAATAGCAAGAATGTCCTTCCTCAAATTAGGGGGACCAAAACTGCACACAATACTCCAGGTGAGGTCTCACTAGGGCTCTGTACAACTGCAGAAGGACCTCTTTGCTCCTATATTTGATTCCTCTTGTTATAAAGGCCAACATGCCATTCACTTTCTTCACTGCCAGCTGTACCTGCATGCTTACTTTCATAGACTGATGAACAAGGACCCCCAGATCCCGTTGTACTTCCCCTTTTCCCAACTTGACGCCATTTAGATAGTAATCTGCCTTCCTGTTTTTGCTACCAAAGTGGATAACCTCACATTTATCCACATTAAACTTCATCTGCCATGCATCTGCCCACTTCCCCAACCTGTCCAAATCACCCTGCATTCTCATAGCATCCTCCTCACAGTTCACACTGCCACCCAGCTTTGTGTTATCTGCAAATTTTCTAACTCTCTGGGTGAAAATGTTTTTTCTCACCTCATCCCAGCATCACACGGGAGGGCTGGTCCCCCAACGCAATATTACACCTCTCCACCTATTTCAATATTGGTGGCCAGTGAGGGGGGGGGGGGGGGGGGGGCTTTCTGGAGCGCTAGTATGGTGTTGTGGGCTGATGGGACTGGTTTCCAGATGGCTAGTATGGACGTTGTGGGCCGAATGGAGTCTTGGGTTGGCGGCTCAATCACTCAAGCCTGTTGTGCTGGCAGCTCACTCACTCACGGCTGGTGGGCTGGTAGTTGACTCACGGCTATTCCTTGAAATTCCATTTCAAGCAGGGTGCAAGGCCACTAAAGACAGCGAGTTGTGACCTCTCCCTCCTGCATCCTGCACTTCTGTTCTTTTAGTTCCTCCCCCCCCCCCCCACCAGAAGGGGCTTGGCCTTCATGGCGTCATTGACAGGAGAGAGAATCTCAACATTTTTTAAACACTAATAACTCTTTTTATTGTTCAACGATGGGAAAAATCCTTGGCACCTGATGAGCGGAGGGGGACTCTGAGTAAGATGCCCAAAAATCACAGCCGTACGTGGTTTTCTCTAAAATCAATATAAAGCGCAAACAGGAAGTGGTCAAGATTAGACTTTTAATTATATAGAAGGCAAGGCAACTTTAATTAGGCAAGGCAACTTTAATTAGACAAGGCAACTTTAATTAGGCAAGGCAACTTTAATTAGGCACGGCAACTTTAATTAGCAAAGGCAACTTTAATTAGACAAGGCAACTTTAATTAGGCAAGGCAACTTTAATTAGACAAGGCAACTTTAATTAGGCAAGGCAACATTAATTAGGCAAGGCAACTTTAATTAGCAAAGGCAACTTTAATTAGACAAGGCAACTTTAATTAGACAAGGCAACTTTAATTAGGCAAGGCAACATTAATTAGGCAAGGCAACTTTAATTAGCAAAGGCAACTTTAATTAGGCATGGCAACTTTAATTAGTCAAGGCAACTTTAATTATGCAACACAGCTTTAGCATTTCCAAACTAAAGGAAACACAGCTTTAGCATTTCTTAGATTAGATTAGATTTTATGTATTGTCATTCGAACCTCAGAGAGGCTCAAACGAAACTCCATTTCTACAAGCCGTACAAACAGAACAATTCATTAAAAAAACACACAAACAATTCAATTCACACAAGCATCCATCACAGTGAATCTCCCCCTCACTGTGATGGAAGACAAAGTTCTTCTCTCTCCCCTGCACCATTTCTCTCCCGATGTTGAAGCCCCAGGTGGGCGGTTGGTTTCCAAAACCAAATGCAACACAGCTTTAGCATTTCCAAACCATATTTTCAAACCACATTAAGGGCACTGACAGGTCAGTAAAACCACTCACATCTTAGTAGACATGCATTCAGTGTTATTCACAGCTGAGACTGAGAGACATGAGCCTCTCGCCCCTCCCCGCGCCCCCACCCCCCCCCCCCCCCCCATCGTGCAGAGACTGTCTGAGGCACTCGACACTTCTGGGTTTTATAGTCCCTCTGGAAAGGGCGTGGCCTTCAGGAGAGAGAATCTCAACATTTTTTAAACACTAATAACTCTTTCATCGATGGGAAAAATCCTCTTGTCCTGCGCAGCAGAGGGGGACTCTGAGTAAGATGGTCAAAAATCACAGCCGTAGGTGGCAGCGTGTTTTCTAAAATCAATATACAGAACAACAGGAAGGGGTCAAGATCAGACTTTTAGTAATATAGATAATCCAACACTTTCCAGGAGAGAGGATTTACGAGGACGTTGCCAGGACTCAAGGGCCTGAGCTACAGGGAGAGCTTGGGCAGACCAGGACTTTATTCTTTGGGGCACAGGAGGATGAAGAGTGATCTTATAGAGGTGCACAATATCACACGGGGAATAGATAGGGTGATACACAAAAGAATCACCTTTTACCCAAAGTCTTTTACGCAAAGTAGGGGAATTAAGAACCAGATGTCATGGGTTTAAGGTGAGGGGTGGGGGAGATTAAATAGTAAATTTTTCACACTGAGGGTGGTGGGTGTATAGAACGAGCTGCTGGAGGAGGTAGTTGAGGCAGGGACTATAACCACATCTAAACGATGTTGGGACAGGTAGAAAAGGTTTAGAAGGATATGGACCAAACGTGGGCAGATGGGACGAGTGTAGATAGGACATTGTGGTTTTCTTGGGCAGGTTGGGCTGAAGGGCCTGTTTCAGTGCTGTATGCCTATATGACCCTTGACTCATAGAAACATAGAAAATAGGTGCAGGAGGAGGCCATTCGGCCCTTCGAGCCAGCACCACCATTCATTGTGATCATGGCTGATCGTCCCCAATCAATAACCCGTGCCTGCCTTCTCCCCATATCCCTTGACTCCACTAGCCCCTAGAGCTCTATCTAACTCTCTCTTAAATCCATCCAGTGACTTGGCCTCCACTGCCCTTATGTGGCAGGGAATTCCATAAATTTACAACTGAGTTTTTTCTCACCTCAGTCTTAAATGATCTCCCATTTATTCTAAGACTGTGGCCCCTGGTTCTGGACTTGCCCAACATTGGGAACATTTTTCCTGCATCTAGCTTGTACAGTCCTTTTATAATTTTATATGTTTCTATAAGATTCCCCCTCAACCTTCTAAACTCCAGTGAATACAAGCCTAGTCTTTTCCTCATATGACAGCCCCGCCATCCCTTAATTACCTCTCTCTCTTAATTACCATGTAAGTATTTAACTAACCCGTTAACACTTTTTTTCTGTCGATCATTGTGTGATACAGTGTGGAAACAGGCCCTTCGGCCCAACCTGCCCACGCCGGCCAACATGTCCCATCTACAATAGTTCCACCTGCCTACGCTTGGTCCATCTCCCTCCAAAACCTGTCCTATCCATGTATCTGTCTAACTGTTCCTTAAACGTTGGGATAGTCCCTGCCTCAACCACCTCCTCTGGCAGCTTGTTCCATGCACCCACCACCCTTTGTCTCACACAAAACTATTTGCAACATGAAACACCCTGCTCCCTCCTTGTTGTTTTGACCCGGTCATTATTGGCCGACCCGGCGATCACCCTGTGCACCGGCACAACCCCACACACAATTTGCAATTCCCCCAAAGCCAATTAACCTGCAAACCTGCCCGCCTTTGCATCACACCTGTTATCCGTTTAGAACGGAGACGAGGAAACACTTTTTCTCACTGAGAGTTGTGAGTCTGTGGAATTCTCTGCCTCAGAGCGCGGTGGAGGCTGGTTCTCTAGATACTTTCAAGAGAGAGCTAGATAGGGCTCTTAAAGATAGTGGAGTCAGGGGCTATGGGCAGAAGGCAGGAACGGGGTACTGATTGGGGATGATCAGCCATGATCACATTGAATGGCGATGCCGGCTCGAAGGGCCGAATGGCCTCCTCCTGCACCTATTGTCTATTGTCTATCCCACTTTCCCATCCAGTCCCCACACACTCGGGGACAATTTTCAGAGGCTTAATTAACCTACAAACCCGCACGTCTTTGGGATGTGGGAGGAAATCGGCGCACCCGGAGGAAACCTGCGGAGTCACAGGGAGAACGTGCAAACTCCCCACAGACAGCGGCCAAGGTCAGGATGGAACCCGGGTCTCTGGCGCTGTGAGGCAGCGGGAGATTCTATCTCGGGCTTCCCGATATCTTCCAAACGCTGGGATTGTTGCTGGCAAGTGATTTGATAAATTGCCGTGTTCTGGAGAGGCTTTGTACCTGACACATATTCAGATGTTGGATCTGACGGTTGCAAGCTAATTGCTGATCTGTAGGAGAATTAAATCAATTAGTGCTTTGGAGAGCAGTTATTTGCAGCTCCAGGTAGCTGAACATTAAGAAAGCTTGATGGTAAAGGGCATGTGCAACGGCACGAGCTCTTTCTTTACGTGACGTTTCAAAGTCTAGAGCCACGTGTGGGAAAAGGAGTCTGTATTCCCCGTACCCGTGAGATTCACCAGAGCCACCCGGCTGTGTTGGTTAACACTGACGCAGCGGTCGAGTTAAGGGCCTGTCCCACTTGGGCGACCTAATCCGCAAGTTCTGGCGAGTTTGCCCTCGACTCGTACTCACAGCACGGTCGACACGAGGCCGTAGGATGTCTTCGTAACTCTCCTTCATGCTCGAGAGTGGTCCCCGCGTACTCGGGGCCTCAGCTAGGTCGCGGCGTTTTTTTCAACATGTTAAAAAATGCCCGCGAGTAAAAGAAGGTCGTCATGGAAAAAATCGATACTTTTTTTACTCGTAGCTTTAGCCGTAGTAGGTCGGCATGTTAGTCGTAGGTAATCGAGGGTAGTTGAAGGTAGTGGTAGATAGTCTTCATCGCAGTCGAAGGGAGGTCGAAGGAGGCCGTCTTCACTCTCCACTTTTCGGTGTACAATTTTCCTGAAGTTTGTAGCTAGACTTCAACATAGTCGAAGGAGGTCTTCAACATGACATTTTTCCAAACTCTCCTAAACTCGCCAATTAGTCGCCCAAGTGGGACAGCCCCTTTAGAAACTAGAAAATAGGTGCAGGCGTAGACCATTCGGCCCTTCGTGCCAGCACCGCCATTCAATTGTGAGTGTGGAATTCTCTGCCTCAGAGGGCGGTGAAGGCTGGTTCTCAACATACTTTCAAGAGAGAGCTAGATAGGGCTCTTGAAGATAGCGGAGTCAGGGGATATTAGTCAAATGCAGGGTGGTGGGACTAATGTCGATGGGACATGTTGGCCGGTGTGGGCAAGTTGAGCTGAAGTGCCACTTTCCGCTGCTGTATCCCTCTGTGACTCTATAATCTATTTATCACATCGAGAAAATAGCCTGCAGATGAGTAATTTTTACCTAATTTTATTTCATGAACACATTATGGGCATTTATAATAAACATCGAGTGTTGTGATAATAATCGTCAAGTTCAGACTTCTAATTATATAGAAGGCAAGGCGACTTTAATTAGGCAAGGCAACTTTAATTAGGCAAGGCAACTTTAATTAGCAAAGGCAACTTTAATTAGGCAAGGCAACTTTAATTAGCAAAGGCAGCTTTAATTCGGCAAGGCAGCTTTAATTAGGCAAGGCAACTTTAATTAGGCAAGGCAACTTTAATTATGCAACGCAGCTTTAGCATTTCCAAACCAAAGGCAACACAGCTTTAGCATTTCCAAACTAAAGGAAACACAGCTTTAGCATTTCTTAGATTAGATTTGATTAGATTTTATTTATTGTCATTCAAACCTCAGAGAGGCTCAAACGAAACTCTGTTTCTACAAGCCGTACAAACAGAACAATTCATTAAAAAAACACACAACAATTCAATTCACACAAACATCCATCACAGTGAATCTCCTCCTCACTGTGACGGAAGGCAAAGTTCTTCTCTCTCCCCTGCATCTGCAGTTCCTTGTGTCTCCATCGAAGATTTGAAGATTGCAGATGAGTGATCAAGGACAGAGGAAAGTTTCCTGTTGTGGAATCGTGTTGGCAACATTTGGACAGTTGCGCAGTAACGTTGAATAAATACGTTGCTGTTCCCATCCTGCTGCTTGTGAGGATTGGGACACATTTAAGAGCCTTATTTTCCTCTATCTGTACTAAGCCGTTCCCTTAAGAGATTTGTTGCTTTGCATAGATTCCATGGCAAGACAATTTGTACATGATGTACGGGGCTTGGCTAGATGCTGGGGAAGGCATTCTGCCTTTTTTTATTGTTTCATAACTTTTTTCAATTATCTAAATGTTGCAGTTATTGCTGCATTGGCATTGGGATTTGAGAAAATAACTTCAACATTTGACACTGGGCTTGTTTACTGAGCAGATTAATGTCCTCCCAGACTGGAACTGCCTGGGGCGTCAACATGGGGCCATTCGTCTTGTGACTCCTGGCATAACGAGGTTTCTCCGGCCTGAAGAAGCTGGCTTCTGGAAAGTTCTCCCGTCTTCGGCACTGAAAATAGACGCAAAGCGCTGAAAAAATCAGCGGGTCAGGCAGTTCAGTTTAGTGGAGTTTATTGTCACGTGTACCGAGGTACAGTGAAAAGCTTTTGTTGCATGCTAACCAGCCAGCCCGGAAAGACAATACATGATTACAATCGAGCCGTCCACAGTGTACAGATACATGGTAAGGGAATAACGTTTAGTGCACGGTAAAAGCCAGCAACGTCCGATCAAAGATAGTCCGAGGGTCACCAATGAGGTAGATAGTAGCTCAGGACTGGAATTCTCTGCCTCAGAGGGCAGTGGAGGCCGGTTCTCTGGATGCTTTCAAGAGAAGCTAGATAGGGCTGTTAAAAATAGAGGAGTCAGGGGATATGGGGAGAAGGCAGGAACGGGGTACTGATTGGGGATGATCAGCCATGATCACATTGAATGGCGGTGCTGGCTCGAAGGGCCGAATGGCCTCCTCCTGCACCTATTGTCTACAGTCTATTGACTGGACACAAAAAGCTGGAGTAACTCAGCGGGACAGGCAGCATCTCTGGAGAGAAGGAATGGGTGACGTTTCGGGCCGGGACTGAAGTCTGAAGAAGGGTCTCGACCCCAAACGTCACCCATTCCTTCTCTCCAGAGATGCTGCCTGTCCCGCTGAGTTACTCCAGCATTTTGTGTCTATCTTCGGTTGAAACCAGCATCTGCAGTTCCTTCCTACACAGAGGTTCGGGACTGCTCTTTAGTTGTGGCAGCATCTCTGGAGGAAATGGACGGGCGAGGTTTAGGGTCGGGACCCAGAAGCACCGCTAGCACGATCCAAAAGGCCACGGTTCCACATGGATAAACACTGGGCTGTATTATCACTCACTCCATTTGACATTCTAGTTTTCACTTTGCCTTTCAACATATTTAGCTTGGCTTGCCCTCCGTCATCAACGCGTTTCTGCTTTTAGTTTTGCCCTTTGTGCCGTGATGGATCACTTTTTGTGTTCCATATTATCTTAAGGGGCCAGCCGAGAACTTCCTTGGAGAACGCCACCTCTTTATCATAGTGACATTTAAAAAGTAAATACATTCATTAAAATAGATTTGTTGCAGGAGTTACATGCTCTATTTTGGAGCTGCAAGGTGACCAAGAAGGTTGCTTGGATTTTTTTTTAAAACATGTTGTACTGCATGAGGACAACCTGGAGGCAGGAAACACGTTCCCGATGTTGGGGGGAGTCCAGAACCAGGGGCCACAGTTTAAGAGTAAGGGGTAAGCCATTTAGAACGGAGACGAGGAAACACTTTTTCACACAGAGAGTGGTGAGTCTGTGGAATTCTCTGCGGAGGCCAATTCTCTGGAGGCTTTCAAGAAAGAGTTAGATAACCATATAACAATTACAGCACGGAAACAGGCCTTCTTGGCCCTTCCAGTCCGTGCCGACCATTTATTTTCCCCTAGTCCCATCTACCTGCACTCAGACCATACCCCTCCATTCCCTTCCCGTCCATATACCTATCCACTTTACTTTTAAATGTTACAATCGATCCTGCCTCCACCACTTCTGCTGGAAGATCATTCCACACAGCCACCACTCTCTGAGTAAAGAAGTTCCCCCTCATGTTACCCCTAAACTTCTGTCCCTTGATTCTCATGTCATGCCCTCTTGTTTGAATCTTCCCTACCCTCAATGGGAAAAGCTTATCCACGTCAACTCTGTCTATCCCTTTCATCATTTTAAAGACCTCAATCAAGTCCCCCCTCAACCTTCTGCGCTCCAAAGAATAAAGACCTAACTTGTTCAACCTTTCTCTGTAACTTAGTTGCTGGAACCCAGGCAACTGGGCTCGTAAAGATAGCAGAGTCAGGGGATATGGGGAGAAGGCAGGAATGGGGTACTGATTGTAGATGGTCAGCCATGATGGGGTGGGAGATTGCAACTTTCACGTGGTCCGCCCTGTTTCGACGAATGCAATCAACCCGGCGCGCATAATCAAATAAGATCAAAGAACAAGTTGTCCGACAACTTTAGGCCGTGCACGGCGTATGCAAGAAGAAGTCGGCCATGATCGGTGAATGGCGGTGCTGGCTCGAAGGGCCGAATGGCCTCCTCCTGCACATATTGTCTATTGTCTACTTTCCCATCCAGTTTACTTACTCTCACTTCTCCTTTAGTTTAGTTTTGTTTTAGTTTAGCTAAACAGCCTGGAAACAGGCCCTTCGGCCCACTGAGTCCGCCCCGATCTGCGATCCCCGCACACTAACACTACCCTCCACACGCTTGGGACCATTTTGACGTTGACACCAAGCCAACTAACCCGAAGATCTCGGAGAAAACCCACGCAGGTCACGGGGAGAACGTGCAAACTCCGTACCGACAGCGCCTGTAGTCGGGATCGAATCCGAGTCTCCGGCGCTGCAAGCGCTGTAAGGCAGCGACTCTACCGCTGCGCCACCGTGCCGCCCTTGATTGGCCCACTGTAAATTGTCCCTAGTGTGTAGGATAGTGGGATAGCATAGGACCAGTGTGAACGGGCGATCGATGGGCAGCGCGGACTCGGTGGGCCGAAGGGCCTGTTTTCCGAGTTGTATCCCTTAACTACACTAAACGTGAAGCACAGTCCTGTGACGTTTAACAGGGTGTTGGTTTTTGTTGCATCAGGAAAATTAAATGCTAGACATTTAATTCATGTCAATAATTTAGACTTGAAGTGCTGGCCAAATCTAATTTATCACCTCCTCCCCCTCATCCTCATCCTCATCACAAACAAAAGTACAACCTGGTTCTGCTGCCAGTTAAGTATTTAAGCAATTTAATGATAAGTGTTGCCAGACTCATCACTAATTCATGAGAGTGAATAAGTAAGTGCTCCAGCTAATTCTACTTGAAATAGAAACTGTCAACAGAAGGTCTTCAGATTAGATCACTTGTTAAAATTTAACTTATTCAGAACCAAGTTCAGCTGCTCCATAGTCAGTGTGGCCCTTGTGAAACCCTGGGTCTATGGGTGAATCTCTGCTCTACTCTTAGTGCAGGAAGGAACTGCAGATGCTGGTTTATATCGAAGATAGACGCAAAAGGAGGTAGATAGCAGCTCAGGACTGGACACAAAAGGCTGGAGTAAGGGGCCTGTCCCACCAGCATGCAACTCCATGCGATGAGCGCGACCTAACGTGGTCTCTTGAGCCGTCCGGCGTCGCAGGGCCGGTCCCACTTCGATTGTGCGGAATTGTGCGGAGTTCGTCCCGATATCGCGCGGGGCTCCGAAAAACTGACCGTGTTCAAAAATTCCGCGCGGCAACGGCTTGTCGGCTCACAGTCGCCTCGACGTCATGCCTCCGTGACCCTCTCTGTGTGTGCCTCCGTGACCCTCTCTGTGTGTGCCTCCGTGACCCTCTCTGTGTGTGTGCCTCCGTGACCCTCTCTGTGTGTGCCTCTGTAAGCCTCTCTGTAGGTGCCTCCGTGACCCTCTCTGTGTGTGCCTCCATGACCCTCTGCGTGTGTGGCTCCGTGGCCCTCTGTGTGTGTGCCTCTGTGCCCCTCTCTGTGTGCCCCTCTCTGTCCTGGCGAACTTACCTTGAAGACTTCGCTCCAAGTTTGCCTCACTTTGCGCCGCATTGCGCCACTCACCCGACCTCCGCGCGGCCCTCGTTGCCGGTTTGGTCGCGCTTGCCGCATGCAGGCGCATGCTGGTGGGAACGGCCCCGTACAGGGGATCACCCGACCTCCGCGCGGCCCCCGCTTCTAGTTTGATCGCGCTCATCGCATGGAGTCGGATGCTGGTGGGACAGGCCCTTAACTCAGCGCGACAGGCGGCATCTCTGGAGAGAAGGAATGGGTGACGTTTCAGATCGAGACCCCCTTCTTCAGAAACGTCACCCATTCCATATGTCACCCATGTCATGTCTCCATTGATGCTGCCTGTCTCTCCTCTTTGGTAACTGGCACCAAGGTCACTTCTCTGCCACTTACGGTTGTATTGAGGTACAGCAGGCCATGTCCGCACCGTCCACCGATCACCCGTTCACACTAGTTCTATGTTATGCCACTTTCTCATTGACTCCCGAAACGGCAGGGCTGATTTACAGCGGGACGATTAGCGAGCCGCTAAGAGACGTCCCGAGCTCCGACGTACCCGCTACGTTCATTCTACTTGCTTCCACGAGTTTGATTTTTGTTTAAAACTCAGGAGAGCTCTTGAATGAACTCGTACAGTGGGACAAGGGCTTTAACTCAGCGGCTTAGACAGTGTCTCTGCAGAAAAGGAATAGGTGACGTTTTGGGTCAAGACCATTCTTCATGTGTCTACCTTCAACTGACCAGTCAGTTGGATATTATTCCCCAATTTAGACGCCAGCCAGCTTGCGGATACTGATGTGCGGGACATTGCAAAGTCAACTGAGTTGGATCAACTCTGCCAACCCCGCACTTGCTACCCACGTTGTTGCAAGGTGCTCTGTCCATGTTAAACTATTGGCTTGCTCGGCTATTTCAGAGGGCCGCTGATCAACCACATTGCTTTGGGTAGAAACGAGGAACTGCAGATGCTGCCAAGGAAAGTCACAAAGTGCTGGAGTAACTGCTGAAAGTAGGTTAACATACGATGGGCGCTGGGCCTGTACTCGCTGGAGTTTAGATGGATGAGGTAGGGGGGGACACCTTATTGAAACTTACCAAATAGTGAAAGGCCTGGATAGAGTGGATGTGGAGAGGATGTTTCCACCAGTGGGAGAGTCTAGGTCCAGAGGTCGCAGCCTCAGAATAAAAGGATGTTACTTTAGGAAGGAGATGAGGATGAGAATTTCTTTAGTCAGAGGGTGGTGTGTTCGTTCGTTCGTGTGTCAGGCGACACATAGCTCGCTGTCATCCTCCAACACGTTGACAGAAGTGGTCGCCCGGCGCGTCACTTAGTGCTTTGTGCCGTCCTTCGTTTCCGGGGATCGCCACGAGGAGACTTCTGTTATCATCCCCAGAGGGTGGTGCATCTGTGGAATTCTTTGCCACAGAAGGCTGTGGAGGCCAAGTCAATGGATATTTCCAAGGCAGAGGTAGATAGATTCTTGATTTGTACGGGTGTCAGGGGTTATGTGGAGAAGGCAGGAGAATGGGTCAGGAGGGAGCGATAGATCAGCCATGATTGAATGGCGGAGTAGACTTGATGGGCCGAATGACAAATTCTGCTCCTATCTCATATGACCTCAGCAGGCCAGGCATCTGTGGAGGATATGGATAGGTGACGTTTCGGGTTGGGACTGATCTTCAACTGAAAATAGACAATAGACAATTGGTGCAGGAGTAGGCCATTTGGCCCTTCGAGCCAGCACCGCCATTCACTGTGACCATGGCTGATCATCCCCAATCAGTACCCCGTTCCTGCCTTCTCCCCATATCCCCTGACTCCGCTATCTTTAAGAGCCCTATCCAGCTCTCTCTGGAAAGCATCCAGAGAATCGGCCTCCACTGCCTTCCAAGGCAGAGAATTCCACAGACTCACCACTCTCTGTGAGAAAAAGTTTTTCCTCATCTCAGTCCCAAATGGCCGACCCCTTATTCTTCAGGCTCCTGTGCTTCTATGCCGTTGGCTGCCTAATCCTCTCAGAACCTATTACAGACCAGACGCAGTGAACAAGTATCTGTGAAATAGTATTTAATATATTTTAAGTTTGTGCTATTTTGTCAATCAGCTCCACCAAAGATTATTCGCCATTGTAACTTTGCAACTCTTTGCTGTAATGTTTTTGCATATCTGGGACAATCGACCGTGACCTATTTAGCGTTGACGTTTAATCTTTGGTTGGATGCAATTTCAGTATAACGTGTGCAGTGAAGGTTAAGCTGTTTTGTTGCGTTTTATTTTGTGTGCTAGGCATTTATCAGGCCGTTCCGGGAACATCACATCGATCCGACTGCAATAACCAGACACGACTTCATTGAGACCAATGGCGATAACTGCATGTTTGCTGTGGTCCCGCTTGCTCACATGACCTGCAGGTTCATTGCCGACAGCCCAGGTGAGAATACGTCACCTTCTCGTCCGACACGTCGACACCGTAAAAATGTCTTCCATTTCATTCTAACGGAATCAAGGGATTATGGGGGGAAATGGCATGGCGATCGCTTCGCCCAAAAACCTCCGCTCGGTCCGCAATAACCAACCTGATCTCCCGGTGGCTCAGCACTTCAACTCCCCCTCCCATTCCCAATCCGACCTCTCTGCCCTGGGCCTCCTCCATGGCCAGAGTGAGGACCACCGTAAATTGGAGGAGCAGCCCCTCATATTCCGCTTGGGCAGTCTGCACCCTAGTGGCATAAACATTGACTTCTCCAATTTCCGGTAGCCCTTGCTGACTCCTCCCCTTCTCAGCTCTCCCTCAGCCCTCGGGCTCTTCCTCTTCATTTCTCCTTTCTTCTCCCCCGCCCCCCCCCCCACCCTACATCAGTCTGAAGAAGGGTTTCAACCCGAAACGTCGCCTATTCCTTCGCTCCATAGATGCTGCCTCACCCGCTGAGTTTCTCCAGCACTTTTATCTACCTTCAATTTTCCAGCATCTGCAGTTCCTTCTTAAACATTATGGGAGAAAAAGCAGGATTAGAGAGTACATTAGAGAGTACATTAGAGAGTACATGCAAGGCGACTCTGCGTGCTGGTCCCAGAAGCAGAACTGCAACCACTCATTACAATCGCTCCACTCTTTAAGACTTTACTTTTGACTTTAGAGATACAGTGCGGAAACGGACCCATCAGCCCACCGAGTCCCCGCTGACCATCGATCGCCCACTCGCACACTGGGCACCCCGGCCACTTCCTCTTCTCCCTTCTCCCATCAGGCAAGAGGTACAGAAGTGTGAAAACGCACACCTCCAGATTCAGGGACAGTTTCTTCCCAGCTGTTATCAGGCAACTGAACCATCCTCTCACCAACAACCAGAGAGTGGTCCTGACCTTCTATCTATCTCTTTGGTGACCCTCAGACTAACTTTGATCAGACGTTACTGGCTCCACCTTGCACTAAACGTTATTGCCTTATCATGTATCTGTGCACTGCGGACGGCTTGATTGTAATCACGTATTGTCTTTCCGCTGACTGGTTAGCACGTAACAAAAGCTTTTCACTGTACCTCGGTACACGTGACAATAAACTAAACTAACAAACAAATTCTATGTTATCCCATGTTCGCATCCACTCCCTGCACTTTACAGAAGCCAATTACTTTACAAACCCGCACGTCTTTGAGATATGGGAGGAAACCGGGGCACCCGGAGGAAGCCCACGTGGTCACAGAGGGGATGTGGAAAATCTCCCAGCAGCAGCGCCCCAGGTCAGGATCGAACCCGGGTCTCTGGCGCTGTGAGGCAGAGGCTCTACCAGCTGTGCCACCATGCCCCCCTCTAATTTTCTGTGGTGTTTTCAGTCTATGATGCTCCAGTTTGTTATATTTTAAACCACACAAAAGATCTTTTAGATCCATCGTCTAAATTCTTTAAAGAAGGGCATGGATGAAGTACAAAAGTTGTTCATACCAGTTTGGCAAAAGAATAAATCGGGGAAGGTGGTGCATCCATGGATAACAAGGGAAATCAGGGATAGTATAAAAACAAAAGATGAGGCATACAAATTTGCCAGAAAAAGCAGCCTACCGGAGGACTGGGAGAAATTCAGAATCCAGCAGAGGAGGACAAAGGGCTTAATTAGGAAAGGGAAAATAGATTATGAAAGGAAACTGGCAGGGAACATAAAAACTGACTGCAAAAGTTTTTATAGATATGTAAAGAGAAAGAGACTAGTTAAAACAAATGTTGGTCCCTTGCAGTCAGAAACAGGTGAATTGATCATGGGGAACAAGGACATGGCAGACCAATTGAATAACTACTTTGGTTCTGTCTTCACTAAGGAAGACATAAATAATCTGCCGGAAATAGCAGTGGAACGGGGGTCAAATAAGATGGAGGAACTGAGTGAAATCCAGGTTAGCCGGGAGGTGGTGTTGGGTAAATTGAACGGATTGAAGGCCGATAAATCCCCAGGGCCAGATAGTCTGCATCCCAGAGTACTCAAGGAGGTAGCCACAGAAATAGTGGATGCATTAGTGATAATTTTTCAAAATTCCTTAGATTCTGGAGTAGTTCCTGAGGATTGGAGGGTAGCTAATGTAACCCCACTTTTTAAAAAAGGAGGGAGAGAGAAAGCGGGGAATTACAGACCAGTTAGTCTAACATCGGTAGTGGGGAAACTGCTAGAGTCAGTTATTAAAGATGGGATAGCAGCGCATTTGGAAAGTGGTGAAATCATTGGACAAAGTCAGCATGGATTTACGAAAGGTAAATCATGTCTGACAAATCTGATAGAATTTTGCGAGGATGTAACTAGTAGAGTGGATAAGGGAGAACCAGTGGATGTGTTATATCTAGACTTTCAGAAGGCTTTCGACAAGGTCCCGCATAAGAGATTAGCATACAAACTTAAAGCACACGGTATTGGGGGTTCAGTATTGATGTGGATAGAGAACTGGCTAGCAGACAGGAGGCAAAGGGTAGGAGTAAACGGGTCCTTTTCAGAATGGCAGGCAGTGACTAGTGGGGTGCCGCAAGGCTCAGTGCTGGGACCCCAGCTATTTACAATATATATTAATGATTTGGACGAGGGAATTCAATGCAACATCTCCAAATTTGCAGATGATACCAAGCTGGGGGGTATAGTTAGGTGTGAGGAGGATGCTTGGAGGCTGCAGGGTGATTTGGATAGGCTGAGTGAATGGGCAGATGCATGGCAGATGCAGTACAATGTGGATAAATGTGAGGTTATCCACTTTGGTGGCAAAAACATGAGGGTAGACTATTATCTGAATGGTGGCAGATTAGGTCAGGGGGAGATGCAACGAGACCTGGGTGTCATGGTACACCAGTCATTGAAAGTAGGCATGCAGGTGCAGCAGGCAGTGAAGAAAGCAAATGGTATGTTAGCATTCATAGCGAAAGGATTTGAGTATAGGAGCAGGGAGGTTCTACTGCAGTTGTACAGGGTTTTGGTGAGGCCACACCTGGAGTACTGCGTACAGTTTTGGTCTCCAAATCTGAGGAAAGACATCCTTGCCATAGAGGGGGTACAGAGAAGATTCACCAGACTGATTCCTGGGATGTCAGGACTTTCATATGAGGAAAGATTGGATAGACTCGGTTTGTACTCGATGGAATTTAGAAGATTGAGGGGGGATCTTATAGAAACCTACAAAATTCTTAAGGGGTTGGACAAGCTAGATGCTGGAAGATTGTTCCCGATGTTGGGGGAGTCCAGAACAAGGGGTCACAGTCTAAGGATAAGGGGGAATTCCTTTAGGACCGAAATGAGGAAAACATTCTTTACACAGAGAGTGGTGAGTCTCTGGAATTCTCTGCCACAGAAGGTAGTTGAGGCCAGTTCATTGGCTATATTTAAGAGGGCGTTAGATGTGGCACTTGTGGCTAAAGGGATCAGGGGGTATGGAGAGAAGGCAGGTACGGGATACTGAGTTGGATGATCAGCCATGATTACATTGAATGGCGGTGCAGGCTCGAAGGGCCGAATGGCCTACTCCTGCACCTATTTTCTATGTTTCTATGTTTCTAAGGGCGGCACGGTGGCGCAGCGGTAGAGTTGCTGACTCACAGCGGCAGAGATCCCGGTTCGATCCTGACTACGGGTGCTGTCTGTACGGAGTTTGTATGTTCTCCTCGCGACTAGCGTGGGCTTTCTCCGAGATCTTCGGTTTCCTCCCACACTCCAATGTCGTACAGGTTTGTAGGTTAATTGGCTTGGTGTAAATGTAAATTATCCCCAGTGTGCAGGATGGTGTTAGTGTGCGGGGATCGCTGAACGGCGCGGACTCGGTGGGCCGAAGGGCCTGTTTCCATGCTGTATCTCCAACCTAAACTAAATGACCACATTACTGTCAGAATATTTCTTGCAACAGATAGTAATTTACGTGCAATATTTCTCCGGTATTCCGGTTTTCTCCGGGTGCTCTGGTTTCCTCCCACACTCCAAAAATGTACAGTTTTGTAGCTTAATTGGCTTCGGTGAAATTGTAAATTGTCCCCTCGTGTGTGTAGGATAACGCTAGTGTGCGGGGCGGTCGCTGGTCATCGTGGGCTGGGTGGGCAGAAGGGCATGTCTCCTCGCTGCAAGATGATGAAGACACAGCAGAGGCGTTTCAGCGGCTGGTGAACGGGACGATGTTGCAGAGAGGGAGAGGGAGACAGATGGCTGGTAATGGCAGCGTTACCTGATTCGAAACTCCGGGTCAAATGTGACACAAAGGTTGTGAGCAATCTGGTGCGGCTTCAGACCGTTGCCAGAGAGAGGGATTTAGACGGGGGCTAGGGAGCTGAATGTGTGGCAGCTTGCAAAGGCAAGGCCTTGGATCGTTCCAGTATTATGTTGCTGCAAATCTGTCCTCCTCAGGTAGTGAATGTCAGACAGACATCCAGTGCTACTGAGCTGCAACACCTGGTAGTTTAGACACGTAGGTGCAGGAAGAGGCCATTCGGCCCTTCGAGCCAGCACCGCTATTCATTGTGATCATGGCTGATCGTCCCCAATCAATAACCCGTGCCTGCCTTCTCCCCATATCCCTTGACTCCACTAGCCCCTAGAGCTCTATCTAACTATCTCCTAAATCCATCCAGTGATTTGGCCTCCACTGCCCTCTGTGGCAGGGAATTCCACAAATTCACACCTCTCTGGCTGAAAAAGTTTTTTCTCACCTCAGTCTTAAATGACCTCCCCTTTATTCTGAGACCGTGGCCCCTGGTTCTGGACTCGCCCGACATTGGGAACCTTTTTCCTGCATCTAGCTTGTCCAGTCCTTTTATAATTTTATATGTTTCTATAAGATGCCCCCTCGTCCTTCTGAACTCCAGCGTATACAAGCCTAGTCTTTTCAATCTTTCCTCATATGACAGTCCCGCCATCCCAGGGATCAATCTCCAGAGACCAGGGAAGATTCAAAATGCAGCATGGAGACGGGTGACATTTAGGTTCAGGTCCATTATTGTCCCCTGTCTCACCTCAGTACAGGTGTTGTGGGGAGAGAACGGGAGAATGGTTTAAGTAAGAACTGCAGATGCTGGAACAATCAAAGGTAGACAAAAACGCTGGAGAAACTCAGCGGGTGAGGCAGCGTCTATGGAGCGAAGGAATAGGTGACGTTTCGGGTCGAGACCCTTCTTCAGACTGAAGAGAAGAATGGAGAGGAGAATGGGGTTAGGAGGGAGAGATAGATCAGCCATGATTGAATGGCGGAGTAGACTCGATGGGCCGAATGGCCTAATTCTTCTCCTGTCACTTGTGACCTTATGTACTGAGGGACAGAGCAAAGCTTTGCATTGCATCCGATCCAAAACTGATCAGGTAAGACGAAACATTAATACACTCTAGTCAAACTCAAGTACAACAGGTAGAGCAAAGGGGGAGATACAGAGTGCAGAATATAGTTCTCAGCATCGTAGTGCATCAGTTCCACAGACAAAGTCCAATGTCCACAATGGGATAGAGGTGAATCGGACAGTACCCTAGCTTATGGAAGGACTGTTCAGAAGCCTGATAATAGGAGAAGAAGCTGTTCCTGAGTCTGGTGGTGCTCGCTTTCAATCTTCTGTACCTTCTGCCGGACGGGAGCGGGGAGAAGGAGGAATGACCGGGACGGGACAAGTCTTTGATGATGTCGGCTGCTTTTCCGAGGCAGCGTGAAGGGTAGATGGAGGGGAGTCTGGGCTGTGCGATGGACTGGGCCACATCTACAATTCTCTGCGATCCCTTATTGTTTTGGGCAGAGCTGTTCCCATCCAAGCTGTGACACAACCGGCAATGCTCACTGTCACTCCCGCACCCTAGTCATCCTGCTAGCTTCACTGTGTCCATACCCATTCATTATCACCTCCTCCACAGCCAACAATGGATCATTGTAGGCTCATTGGCCATGGGGGCCAGCTCTGATATATTCTGTAGCTTTTCACACCTCTAGATTCCCTCTCCCCTGACTCTCAGTCTGAAGAAGGGTCTCGACCCGAAACCTCACCTATTATTTTCCTGTGGAGATGCTGCCTGTCCCGCAGAGTTACTCCAGCACTTTGTGTCTATCTTCGGTGTAAACCAGTATCTACGGTTCCTTCCTATGCAGTATGCTTCCTACGATGTTTACAGGTTCAGACAAACCTTGTGCTTTGGTTAAAGTTACCAGACCCCAGGAATGAGGAGGTTAACATGATGAACGCGTTTGACAGCACTAGGCCGCCACTCGCTGGACCTCATTGAAACTTCCAGTGAAAGGCTTGGATAGAGTGGATGTGGAGAAGATGTTTCCACCAATGGGAGAGTCTAGGACTACAGTTCATAGCCTGAGAATTAAACGACGTTCTTTTAAGAAAGAGATGAGGAGGAATTTCTTTAGTCAGAGGGTGCTGAATCAGTGGAATTTTTTGCCACAGGCGGCTGTAGAGGCCATGTCAGTGGATATATTTAAGGCAGAAATAGATAGATTCTTGTTAAAGAAGGAACTGCAGATGCTGGAGAATCGAGGGTTGCACAAAAAGCTGGAGAAACTCAGCGGGTGCAGCAGCATCTAAGGAGCGAAGGAGATAGGCGACGTTTCGGGTCGAGACCCTTCTTCAGACTCCAACTCCAGTCTGAAGAAGGGTCTCGACCCGAAACGTCGCCTATCTCCTTCGCTCCTTAGATGCTGCTGCACCCGCTGAGATTCTCCAGCTTTTTGTGTAACCATAGATAGATTCTTGATTAGTGCGGGTGTCAGGGGTTATGGGGAGAAGGCAGGAGAATGGGGTTAGGAGGGAGAGATAGAACAGCCATGATTGAATGGCAGAGTAGACTTGATGGGCCGAATGGCCTAATTCTGCTCCTATCACTTATGATCTTATGAGTTGATGGCAGGCGCGTGGAATGAGAGGGATTGCAGGAAGGAATGAAAGGGGCTGTGGAGAGATGACGTTGCCATCAACAGCAGGTCAGCTATATTTGGACACATGTCCCTCTCAAAGGTCAGAATTCCTTAGTGATATATGGTGCCAAACGGTGTAGTATTTTGAGGACATGACTTGGATCCTAATACCGTACGTGCATTTGGCAGTACAGGGCGCCCATAATAGTTTAGCTACCAAAGGTTCTAACGTTTCTCCTGTTGTTGCCAAAAGAACTGCATGGTAAGTGTAGCACGTTCCATCGATCCCATCTACACCTCACGCTGCCTCGGCAAGGCCGGCAGCATCGTCAAGGACCAGTCTCACCCTGGCCACTCCCTCTTCTCTCCTCTCCCATCAGGCAAGAGGTACAGAAGTGTGAAAACGCACACACCTCCAGATTCAGGGACAGTTTCTTCCCAGCTGTTATCAGGCAACTGAACCATCCTCTCACCAACAACCAGAGAGCAGCGCTGAACTACTATCTACCTCATTGGTGACCCTCGGACTACCTTTGATCGCACTTCACCTTGCACTAAACGTTATTCTCTTATCCTGTATCTGTACGCTGTGGACGGCTCAATTGTAATCATGTATTGTCTTTCCGCTGACTGGTTAACACGCAACAAAAGCTTTTCACTGTACCTCGGTACATGTGACAACACACTAAAGTGAAACTGATCTGAACTGAACCTTCTTCTGTCACTGTGTCTGTGCATGGATTTTTGGATCAGAGTGTGCCTGGCGTCTGTACTCTGGAGAAACATTGACGTGTAGCTAACAGGCAGGGGTAAACACACAATGCTGGAGTGACTCAGCGGGACGGGCATCTTCTCTGGAGAGAAGGAATGGGTGACGTTCCGGGTTGAGACCCTTCTTCAGACTGTGAGTCGGGGGAGGGGGAGATACAGAGATAAGGAAGTGTAGGGTGTGAAAACGAGACAAAGGGGATGGAGATCAATGAAAATGTAGAATAGATCATTGTTAGCCGGGAGAAGGTAACAACAAAGCAAACAGAGATAGAATGTAAGCGGGGATGGTCAGACTGGTCGGAGAAATGGGAAGGGGGAGGGGATGGAGAGAGAGGGAAAGCAAGGGTTACTTGAAGTTAGAGAAGTCAGTGTTCATACCGCTGGGGTGTAAGCTGCCCAAGTGAAATATGAGGTGCTGTTCCTCCAATTTGTGCTGGGCCTCACTCTGACAATGGAGGAGGCCCAGGACAGAAAGGTCAGCGTGGGAATGTGAGGGGTGGGGGGAGGGGGAGTTAAAGTGTTTCAGACAGGGGGGTCTTTTGGTTGAGGGGGTCGATCAGAAGTGGTTTCTGAAACAATATTTTGTTTTGCTGTTACTAAAATCTGTTTGTGGAATCTTCTCTGTGGGCCATGGACGGTGTGAGAACGGTTGGATTTTATTTCGGAGCGGCAAGCCTGAAGGAGAAGGTAAACGTGTAATGGGAACCTGAGGCAGTTTCATCACACAGAGGGTGGTGGGAGCCTGGAACGAGCTGCCGGAGGAGGTAGTGGACGCAGGTACTATAACAGCATCTAAAAGACATTTGGACCGGCACATGGGTGGTAAGGTTTGGAGGGATATGAGCCAAACGCAGGTAGGTGGGACTAGTGTAGATGGGGCATGTTGGTCAGCATGGGCATGTGGGGCTGAAGGGCCTGTTTCCACGCTGTGTGACTCTGTGCCTCTGCGTGGAGCAAGTGTTTTTGTACACAGAGTGGTGGGTGGGTGCCTGGAACAAGGAGGACTTTAGACAGGAACGTGGATATGCAGGGAATGGAGGGATACGGATCACGCGCAGGCAGAGGAGAATAGGTCAGTCACGGTGGCGCAGCGGTAGAGTTGCTGCCTTGCAGTGCCGGAGACCCGGGTTCGATCCCAATTACGGGCGCTGTCTGTACGGAGTTTGCACGCTCTCCCCGTGACCTGCGTGTGTTTTCTCCGAGATCTTCGGTTTCCTCCCACATTCCAAAGACGTAGGTTAATTGGTTTGGTAAATGTAAAAATTGTCCCTAGTGGGTGCAGGATAGTGTTAATGTGCGGGGATCGCTGGTCGGCACGGACCCGGTGGGCCGAAGGGCCTGTTTCCAAATTGTATCTCTAAATTAAACTAAAATTAGTTTAACTTGCTATCACGGACATTGTGGGCCGAATAAGGATAAGGGGGAATTCTAAGGATAAGGGGGAATTCCTTTAGGACCGAAATGAGGAAAACATTCTTTACACAGAGAGTGGTGAGTCTCTGGAATTCTCTGCCACAGAAGGTAGTTGAGGCCAGTTCATTGGCTATATTTAAGAGGGCATTAGATGTGGCACTTGTGGCTAAAGGGATCAGGGGGTATGGAGAGAAGGCAGGTACGGGATACTGAGTTGGATGATCAGCCATGATCACATTGAATGGCGGTGCAGGCTCGAAGGGCCGAATGGCCTACTCCTGCACCTATTTTCTATGTTTCTATGTTTCTATGAATGGCCTGTGCTGTGCTGTTCTCTGTGATTCTATACCAGGGCATAAACACCAAGTAGTTGCTCCAATCCCGTTCTTCATCGGCTAACTACTTGTCAATACTGCAGAAATAGGTAACGTATTGACTAAGTTGTGCGGCACGGTGGAGCAGCGGTAGAGTTGCTGCCTTTCAACGCCAGGGTCCCTGGTTCGATCCCGACTACGGGTGCTGTCTGTACAGAGTTTGCACATTCTCCCTGTGACATAGAAACATAGAAAGTAGGTGCAGGAGGAGGCCATTCGGCCCTTCGAGCCTGCACTGCCACTCAATATGATCATGGTTGACCTCGTGGGTTTTCTCCAGGTGCTCAAGTTTTCCCCTACTTTTGAAAGACGTACGGGTGTGTGGGTTAATTGGCTGCTGTAAATTGCCCCTTGTGTGTAGGATACTGCTAGTGTACGGGGATAACTGGGCAGAGTGGACTTTAGAGATTGTATCCCGAATCTAAACTAAACTACACTGAATTGGACCAAAGATTCCTCACTCAACATTGTTTGGCAAAGTCTAGTTTGTTTCCAGATTCCAAACCCACACACTGAATTAGAATCAGTTCATCTGTCCCCCCTTTAAAAGGTCTCAACAGACAATAGGTGCAGGAGTAGGCCATTCAGTCCTTCGAGCCAGCACCGCCATTCAATGTGATCATGGCTGATCATCCACAATCAGTGCCCCGTTCCTGCCTTCTCCCCATACCCTCTGACTCCACTATCTTTAAGAGCCCTATCTAGCTCGCCCCTGAAAGCATCCAGAGAACCGGCCTCCATTGCCCTCTGAGGCAGAGAATTCCACAGACTCACCACTCTCTGTGAGAAAAAGTGTTTCCTCGTCTCCGTTCTAAATGGTTTACGCCTTATTCTTAAACTGTGGCCCCTGGTTCTGGACTCCCTCAACATCGGGAACATGTTTCCTGTCTGTACCGTGTCCAAACCCTTAACAATCTTATATGTTTCAATGAGATCTCCGCTCATCTTTCTGAACTCCAGAGTGTACAAGCCCAGCCGCTCCATTCTCTCAGCATATGACAGTCCCGCCATCCCGGGAATTAACCTTGTAAACCTACACTGCACTCCCTCAATATCAAGAATGTCCTTCCTCAAATTAGGGGACCAAAACTGCACACAATACTCCAGGTGTGGTCTCACTAGGGCTCTGTGCAACTGAGGACCTCTTTACTTAATACTTCTATACTCAACTCCTCTTGTTATAAAGGCCAACATGCCATTTGCTTTCTTCAATGCCTGCTGCACCTGCATGCTTTCTTTCAACTCGAAACGTCACCCATTCCTTCTCTCCAGAGATGCTGCCTGTCCCGCTGAGTTTCTCCAGCATTTTTATCTACCATAACTTCCATAATCTGCAACTCCTGTGATCTTGCGTCTTCTTGGGGGTTGCTTCTTTCATCGTTGTACAAGTGGCAGCAACTTCATGCAATTCCTCACCTTTTCCCAGTTTAGTTTAGTTTAGGGACACAGCATGGAAACAGGCCCTTCGGCCCACCGAGTCCGCGCCGACCAGCGATCCCCGCACACTAACGCTGTCTTACACACATGCCGCACTTGGTACAATTTACAAAATTTCCAAACCAATTAACCTACAAACCTGGTTTTGGAGTGTGGGAGGAAACCGGAGATCCCGGAGAAAACCCACACAGGTCACGGGGAGAACGTACAAAGTCCGTACAGGCAGCACCCGTAGTCGGGATCGAACCCGGGTCTCTGGCGCTGTGAGGCAGCAACTCTATCACTGCGCCACCATGTCGAACTGAAAGTAAAATGATCATCCTTTCCTGCTCTTAAGACACATAGAAAATGGTGGAGGAATAGGCCATTCGGCCCTTTGAGCCATTCAATACGATCATGGCTGATCATCCACAATCAGTACCCCGTTCCTGCTTTCTCCCCATACCCCTTGATTCCTTTAGCCCTAAGACGCTCTAACTCGCTCTAGAAAACATCCAGTGAATTGGCCTCCACTGCCTTCTGTGACATTTTCTGTGGCCGTGGCTTCGTGAAACATTGGTCCCTGGCCAAACTTTTATCCACTTCTTCCTCTCGTTCACTATCACTTTGTCTTGTTGGTGAATTAATTAAATCAGAATCTGCTGACAAGACTTAGAAAGTCAGGCAACATCTCTGGAGAGAGCAACACGAGTCGATGTATCTGACTCGTTATCCTTCATTAAAACAGCTGCTTCCTCGATATTCCGGATTCTCTTCCCACAGCCTTTTCAAGATCTGCGTAATTATCTGATATTGGGATCACTGATTGTCGAATGAAACTTGTTAAAGAAGGAACTGCAGATGCTGGAGAATCGAGGGTACACAAAAGGCTGGAGAAACTCAGTGGGTGCAGCAGCATCTAAGGAGCGAAGGAGATTCGCCTATCTCCTTCGCTCCTTAGATGCTGCTGCACCCGCTGAGTTTCTCCAGCCTTTTGTGTACCGTCGAATGAAACTTTTCTTGTTGGTCTGAGATTCTTTGCACTCGCCCACCTCCGAATTTGAAATGTTTAAGTGCTGCAGATTCACGAAAACAGGCCCTTCGGCCCAACTTGCCCATGCCGTTCTGGATGCCCCATCTACACTAGTCCCACCTGCCCGCGTTCGGCCCTCATCCCTCTAAACCTTTCCTTTCCTTGTACCTGGCCAATTGTCTTTTATATGTTGATAATACCGTCCTCAACTACCTCCTCTAGCAGATTGTTCCATATACCCACCACACCTTGAGTGAAAAACTTTCCCCTCAGGCTCCTGTTAATTCTTTCCCCTCTCATCTTAAACGTATGTCCTCTAATTCTTGATTCCCCTACTTTGGTAAGAGACTCCCCTACCTAGGAAACCCCCCCCTCCCCTTGACTCCATCCAAGGACCCAAGCAGTCTTTCCAGGTGCGGCAGAGGTTCACCTGCACCTCCTCCAACCTCATCTACTGCTTCCGCTGCTCTAGGTGTCAGCTGCTCTGCGATCACTTCGCCCAACACATCCGCTCAGTTCTTTTATAAATTTTCAACTCTACTTTATTTGAGAAGTAAAAATACATGATCCATACAACATTCCATCCGACATTCTCGGAGGCTCTACATACATCCCAAATCACAATTTTACCCCACTCAGTTTGCATTAACCAACCTGATCTCCCGGTGGCTCAGCACTTCAACTCCCCCTCCCATTCCCAATCCGACCTCTCTGTCCTGGGCCTCCTCCACGGCCAGAGTGAGTCGCACCGCAAATTGGAGGAGCAGCACCTCATATTTCGCTTGGGTAGTTTACACCCCAGCGGTATGAACATTGACTTCTCCAATTTCAGGTAGTCCCTGCTTTCTCCCTCCTTACCCTCCCCTTCCCAGCTCTCCCACAGCCCACTCTCCGTCTCTTCCTTTCTTCGTCCCGCCCCCTCCCCCCCCCCCCCCAACCCCACATCAGTCTGAAGAAGGGTCTCGACCCGAAACGCCACCTATTTCCTTCGCTCCACAGATGCTGAGTTTCTCCAGCATTTTTGTCCACCTTAGGCAAGGGACTCTGTGCAGTCACCCAATCTATTCCCCTCGTGATTTTATAAGATGCACCCCTCAACCTCCTGCACTCCAAGAAATAAAATCCTTGCCTGCCTCAACCTCTCCCTGTAGCTCAGGCCCTCCTTGTATGCCAGCCCAGGTGGGAAAACATGTATCATTTTGCAAGAAGTCTCAGAATGGGGTGTAGTGGTGAATTTTGGACAATTTCAATCAGCAGTCAAATACACAACTATCTAGTTCTGATGCAACGTTATAGAATATCGAACGGTTCAGCACAAGAACAGGCCCTTCGGCCCACATTGTCTGTGCCGAACCTGATGCCAAGACCAACTCCGATGTACCGGCACGTGATCCATATCCCTCCATTCCCCGCGGATCCATACGTTGATCCAAAAGCTCTTGTGAACACCGCTATGGTATCTGCCTCCACCACCACCTCAGGCAGCGCGTTCCCGGCACCCACCACCCTCTGTGTAAATAAAAACGTGCCCTGTACATCCTCTTTGTCCCTCTTACCCTAGAGATGTGCACTCTAATATTTGAATTTTTTCACCTGGGGGGAGAAAGGTTCCGGCTATCGACCGCACGATAAGGCTGAAATATTTAGCATTGCTGCCTAAGGATGTGAGAGCCTGCACGATTTTAGCCGGCTCGAAGGGCCGAATGGCCTACTCCTGCACCTATTGCCTATTGATTATATTTCAGGGGTCCAACAGTGGTTTGTTTTTTGGTACAAATTCTCTTTTCTCTCACACTTTTTTTTGTCTTTTCATCCACGGTCTCTGATCGACCTCTCACGCCCCTCCCATCCTCACCCTGTCTTCACCCATTTCCTGGCATGCTTTGTCTGTCCCCCTCCTCTCTTCCAGATTTCAAGTTCAATAGTTCAAGAGAGTTCCCTGAAGGTGGAATCGCATGTAGATAGGGTGGTAAAGAAAGCTTTTGGTGTGCTGGCCTTTATAAATCAGAGCATTGAATATAGGAGTAGGGAAGTAATGTTAAAATTGTACAAGGCATTGGTAAGACCAATTCTGGAGTATGGTGTACAATTTTGGTCGCCTAATTATAGGAAGGATGTCAACAAAATAGAGAGAGTACAGAGAAGATTTACTAGAATGTTGCCTGGGTTCCAGCAACTAAGTTACAGAGAAAGGTTGAACAAGTTAGGTCTTTATTCTTTGGACCTCAGAAGGTTAAGGGGGGACTTGATTGTGGTCTTTAAAATGATGAAAGGGATAGACAGAGTTGACGTGGATAAGCTTTTCCCATTGAGGGTAGGGAAGATTCAAACAAGAGGGCATGACATGAGAATTAAGGGACAGAAGTTTAGGGGTAACATGAGGGGGAACTTCTTTACTCAGAGAGTGGTGGCTGTGTGGAATGATCTTCCAGCAGAAGTGGTGGAGGCAGGATCGATTTTAACATTTAAAAGTAAAGTGGATAGGTATATGGACGGGAAGGGAATGGAGGGGTATGGTCTGAGTGCAGGTAGATGGGACTAGGGGAAAATAAATGGTCGGCACGGAGTGGAAGGGCCGAGAAGGCCTGTTTCCATGCTGTAATTGGTATATGGTTATATGGTTAAGAGAGTTTATTGTCATGTGCCCCTGACAGGACAATGAAATTCTTGCTTTGCTTCAGCACAACAGAACATAGTAGGCATTGACTACAGAACAGATCAGTGTGTCCATATACCATTATATAAATATATACACACATGAATAAATAAACTGATAAAGTGCAAATAAACAGATTATGGGCTATTAATGTTCAGAGTTTTGTCCGAGCAGAGTAGCCTGATGGCTGTGGGGAAGGAGCTATTCCTGAACCCGGTTGTTGCAGTCTTCAGGCTCCTGTACCTTCTACCTGAAGGCAGCAGGGAGATGAGTGTGTGGCCAGGGTGGGGTGGGTCCTTGATGGTACAGCCAGCCTTTTTGAGGCAGCGACCCCACCCTCCTCCTCCCCACCCCCCCCGCCACCCCCAATCTGTCTGAAGAAGGGTCCTGACCCGAAACGTCCCCGATCCTCATTCCCCAGAGATGCTGCCTGACCCGCTGAGTTGCTCCAGCACTCTGTGCCTTTCAACCTTTCACTTGCCAGCCTCCTCTCTTCCAGCTTCCCCCCCCACCCCCCCCCCCTCCCAGCACCATCTGTCTGAAAGAAGGGTCCCGCCCGAAACCTTCCCTGATCCTCGATCCCCAGAGGTGCTGCCTGACCCGCTGAGCCACTCCATCCAGTACCTTGTACGTGTGTGTGTGTCTGCTCTTGGTAAAGCAGCATCTGAACTTCCTTGTTTTTCGGGCGCAGTAAGTGCGATGGATTCCATTTGTCTTAATTTTATTCCGTTCTGGTTGTGTTAATTTACAAGGGTTTTTGAGCAGCTAGGGGTTCCCTGTGTCACCATCTGCCTGAAAGAAAAGGCAAGGAGAGGTACAAAAGCCACTCACAATACATTCCAAACACTCGGTGGGGGAGCTGCTGTTGCCTTCATCGCAATAATACTTGCACTTCATCCAAGCTCGCTGCAGGAGGGTCATCACTCTGCCATCCTCACAGACTGTTTGTGCTCACAGCCATTCCAGATTGTTTGTAAAACCTTTCATTTATATGTAATCAGGACTTCAAACAAGCAATGCTATATTTTTGCTGGCTGTGAGTGTAGACAATCCTGAACAGTTCTGGTTCCCTTCCAGATGCTCTTGGAAAGATCCACGCAATTAGGCAGCCTGTGAACTGAGCGGCTTATTTGTTTTTAAAATTACCCAACGCTAAAATGCAACTCGATGACACGGGCAGCGCGGTGGCGCGGTGGGTAGAGCTGCTGCCTCCCAGCGCCAGAGGCCCGGGTTCGATCCCGACTACTGCGTGCTTGTCTTTACGGAATTTGCGCGTTCTCCCCGTGACCTGCGTGGGTTTTCCGCGGGTGCTCCGGTTTCCTCCCGCACCCCAAAGACGTGGAGGTTCGTAGGTTAATTGGCTCGTTATAATTGTAAATTGTCCCCAGTGTGTGTAGGATGGTGTAAGATTACGGGGATCGCTGGTCGACGCGGTCTCGGTTGGTTCTTCTTCTTCTTGCGTTTGAGGCAGCAGAGGTTATGTAACGGCCTCCGGGCGCTGTCGCCAGTTCAATGTGCTGTTGCCGAGGGCAGTGAACCCTCCACCATGGCGGCGGAGGACAGCGCAGTCGAAAATGACGTGCGGCTGCGCTGTTTGTTGCTCTGCTCCACACACGTAGGCCGCTGATGAACACAGTCTCCAGCGATGCATGTTGGATCGAGGGTACACAAAGGGCTGGAGAAACTCAGCAGGTGCAGCAGCATCTAAGGAGTGAAGGAGATAGGCGACGTTTCGTCCTTCGCTCCTTAGATGCTGCTGCACCCGCTGAGTTTCTCCAGCCTTTTGTGTAACCCTCGATTCTCCAGCATCTGCAGTTCCTTCTTTAACATGTTGGATCGAGATTGGTTGAAGGGTCCGTTTCCACGCTGTATTCTCTAAACGAAACTAAACCAATATTGTCACCCACAATAGCATCACAGAATTATACACCATGGAAACAGGCCCTGCAGCCCATGGTGACCCAGATGCCCCAACTATCTGCCATCTAGGTATCTATCTATCTATCTATCTGTGTTTGGTCCATATCTCAACTACTTCTATCCATTTAAAAAAAAAATGGTATTGTATTTTTTCTCCAGCATTTGTTTGAGGTGCGAGAGTCCAGAAAACATTGGCTTCCTGAACAAGACACAGAGTGCTGGAGTAACACAGCAAGTAACACAGCTTAAGGATAAGGGGGAAATCCTTTAGGGCCGAGATGAGAAGAACTTTTTTCACGCAGAGAGTGGTGAGTCTCTGGAACTCTCTGCTACAGAGGGTAGTTGAGGCCAGTTCATTGGCTATATTCAAGAGGGAGTTAGATGTGGCCCTTGTGGCTAAGGGGATCAGAGGGTATGGAGAGAAGGCAGGTACAGGATACTGAGTTGGATGATCAGCCATGATCATATTGAATGGCGGTGCAGGCTCGAAGGGCCGAATGGCCTCCTCCTGCACCTAATTTCTATGTTTCTAAGTCAGGCAGCCTCTGTGGAGGGAAGGGACAGGTGATGTTTTGGGTCGGGTCACTTCTTCAGTTTGAAGAGGGGATCCCGATCCGAAACGTCACCTAATCTGGTCGTTCCTTCAACTCTGTGGGGATCCCATCAGGTGCCGTTACTAGTGTTAGTACTCCTTGGCTCTGCATTTAGTCAATAGACAATAGGTACATGAGTAGGCCCTTCGGCCCTTCGAGCCAGCACCGCCATTCAATGTGATCATGGCTGATCATCCCCAATCAGTACCCCGTCCCTGCCTTCTCCCCATATCCCCCGACTCTGCTATTTTTAAGAGCCCTATCTAGCTCTCTCTTGAAAGCATCCAGAGAACCTGCCTCCACCGCCTTCTGAGGCAGAGAATTCCACAGACTTCAACATAATCACAGTTGTGCAACATGGAAACAGGCCCTTCGGCCCAACATGCCCCTGCCGAGCAACATGCCCCTTCTACACCAGTCTCACCTGTCCATGTTTGACTCGTGTCCCTCTAAACCTTTCCAATCAATTAAAAAAAAATGTATTAACCAGTTATTATCTTATTATTTTTTCTCCATCTTTTGCTTGCTATTATATATATATATATATATAATATATTGGCTAAGATATATGAATCATCATAATAAACTTAATCGCAAGAATAAACCTGAACCAAAACTTTTCTCTTTTTTTAAAACTTTATTTTCTCCCTCATGTTTTGTTAAACTTAAGGCCCTGTCCCACTTTCACGACCTAATTCACGACCTCTGCCGAGTTTGCCCTTGACTCATACTCGCAGCATGGTCGTAGGTCGGTCATAGGTCGGTCGTAGCAGGTCGTGATGCTAGTCGTAGGTACTCGTGGCATCAAGTAGGTCGTGGCGTTTTTTCTATCCCGATGAAAAATGTCCACCAGTAAAAAAGGTCGTGACTTAGGTCGTGAAAGTGGGACAGGCCCTTTATAATATATATTTTTTAATCCTAGTTTCTTCCAATTGATTTCCTTTTCGTGCAGTGAAAGCTCTTCTAGGTTCCTTTGCTCACGTTAAAGACCCTCCACTGGGGAATATAATCAATCCAAAAATAGTCTCTTCGCAGATGTGACCTTTCGAGGGAGGGAGATGGAGATGTCGGGGACTAATCTTTCTTTGACAAAGACCATCCCTGCCTAAGCCAGCCCAGTCAGCACATTATTACATCCAAGTCAGAACATTGGCCTTTGATAACGTTTGGTGATCACAGAGTCAATTAATTTAATTCGACGTGGATGTGCCGGAAAAAAATAGAAGATAAAATCTTCAAACACAGGGGTGGTGGGTGTGTGGAACGAGCTTCTGGAGGAGGTTGAAGCAGGTATAATAACAACATTTTAAATGGATAAGTTTATGAATACGTTTATCGGCCAAGTATTCACATACAAGGAATTTGCCTTGGTGCTCCGCCCACAAGTGACAACATGACATACAGTGACAGTTACGAATGACACATAAAACACTAAACATTAATAATAAAACATTATCGATTAAACATGTGCATTAAATACAATACCAGAGCAAAAGGAGGCTACAGATTATTGGTTATTGAGTAGAGCAACTACTGGTGGATAAAAGCTGTTTTTACCTTCTGAATGTTGTAGTCTGCATATCGCCAACTTGGACAACTTTACCTTTTTATCAAGCCAAATAAACCTGCACGTCTTTGGAGTGTGGGAGGAAACCGAAGATCTTGGAGAAAACCCACGCAGGTCACTGGGAGAATGTACAGACAGCACCCGTAGTCGGAATCGACCCCGGCTGCATTTTGCTGTAAGGCAGGAACTCTACCGCTGCGCCACCGTGACCACCTTTTATGTCTGGCTGTGGCAGCTTTGACAGTCCGGAGTCGCCTTCCAGAGGGAAGTGATTCAAAGACACTTGGACAGGTACAATACAGGGATGGGAAAGGATTAGAGAGCACAATGGCACCCAAGCAAGGCGACTCTCTGCGCGCTGGTCCCAGAAGCAGGCCTGCAACCACTCATTACAATCGCTCCACTCTGTTAGACTATTGACTTATAGAGATACAGCGCGGAAACAGGCCCATCGGCCCACCGAGTCCGCGCCGACCAACGTTCCCCGTGCACTAGCACTAGCACTACCCGACGCACACCAGAGACAATTTGCAATTTACCCAAGCCAACTGACCGACAGAGTTTGGAGTGTGGGAGGAATCCGGAGCACCCGGAGAAAACCCACGTGGGTTGCGGGGAGAACGTGCAAACTCCGTACCGACAGCACCCGCCGTCAGGATCGAACCCGGGACTACCACTGCGCCACCGTGCCTCCAAGGAGGACTGAGAAGGGAAGAACAGTGGTGGATGATTGTTGGGGAAATCGTCCATTCAAAACGTGTGAGAGGAGATGGGAAGATATGTCAGTTTCTGAATCATTTGCCCAGCACTATAGTTCTCTTTAAATGCATCTCCTGGTCTTTTCTTCTTGCAGTCTGTCAGTTTTGAAGCCGTTGTGCTCCACATCAGACCCCCTCTGCCCCACTCCATCTGCCCGGGAGTACGTTGTCCAAGTGTCTACCACGCTTGTTCGCTGCCCTTTGACCTGTGTCTGCCGGTCACCTCCCTCTCCTCTCCCACCATCTGTCATTGTAATCACTGCCCTCCGAGCCTCCACAGCCAGGAGGCAGGCACAAAACGCTGGAGACACTCAGCGGGACAGGCAGCAGCATCTCTGGAGAGAAGGAAGCGGTGACGTTTCGGGTCGAGACCCTTCTTCAGCTCCCGTCTCTTCAGACCCGTCTCCACCCAAAACGTCACCGCTTCCTTCTCTCCAGAGACGCTGCCTGTCCCGCTGAGTTACTCCAGCACTTTGTGCCTGTCTCCGGTGTAAACCAGCATCTGCAGTTCCTTCCTATACATATCTCAGAGGTTGTTCGAACATTCATAAAAGCCTCCAACTGTACACTGGTTTCTCAACTTACATTATCTCTTAAGATAGACACAAATTGTCTGTCAGTTTGTGTCTATCTTCAGTGTAAACCAACACCTGCAATTGCTTCATAGGTGATAGGCGCAGAATTAGGCCATTCGGCCCATTGAGTCCAAAGATCCTATAGCGAAGCAAGATAGACCACTCCTGCTAAATGCAATGGGCTGACGTGTAGTACGCAACGGAGTGGAACGTGGGCCTTTTTTTCATCCATTTCAGTGACCCGACCCGACCCGACTCGACCCGACCCGACCCGACCCGACCCGACCCGACCCGGCTCGCAGTGTAATCAACGTTGCGGGGGTCAGTTTGTGTTAATAAATTATAATTCTGAAAATCAGGAGAATATTTTTACCAAATAACTTTTATTTTTACGAGGATGTTTCCGTAACCGGTTTCCGTCTCCGCACTAGTATCTTTGCTCCGCTGCGGGATCTTTGGTGCGGAGACGGAAGCCGGTTACGGAAATGGGGCCGAAAATGACCCATGATTCTGCCCATGACCGTACTACGTCTTTTTATTCGAGCGGACTATCTTGCTCGCTGTAGGATCTTTGATTGAGTCTACTCCGCCATTAAATCATGGCTGATCTATCTCTCCCTCCAAACCCCATTCTCCTGCCTTCTCCCCATAACCCCCGACATCCGTATTAAACTTCTTAACCGGTTAACTCTTGCTGGGATCCTATTCCTCGCTAGATGTTTATATTTTGCTTTATTGATGGATATGTGTACAATATACATTACCTATCTATTGAAATTGTTCAGGTTAATATTGTCACGTGTATCGAGGTACTGTGAATATCTTTGTTCTGCCTCCTCTCCAAACAGATCAGGGACTAGGAACCCTAGGGGCAACTTTCCCACTCGGAGGGTGGTGGCTGTAAGGGATGAGCTGCCAGAGGAGATAATTGAGGCAGGAACTATAACACCATTTAAAGCCCCTGTCCCACTTAGGCGATTTCTTTCAGCGACTGCAGGCGACTACGCTGTCGCCACATGGTGGCGGGGTGACTCTCCCCAAGAGTCGTAACGTTGTTCTGGTCGCCGCTGGATTTTGAAATGTTCAAAACGTTTCAGCGACCGTGGCCTTGACGTAGCTCGTCCTCTCCTGACGTTGGTGCTTTCTCCGGTCGTTGCCAGGATGATGTAGGTTGTCATCAGGTGCTGACCGGTGAATTCCATTGGTGACTGCCCACGTCAACCAGCGACAGGTAGCGGTGACTGAATTGTCTTCAGTTGTCGCCTGTGTGGTCGTAGCGTGTCGTGGGTGGATGTAGGTTGCCGTCCTAATGGGTCGCCGGTTGTCGGTAGCCTGCCGTAGCTTGACGTCGACTAGGTGGTAGGTTGTCATAGCTTGTAGTCGATGTCAAGCTACGGCAAGCTACTGACAACGCCGTGGGGGGGGGGGGGGGGGGGGGGGGGGGTCCAGTCGCCTGCTACGACTATGACAGTCGCCAAAAAAATCGCCTAAGTGGGACAGACCCTTAAGAGACATTTGGACAGGTACATGGACATTTGGACAGGTACATGGACATTTGGACAGGTACATGGACATTTGGACGGGTACATGGACATTTGGACGGGTACATGGACATTTGGACGGGTACATGGACATTTGGACAGGTACATGGACATTTGGACAGGTACATGGACATTTGGACAGGTACATGGACATTTGGACAGGTACATGGACATTTGAACAAGTACATGGCCAACCAGCGATCCCCGCACACTAACACTATCCTACGCACACACTAGGGACAATTTACATTTATACCAAAGCCAATTAACCTACAAACCTGCACGTCTTTGGAGTGTGGGAGGAAACTGAAGATCTCGGAGAAATCCCACGCAGGTCATGGGGAGAATGTACAAACTCCGTAGAGACAGCACCCGTAGTCAGGATCGAACCCGGGTCTCTGGCGCTGTGAGGTAGCAAATCTACCGCTGTGCCACCATTTCATGTACGCAGAAGCACATCGAGCAAAGAGGAATGACTGGGCTTGTACATTCTGGAGTTTAGAAGGTTGAGAGGGGACTTTATTGAAACATATAAGATTATTAAGGGTCTGGACACGCTAGAGGCAGGAAACATGTTCCCAATGTTGGGGGAGTCCAGAACCAGGGGCCACAGTTTAAGAATAAGGGGGTAAGCCATTTTGAACGGAGATGAGGGAACACTTTTTCACACAGAGAGTTGTGAGTGTGGAATTCTCTGCCTCAGAGGCTGGTGGAGGCCAGTTCTCTGGCTGCTTTCAAGAGAGAGCTAGATAGGGCTCTTAAAGATAGCGGAGTCAGGGGATATGGGGAGAAGGCAGAAACGGGGTACTGATTGTGGATGATCAGCCATGATCACATTGAATGGCGGTGCTGGCTCGAAGGGCCGAATGGCCTACTCCTGCTGTACCTATTGTCTATTGTCTATTGTCTAAAACCCGCAGGCCACATTGGAAAAGTCTTTCACCTTGTGTCTGTGATGGAATGACAAAGGAAGGGGGAGATTTGGAACCTGCCTGCATGTGGGCTGGCAGTGGTGCAGTTTGTTTGTGTGAGATATGTAAGTCACATCCACGGAGATCATGAGCTTCTGGCTGGAGTCCAACTTGTTTATTCAGTAGAAACAATCAGGGGATGTAAATGGGAGCAGGGGACGGACGGGGGCTGGTGCTGGTGCCGAGTGTCTAGTTTGGCGATATCCCGTTTGAAGGCGGCGGCGTGAGGCGGGCATTTTTCACAGCGATGTTTTATTTGGGAAGCAAAGTGCCGTGTTTGTATCCTGCAGCTGCTGCAGCAGAGGAGGGCCCAGTGCCAACCAGTCAGTCCAGTATATCTGGCCGCTGCCTCCCACCCACCCCCCCCCCCCCCCTCCCCACCCCCGAAAAAAATTGTTGACGTTTATTTTTTTTGTGGGGACCATTCTCGGAGCCAGGTACTTCGTCCCTCTGAGTGTGGGCTGCGGACGGCCCAGGGCACTGGGTACTGGCAGCACAGGCGTGACTTAGCAGCCAGGTTAGAAGGAGCTGCAATATTCACCATGGGGAAAGCTTTGCACCAACAATAGCTACATGCCTCATTATGACCGCGTGTTTTAAGTGTTCAAAGGAACCCAGTACAAGCAATTTTGAAATGTATGAATCCGCTATTGCACATCTTGACATACACCATCCCGTTACTCTTAAAGGAAGCCAAGCTGTTCGCCTTTTGAAGGCTTGTTTGATTTTTCCATTGTTCTCCGCTGAAGAGAACTATTTTTTTTTGCTGTCTCCTCTCCCCCCTCTCCCCCTCCCCCTCATAACCCCCCCACTCATAACTTCCCATAACCCCCCACTCATAACCCCCCACTCATAACCCCCCCACTCATAACCCCCCCACTCATAACCCCCCTACTCATAACCCCCCCATTAACCCCCCCACTCATAACCCCCCCACCCATAACCCCCCCACTCATAACCCCCCCTCATAACCCCCCACTCATAACCCCCCACTCATAACCCCCCCATTAACCCCCCACTCATAACCCCCACACTCATAACCCCCCACTCATAACCCCCCACTCATAACCCCCCCACTCATAACCCCCCCATTAACCCCCCACTCATAACCCCCCACTCATAACTCCCCCCTCATAACCCCCCCACTCATAACCCCCCCACTCATAACCCCACACTCATAACCCCCCCACTCATAACTCCCCACTCATAACCCCCCACTCATAACCCCCCCACTCATAACCCCCCCACTCATAACCCCCCACTCATAACCCCCCCACTCATAACCCCCCCACTCATAACCCCACACTCATAACCCCCCCACTCATAACTCCCCACTCATAACCCCCCACTCATAACCCCCCCACTCATAACCCCACACTCATAACCCCCCCACTCATAACCCCCCACTCATAACCCCCCACTCATAACCCCCCCACTCATAACCCCACCCACTCATAACCCCCCACTCATAACCCCCCCACTCATAACCCCCCCACTCATAACCCCCCCACTCATAACCCCCACTCATAACCCCCACTCATAACCCCCCCACTCATAACCCCCCCACTCATAACACCCCACTCATAACCCCCCCTCATAACCCCCCCCACTCATAACCCCCCACTCATAACCCCCCACACATAACCCCCCACTCATAACTCCCCCCTCATAACCCCCCCCCACTCATAACCCCCCCACTCATAACCCCACACTCATAACCCCCCCACTCATAACCCCCCACTCATAACCCCCCACTCATAACCCCCCCACTCATAACCCCCCCCACTCATAACCCCCCACTCATAACCCCCCCACTCATAACCCCCCCACTCATAACCCCACACTCATAACCCTCCCACTCATAACCCCCCACTCATAACCCCCCACTCATAACCCCCCCACTCATAACCCCCCACTCATAACCCCCCCACTCATAACCCCCCCACCCATAACCACCCCCACACTCATAACCCCCCACTCATAACCCCCCCACTCATACCCCCCCCACTCATAACCCCCCCCCACTCATAACCCCCCCACTCAGAACCCCCCCACTCAGAACCCCCCCACTCAGAACCCCCTACTCATAACCCACCCACCTCCACTTGTAACCCCCCCCCCCCCCCCCGTAGTTAGTTTAAGTGACAGGGTGTTGGTGGGACTGTCTCCCACTGAACGGGAATGTGTGGCTGTAACAACGCTGGCTACCCCGCCAGCCCACTGTGCGCTGGAGAGAGATGACTGTGGCACAACTTCCCATTGGCACGGGGTGTCGTCAGCTGAGTGAGGCAGCAGTACAAATAGGCCCATTATGCCAGCCACGCCACTTGACAAGCCTCGCCAGTTCTGGATGCCAGCAACTGTCCCCGAATGGCAATATTTTCCGTCATTTTAAATGAAAAATAGCAGCTGTAAGATTCAGGGCAGCGGCTTCGACAGCGGCCATGAACTGGCTTCTGTGGGATTCTCTGCCACAGAAGGCAGCGGAGGCCAATTCACTGGATGTTTTCAAAAGAGAGTTAGATCTAGCTCTTAGGGCTAATGGAATCAAGGGATATGGGGAGAAAGCAGGAACGGGGTACTGATTCTGGATGATCAGCCATGATCGTATTGAATGGCGGTTCTGGCTCAAGGGGCCGAATGGCCTCCTCCTGAACCTATTTTCTATGTTTCTATGTGCAGAACAAGGATTCCCAACCTGGGGTGAATTTATCCTCGGGGGGGGGGGGGGGGTAAAGTCTGCCTACCCAGGGGCTGAATTTGTTGATTCTGAATTTGTACATATTGTGTCCTCATTGACTGACTGTGTTTGGTTCTGGTATACCGGTATCTGATCATCATTAGATGTTCATAAATATGTGTAAATAACATTGTTATGTTGCTATTAAAGTTGCCGGGGGCGAACGGCAGGAAAACGGTTGGGAGCCACCTGGTGTAGAATGTGGTGTTGGCCGCACACTTGGACGTTCGGGGTGCGGTTTCAGACGGGGGGGCAGCGGGACTATATCCATCGGCCCGTCAGCCACCAACAGGGACACACTTCCTGTATCAGATGTCCAGCTGTGAAGGCCTTTCCTCCCCCCCCTCCCCCGAGACTCACATCCAGATGGTGCTCTTTCAATCCCGCTCCCACGGGATAATCGCATGTGTGCTCGGGAAACTAGTTCACCACATGTTCTTCCTCCCCTTCAGTTGCAAATGGACTTTTGATCCTCCCCCCCCCCCCCCCTCCATCATCATCCCCCCCCCCATTCCTCTGCTCTTTGCAGGAAACATTACCAGACCCCCCAGAATGTTAAAAGTCTCTGCAAAAAGCCGGCACTCTCTCGCCCGCAGTCTTGTGGAATTCTTTTATCCTCGTTCCCAGATGGGAAGGTGGATGTAATATTGGTGGTGCCGATGCTAACTCTCGCTGTGCCCACGGCGCAGATTTGAATCAGCACACAACATTCTCGTGTGTTGCATATTACTCTGGCCTTTCTCCAGGGGATACACTCTTCCTTCTGAGCAAGGTCTGCTTTGATTTAAGAAAAAGAGCATCATCTTATTCAACAATGCATGTGAAAAAAAATCCAGCTAGCTACCAAGAGGGAGCTTTGAATAACGCCGTATATGTGTGTGTGTGTGTGTGTCCTTTGCATGGAAAAATTAAGCAGAGCGACTTTAAGGAGGGGTAGTTGAAATACTGGTTGGTAAGGAGAGGTCCTACGGGAGTTTGCTTCTGCTGAGCTCCGATCGTTTGGTCAGTCCGGGGCGTTCAAACAATCCACGCCAACCCTGCTGAGAAAATCAGCTGGAATGAGAAGCCAGCGGGTCGTACCAAATAAAAACCCTCTGTTGCTCGGCGATGTTTTGATGAGGATTGTTTGCAGCAGGCAGCACAAGAGCTCGGCACCGCTTATGTTTCTGAACCATTATGGGCCTGTGTCCCACTTACCCAATTTTTTCGGTCGATGTGCCGGCACCCGTCATAGTCGCAGCAGGTCTCCGAAAATGTTCGACATGTTGAAAATCCAAGCGGCGGCCAGAACAAGGTACGACTATTTGGGCGACTACTCACGACCATACAGGCTTCATCCCACGACACGTCGCCTGTATGGTCGTGAGTCGTCTCAGTCGCCCAAAGTGTCGTAGCGTCTTTCTGGTCGCCGCCTGATTTTTAACATGTCGGCAACCTATGACGGGTGCTGGCAGTCGCCGAAAAAGTCACGTAAGTGGGACAGGCCCCTTTAGTAGTGCACGCATCAAATACCTTTTCAACCATCTTAAACGCGTTTTAATTGGGGTGTTGGTTGCTTTTTGGAACATTTTGCGCGCTGTTCTGGTTGCCGTGTTGCAGGAAGGATGTGCAGGCTTTGGAGAGGGTGCAGAGCGCGGTGGTGCAGCGGTAGAGTTGCAGCCTCACAGCGCCAGAGACTCCCATTCCATCCCGACCTGAGGTGCTGCCTGTACAGAGTTGGCACGACCTCCCTGTGACCGCGTGGGTTTTCTCCGGGTGCTCCAGTTTCCTCCCACACTCCAAAGACGTAAAGGTTTGTAGGTTAATTCGCTTTGGTAAAAATTGTAAATTGTCGCAAGGTTCACAAGGTTAATTCCCGGGATGGCGGGACTGTCATATGCTGAGAGAATGGAGCAGCTGGGCTTGTACACTCTGGAGTTTAGAAGGACGAGAGGGGATCTTATTGAAACATATAAGATTATTAAGGGTTTGGACACGCTAGAGGCAGGAAACATGTACCCGATGTTGGGGGAGTCCAGAACCAGGAGCCACAGTTTATGAATAAGGGGTAAGCCATTTAGAACGGAGACGAGGAAACACTTTTTCTCACAGAGAGTTGTGAGTCTGTGGAATTCTCTGCCTCAGAGGGCGGTGGAGGCCGGTTCTCTGGAAACTTTCAAGAGAGAGCTAGATAGGGCTCTTAAAGATAGCGGAGTCAGGGGATATGGGGAGAAGGCAGGAACGGAGTACTGATTGGGGATGATCAGCCGTGATCACAGTGAATGGCGGTGCTGGCTCGAAGGGCTGAATGGCCTACTCCTGCACCTATTGTCTATTGTCTATTGAATGAATGAACAAGTTTATTGGCCAAGTTTGTACACATACAAGGAATTTACCTTGGTGCTCCGCTCGCAAGTAACAACACGATTAAGAATAAAAAATAAAACATTAAAACATTAATAATAAAACATTGCAGTTTAAACATGTGAATGAAATAAAATACCAGAGCAAAAGGAGGCTACAGATTTTTTGTTGTTGAGTAGAGCAACTACTTGTGGAAAAAAGCTGCTGTTACGTCTGGCTGTGGCAGCTTTGACAGTCCGGAGTCGCCTTCCAGAGGGAAGTGATTCAAAGAGTTTGTGGCCAGGGTGAGAGGGGTCAGAGATGATTTTGCCCGCTTGCTTCCTGGCCCTTGCAGTGTACAGTTCATCAATGGAGGGAAGGTTGCAGCCAATAACCTTCTCTGCTGATCGGACGATTCGCTGCAGCCTCCGGGTGTCGTGCTTGGTGGCTGAGCCAAACCAGACCATGACGGAGAAGGTGAGGAAGACCAGGGATGATCAAAGGGTTGGAAACACAAAGATTTAACTGTTTAAACATAATTGTCAGGAAATGCTGGCACACTACGAACTGCAGATGCTGGGATTTTGAGCAAAACCTAATGTGCTGGAGGAACTCGGCATGCCAGGCAGCATCTGTCAATGCTTAGTTTTACTTTTAGAGCTACAGGGTGGAAACAGGCCCTTCGGCCCACCCAGTCCGCACACAAACACTATCCTACACACACTAGGGACAATTTTACATTTACACCAAGCCAATTAACCTACAAACCTGTACGTCTTTGGAGTGTGGGTGAAAACTGAAGATCTCGGAGAAAAGGTCACTGGGGGCGAACGTACAAACTCCGTACAGACAGCACCCGTAGTCAGGTTCGAACCCGGGTCTCTCACGCTGTGAGGCAGCAACTCTACCGCTGCACCACCGTGCCGCCCCATTGCTGTCTGACAGCCGTCCAGTTTGAAGAAGGGTCCCGGACATGAAAGGTCCTTCTGCCCATCCCTTCCACAGATGCTGCCTGACCTGCTGAGTTCCTCCAGCACTTGTGTGTTTTGTTAAGGAGTGTTGTTGTGTGTTCCTTTCCATTTCAAATTCCAGTCCGACATTACTTAATATTCTATCTGCATTGCTGGTTTGAACAATGTGTAGGTAGCTGTGAGAACACTGGTTAGAAACGTGAAATCGTATCTGACAGACTTTCTACCAAGCGTGCTTACTAACTAAGGATGTCCTTAGTTGTGAACTTTGTGTGTTTGTTTATAGTGCATTCAGAAAGTGAAAATTTAATTTTTTAGTTTAGTTTAGAGATACAGTGCGGAAACAGGCCCTTCGGCCCACCGAGTCCGTACTAACCAGCGATCCCCGCACACAGCACTATTGTGCACCAGAGACTATTTTTACATTTACACCAAGCCAATTAACCTACAAACCCGTTCGTCTTTGGAGTGTGGGAGGAAACCGGAACACCCGGAGAAAACCCACGCAGGTCACGGGGAGAACGTGCAAACTCCGTACAGACAGCACCCGTAGTTGGGTTCGAACCCGGTTCTCCGGCGCTGTAAGGCAGCAACTCTACTGCTGCGCCACCGTGCTGCCCATAGGGCGGCATAGTGGTGCAGCGGGTAGGGCTGCCGACTCACAGCGACAGAGACCCAGGTTCGATCCTGACCGCGGGTGCTGTCTGTATGGAGCTTGCACGTTCTCCCTGTGTTTCCTCCGGGTGCTCCGGTTCCCTCACACCTATCTAAAAGCCTCTTAAACGCCACTATCGTATCTGCTTCCACCACCAACCCTTTTTTTTTTTTTTACAAAATGTTTTAATCAAACAAACAAATACAATTACAAACACAATCAAAGAATGCCTAAACTGGCATCTTACAAAGAAATTTCAAATTAAAACATTAACATTTTCATCAATAAAACATTCCACCCCCTGCGGTGACCAGCGCTCACAGAAGGCCCCCACAGTCCCTGTGGACACCGCGTGTTCCCTCTCCAGGGACACGCGGGCACGGACATAACCCCGGAAAAGGGGCAGGCAGTCGACTGCTGTGCGTCCGTCGACTGCCCGCTGCCTGGACCCGCGAATGGCCATCTTGGCCAGGCCCAGGAGCAGACCGACAGGGAGACCCCCTCCTCCCTCCCGACCCTCACCCCTCTGTACCGGGTGCCCAAAAATAAACAGTGTTGGGCTAAAATGGAGCCAAAACTTGAGGAGCAGCCCCTTAAGATACCCAAACAGGGGCTGCAACCTCTCACACTGCATGTACATATGGAACATCCACCACCAACCCTGGGAGCGCGTTCCAGGCACCCACCACCCTCTGTGTAGAAAAATAACCTGCCCCGCCCATCTCCATAAAACTCAGTCTGAAGACGGGTCTCGACCCGAAACGTCGCCCATTCCTTCTCTCCAGAGATGCTGCCCGTCCCTCTGAGTTACTCCGGCATTTTGTGTCTATCTTCCATTAAACTTTGCCCCATTCACTTTAAAACCATCCCCTTCGCGCCCTTTTGACAAGGTCATGAGTTGAATTTAAGACTTGACATCAGGTCAATCATGAAAAAATAGGCCCAATTTTTATTCAATTTTTTAATTTTATTTATTTTTATTTTTTAATTTTTGTTGGAAGTAAGTACAATAGTGCGGTACTTGAGTACCTAATACATACATACATATTTGCATTCTTGTACAACTTTGTATTTTTAATTTAGTAATAAAAGAACAGTGAAAGAAAACAGTGTTGGAATAGATAGACCAGCGAATGGAAACAGATAGGGAGAGAATTCAAGGACAGAGATGAGAAGCTAAAAAGATTGAAAGGAAAGGAGAAAGTACAGAAAAGAGAGATTAGGAGAGATCTACCTATTTCGTATTTTTGCCCATCCGTCACCCGGTTCTAAACCATTTAATTTCTAAAGTTATGTTATGTTGCACCATATGCTTGTAAAAAGTTGATAAAAGGAGGAATTCCTCCTACTTTGCCTAGTAGGAGGAATCTAATTTCTTCAAGATGTAGCGTTTCCAACATGTTTGACGTCCACATTTTGAACGTTGGCGTGGTTGCGTTTTTCCAGAATTTGAGTAACCGTTTTTTTGCTGTGATTAGACCGTAATTAAGAAAAGCTTCTTGGAATACAGTTAGTTTACTTCCCTCTTCCATTGATCCAAAGATAATCAGTTCTGTACTGGGGTTCACTTTTGTGTTAAATAGTTTTGTAAAAATTCCAAAAATGTCATTCCAAAATGTATGCAGTTTTGTACAAGAGACAAAGGAATGTGCTATAGTGGCATTTTGAGTTAGACATTTGTCACAGATGGGGGAAACATTTGAAAATATTTTATTCAGTCTAGTTTTCGAATAGTATAATGTATGTAAAATTTTAAATTGAATTAGGTTATGTCTTACATTAATTGAACATTTATGTACATATAATAGATTTTTTTTCCCATCTATCGTTTGGAATTTTTATCAATAATTCTTGTTCCCACTCCCTTCTAATTGCCTCTGTCGTTGGTGTTTCTATATTTAGAATTATATTTTATAAGTAAGATATTAAAATGCTTGATTCTGCCTTTCTATTCATTCCTTCCTCTAATAAATCTGGGGTTAGAGTTTGATATCCTTGTATATATTTTTTCAAGTAGTCTTGATATTTAAAATATTGATTACTTTTCAAATTATATTGTAGTTGTAGTTGTTGGAATGATAAACGTTTTCCCATTTCATACGTATCTCCCATCGTTTTAATTCCCATTATTTCCCAATGGATAAATGTTTTATCAATAATGGATGGTTTGAATGAGGGATTATTAGTTATTGGAGAACGAAGCAATTTTAAAATTTAACTGCGAACAAACAAGACAGGAATAACGTGCTGAAATTCTCCTTTGAAATATGGACAATAACTTTACAAATTGATTCTTATTCTGCGTATGTATCTTGTCTCTTGCATGTAGGAATTGGCTGGCGTGTTTTGGAACAGTGTGGAACAATGCATGAGAAATTGAATTATTTTTCTGATTTATTTCTTTTCGTGGTAATGAGTTGTGGGAGGAATTTAATTGGCAATCAGCCAACGTTCGGCACGAACACAGTTGTTGACCAAATGCTGACAGCAAAAGTTTTGCGGGAAAGGTCAAGAAGGTAATTACCACGAGCAGTTTGGAGAAGTGGAATTACGAAATATTCTAAAATAGACAATAGACAATAGGTGCAGGAGTAGACCATTCGGCCCTTCGAGCCAGCACCACCATTCAATGTGATCATGGCTGATCATCCCCAATCAGTACCCCGTTCCTGCCTTCTCCCCATATCCCCTGACTCCGCAATATTTAAGAGCCCTATCTAGCTCTCTCTTTAAAGTATCCAGAGAACCGGCCTCCACCGCCCTCTGAGGCAGAGAATTCCACAGACTCACAACTTTCTGTGTGAAAAAGTGTTTTCTCATCTCCGTTCTAAATGTTTTCCCTCTTATTCTTAAACTGTGGCCCCTGGTTCTGGACTCCCCCAACATCGGGAACATGTTTCCTGCCTCTAGCGTGTCCAAACCCTTAATAATCTTACATGAATCTTTCAATAATATATCTTCTCATGCTTCTAAACTCCCGAGTGTACAAGCCCAGCCGTTCCATTCTCTCAGCATATGACAGTTCCTCCATCCCGGGAATTAACCTTGTAAACCTACGCTGGATCCCTCAATAGCAAGAATGTCCTTCCTCAAATTAGGGGACCAAAACTGCACACAATACTCCAGGTGTGGTCTCACTATGGCTCTGTACAACTGCAGAAGGACCTCTAAACAGTGGCAGCATAGGTCAAGTTCAGGATGCATTTATGAAAGGGACATCATGCTTAATTGTGCAGTTGAGGTCGCATGGTAGACAAAAATGCTGGAGAAACTCAGCGAGTGAGGCAGCATCTATGGAGAGAAGGAATAGGCGAATTTGGAGTCCCAAACTCCACACAAATAACTAGAACAGATCACAATCGGGCAGCGGCAGATTAACCCCGTAACTGCGTGCGTGGCCGTGCTTTTGGAAGAAGCGAGAGGAATGGGGTGGGAAATCTCTGAGAGATGTGAATGGCAGATGAAGTTTAATGCGGGTAAATGTGAGGTTATCCACTTTGGTAGCAAAAACAGGAAGGCAGATTACTATCTAAATGGCGTCAAGTTGGGAAAAGGGGAAGTACAACGGGATCTCGGGGTCCTTGTACATCAGTCTATGAAAGTAAGCATGCAGGTACAGCAGGCAGTGAAGAAATTGAATGGCATGTTGGCCTTCATAACAAGAGGAATCGAATATAGGAGCAAAGAGTTCCTTCTGCAGTTGTACTAAGCCCGAGTGAGACCACACCTGGAGTATTGTGTGCAGTTTTGGTCTCCTAATTTGAGGAAGGACATTCTTGCTATTGAGGGAGTGCAGCGTAGGTTTACAAGGTTAATTCCCGGGGTGGCGGGACTGTCAGATGCTGAGAGAATGGAGCAGCTGGGCTTGTACACTCTGGAGTTTAGAAGGATGAGAGGTTATCTCATATAAGATTGTTAAGGATTTGGACACACTAGAGACAGGAAACATGTTCTCGATATTTGGGGAGACCAGAACCAGGTGCCACAGTTTAAGAATAAGGAGTAAACCATTTAGAACGGGGACAAGGAAACACTTTTTCTCACAGAGAGTGGTGAGTCTGTGGAATTCCCTGCCTCAGAGGGCAGTGGAGGCCGGTTCTCTGGATGCTTTCAAGAGAGAGCTAGATAGGGCTCTTAAAGATAGCGGAGTCAGGGGTTATGGGGAGAAGGCAGGAACGGGGTACTGATTGGGGATGATCAGCCATGATCACATTGAATGGTGGTGCTGGCTCGAAGGGCCAAATGGCCTCCTCCTACACCTGTTGTCTGTTGTCTATTGAATGGGTGGGAAATCTCTGAGAGAGATGTGAATGCAAGCTATTGACAAGGAGGAGGCGCGGGCGGGGGCTGTCTGTCGTGGGCAAGATGATGCGGGATGTGTTGCCAGGAGCGACCAGCGTCCCGTCTTTGACACGGAGTCGGCACGGATCGCCGGCGTTGGATTTGGGGAGCACGGTCGGATGTGACAGGAGCTGTCGGTGGGGCGGGGAACAAACTGGCAGGCAGTAAAGTGAATGAAGAGATAAGGCAAGAGAAAGCTGCTGCTGCCTTGTCCGACGTGGATGAGGCTTCCTCTGGTCCTTCTTAGAAAATGCAGCATTTCAGGAGGAGAATGTTGACGCCAGTGGTTTTGAGCTCAGCAGTGAACCACACCAATCTATGTCTGATTCCAAGCCATGTCTGCCACTCAAAGCTGTTTGCCTTGAAGGATGAATCCTCATTGTGACTCGGTGAAGCTGCAAGAGAGGATGTATTACAAGGAAGATTTATTTTTTTTTGCCATGGGGAAGAGATGAAATGTGCGGAGGATCCCAGTTTGAATTGTCTGCTGGAGCGATGATCCAAGGTTTCAGACAGGCCTGCGCCTGGCTCTGAAGTGGCGACATACTCACTTCTCAGACTGGCAGAGTTAGCAGGCAGCACATCAAGCAGCTTATCACTGCTGTCAGAGAGTGATACAGCGTGAAAACAGCCCAACTTGCCCACACCGGCCAACGTGCCCCAGCTACACTAGTCCCACCTGCCCGCGTTTGGACCATATCCCTCCAAACCCGTCCTATCCATGTACCTATCTAGGGTACACAAAATGCTGGAGAAACTCAGCGGGTGCATAGGAGATAGGCAACGTTTCAGGCCGAAACCCTTCTTCAGACTTATGGGGGGTGGGGGGAGGCGGGGAGAAGAAAGGAAAAAACGAGGAGGAGCCCAAGGGCTGAGGGAGAGGTAGGAAGGGGAGGAGACAGCCTGGGTTAACAGAATTGAGAAAATTCAATGTTTAAACCCAGAGGATGCAGACTCCCCAAGCGGAATATGAGGTGCTGTTCCTCCAACTTGCGGTGTTGCTCACTCTGGCCGTGGAGGAGGCCCAGGACCGAGAGGTCGGATACGGAATGGGAGGGGGAGTTGAAGTGCTGAGCCACCAGGAGGTTGGGTTGGTTATTGCGGACCGAGCGGAGGTGTTCGGTGAAACAATCGCCAAGCCTCCGCTTGGTCTCACCGATATAGATCAGTTGGCATCTAGAGCAGTGGATGCAGTAGATGAGGTTGGAGGAGGTGCAGGTGAACCTCTGTCGGCCTTGGAACGACTGCTTGGGTCCCTGAAAGGAGTGGAGGGGGGAGGTGAAGGGAAGAATTGACGAGGGAGTTGCGGAGGGAGCGGTCTTTGCGGAAGGCAGACAGGGGGGGAGATGGGAAGATGTGGCGAGTGGAGGGGTCACGCTGGAGGTGGCGAAACTGGCGGAGGACTATGTGTTGTATGTGCCGGCTGGTGGGGTGAAAGGTGAGGACTCTGCCCTTGTTGTGAGTGGGGGAATGGGGAGAGAGGGCAGTGTTGCGGGGTATGGAGGAGACCCTGGTGCGAGCCTCATGTATGGTGGGGGAGGGGAACCCCCATTCCCTGAAGAATTAGGAAATTTCCGATGCCCTGGTGTGGAACACGTCATCCTGGGAGCAGATGCGGCGTAGACGGAGGAATTGGAAGTAGGAGATGGAGTCCTTACAGGAAGCAGGGTGGGAGGAAGAGTAGTCCAGGTAGCCGTGGGAGCCAGTGGGTTTATAGTGGATGTCGGTCAGGAGTGTATCACCTGTGATGGAGATAGTGAGGTGAAGGATTGGAAGGGAAGTGGCGGAAATGGTCCAGGATGTACCTGTCTAACTGTTTCCCAAACGTTGGATAGTCCCTGCCTCAACTACCTCCTCTGGCAGCTTGTTCCATACACCCACCACACGTTGTGTGAAAAAGGTACCCCTCAGATTCACTTAAAATCTACTCCACTTCACCTTAAACCTTTGTCCTCTGGTCCTCGATTCCCCTACTCTGGGCAAGAGACTCTGTGCGTCAACCCGATCTATTCCTCTCATGATTTTATACACCTCTATAAGATCACCCCTCATCCTCCTGCGCTCCAAGGAATAGAGACCCAGCCTACTCAACCTCTCCCTATCGCTCACACCCTCTAGTCCTGGCAACATCCTCGTGAATCTTCTCTGCACCCTTTCCAGCTTGACAACATCTTTCCTATAACACGGTGCCCAGAACTGAACACAATGCTCGGAATGTCTCACCAACGTCTTATCCAACTGCAACACGACCTCCCAACTCCCAATATACTCAATATTGGAGAGATCTTGGCCAGTTGTATGTAGCCTCCCTTCTCTATTGCCCCTGCTATCATGAGCCTGCAGTCCATGTCCAAACCATTCCTCTCCTTCCTTGCATGAGGGGCTGCCCTCTCCTGCTTTCACACTTGTCTATCCAGCTATTGGCAAAGAGGCATAGGGACAAACTACAGATGCCAGTTTACACCAAAGTCAGACACAGAACGCCGGAGCAACTCAGCATCAGGGTCAGGCAGCATCTCTGGAGAAACGGAACAGGTGACGTTTCGGGTCGAGACCCTTCTTCAGAAAGCCAAAGAAGGTCTTGTATGAGGAGTAACGTTCAACGGAATGATGTGCAGGGAAGTTTCTCTTTTACGCAGAGAGTCGTGGGGGTGTGGGGCGTGCTGTCGGGCGATGGTGGCGGAAACCGATCCGATAATGGCGTTGAAGAGGCTTTTAGATAGGCACAGGGGTATGCAGGGAATGGAGGGATGAGGGCAGATGACATCAGTACAGATAGGCATCATGTCTGGCACAAATATGGTGGGCTGTACTGTTTGTGGACACAGCATGGAACCAGGCTCTATGTCCCACCGAGTCCGCGCCAACAATCGCTCACCCCGTACACTAACACTATCCTCATGCACACCAGGGACAATTTAACCAAAGCCAATTCACCGACAAACCTGCACGTCTACGGAGTGTGGGAGGAAACCGGAGCCCCCGGAGAAAACCCACGCGGTCATGGGGAGAGCGTACAAGCTCCGTACAGACAGCACTCATAGTCAGGATGGAACCCGGGTCTCTGGCGCTGTGAGGCAGCAACTCCACCGCTGTCTGTACGGAGTCTGTACGTTCTCCCCGTCACCTGCGTGGGTTTTCTCCGAGATCTTCGGTTTCCTCCCACTCTCCAATGACGCGCAGGTTTGTAGGTCAATTGGCTTGGTATAAATGTAAAATTGTCCCTAGTGTGTGTAGGATAGTGTTAATGTGCGGAGATCGCTGGTCGGCGCGGACTCGGTGGGTCGAAGGGCCTGTTTCTGAGCTGTATCTCCAAACTAAACTAAACTGAACAAGACACTGCAGTTTATGGTTTAATTTAATTTAATTCAGTTTAAAGATTCAGTGAGGAAACAGGCCCTTCGTCCCACCGAGTCCACGCCGACCATCGATCACCCAGTGCACACGTTCAATTTCAGTTGAGTTTATTGGCACGTGTACCGAGGTGCAGTGAAAAGCTTTTGTTGAGAGCTAACCAGTCAGCAGAAAGACAATACGTGATTACAATCGAGTCATCCACAGTGTGTAGATACATGATGAGGGAATAACGTTTAGTGCAAGGTGAAGCCTGATCAAAGATAGTCCGAGGGTCACCAATGAGGTAGATAGTGGTTCAGCACCGCTCTCTGGTTGTGGGAGGATGATTCAGTTGCCTGATAACAGCCGGGAAGAAACTGTCCCTGAATCTGGAGGTGTGCGTTTTCACACTTCTGTACCTCTTGCCCGATGGAAGAGGGAGTGGCCGGGGTGAGACTCGCCCTTGTTAAATGCTGCTGGTCTTGCCGAGGCAGCGTGAGGTGTAAATGGAGTCTATGTTCTACATTAACCCACTTTCTTATCCATAATCTACGCGTCGGAGGCCGAGCAACCTTCAAACCCGGTTGTTTTGAATTATTTCACCAACAGACTATTGATTTAATATCATTTTATCAACACTGCCTGCCTGTCTGTCTGTCTGTCTGTCTGCCTGTCTGTCTGTCTGCCTGTCTGTCTGTCTGTCTGTCTGTCTGTCTGTCTGTCTGTCTGTCTGTCTGTCTGTCTGTCTGTCTGTCTGTCTGTCTGTCTGCCTGTCTGCCTGCCTGTCTGCCTGTCTGTCTGTCAGCAAATGCAACCACAGATGAAACATTCCCCTTTCCACGCCGGACAATGTCAAAGCTGCCAACGGATGCCAACATAGACAATAGACAATAGGTGCAGGAGTAGGCCATTCGGCCCTTCGAGCCAGCACCGCCATTCAATGTGATCATGGCTGATTATCCACAATAAATACCCCGTTCCTGCTTTCTCCCCACATCCCTTGATTCCTTTAGCCCAAGCGCTAAATCTAACTATCTCCTGAAAACATGGACTTCCTCCGATAGTTAATGAGACCAAAACTGCACTCGATGTGTGGTCTCATCAAGGAATAGTATAATTGCAGAAATAAATCCTTGTGTATTCTCCCTATGAATGCCATTTGCCTTCTTAGCTGAAGGAGGGTCTCGACCTGAAATGTTGCCTATTCCTTCTCTCCATAGATGCTGCCTCACTCGCTGAGTTTCTCCAGCATTTTTGTGTACCATGGGACCTCAACTGCACAGTTAAGCATGATCTCCCTTTCATAAACCCATCCAGAACTTGACCTATGCTGCCACTGTTTTAGGAGTTCCTTCTGCAGTTGTATGGGGCCCTAGTGAGACCACACCTGGAGTATTGCGTGCAGTTTTGGTCTCCTCATTTGATGAAGGACATTCTTGCTATTGAGGGAGTGCAGCGTAGGTTTAAGAAAGAACTGCAGATGCTGGAAAATCGAAGGTAGACAAAAGTGCTGGGGAAACTCAGCGGGTGCAGCAGCATCTATGGAGCGAAGGAAATAGGCAACGTTTAGGGGCCGAAACGTTGCCTATTTCCTTCGCTCCATAGATGCTGCTGCACCCGCTGAGTTTCTCCAGCACTTGTGTCTACCACTGGTTTAAGATGATCAGCCATGATCACGTTGAATTCCGGTGCTGGCTCGAAGGGCCGAATGGCCAACCCGTGCACCTATTGTCTATGTTTCTTACACACTGTTTGCACTTGCGTTTCATGATATATCTTGATGATCTACTTGCTGCCATACAGCCAAGGGCAACTTATACCTAGCTACCACCATCTAGTGGAGATGTGAAAACACATCATGTTCAAGACATCAGCTTTCAAAGTCGAAGAACTTTTCTAGTAATTATTCATCCTGTTCAAGGATTTCACTTTACTTGATGTAGAATCTTCACCAGTCATTTACACAACGCCAGGTCTTTGAGTGAGGGGCAGGTGTTTGCGGTGGGTGTTAAGCATTAAGTCAAACCCACTTCACCTGTATCCACCTGGGCTTGGACACACTAGAGGCAGGAAACGTGTTCCCGATGTTGTGGGAGTCCAGAACCAGGGGTCACAGTTTAAGAATAAAGGGTTGGCCATTTAGAACGGAGACGAGGAAACACTTTTTCTCACAGAGAGTGGTGAGTCTGTGGAGTTCTCTGCCTCAGAGGGCGATGGAGGCAGGTTCTCTGGATGCTTTCAAGAGAGAGCTAGATAGGGCTCTTAAAGATAGCGGAGTCGGGGGATATGGGGAGAAGGCAGGAACGGGGTACTGTTTGGGGATGATCAGCCATGATCACAATGAATGGCGGTGCTGGCTCGAAGGGCTGAATGGCCTACTCCTGCACCTATTGTCTATTGTCTATTGTCACCTATCACTTGCCCGGCTTTATCCCGCGCCTGCCTCTCTGTTCCACCTTTCTCCCCCGTACTCTGAATGTCTGAAGAAGGGTCCCGGCCTGAAACACCATGCATCCATTGCCTCCGTGGATGCTGCCTGACCCCCCGCTTCAGTTCAGTTTCGTTTATTGTCAGGTGTACCGAGGTCGAATGGAAAGGCTTTTGTCCTGCACTCCGGCACTTTGTGTTTTACTCCAGGTGCCAGCACCTGCAGTTTCTCGTGTCTGCGAGTAATGCCGTCTGTTTGGGAGGTTTTACAGAACTTTTACAAAAATGTCCTCTCAATTGGCGGCACGGTGGCGCAGCGGTAGAGTTGCTGCCTCACAGCGCCAGAGGCCCTCCCCGGGTTCCATCCTGACTGCGGGCGCTGTCTGTACGGAGTTTGTACGTTCTCCCTGTGACCGCGTGGGTTTTCTCTGGGATCTCCGGTTTCCTCCCGCACTCCAAAGACGTACAGGTTTGTAGGCTAATTGGCTTGGTATAAATGTAAATTGTCCCTAGTGTGTGTAGGATAGTGTTAGTGTGCAGTGATTGCTGGTCGGTGCGGACTGCGGCGATGGGCCGAAGGGCCTGTTTCCACGCAGTATCACTAAACTAAACTAAATTAACAATACTGTTATAACCATTAAGTCGTTCACTGCGCCTGTTGTTTGAGGATTTGATGGCTGATCTATCTTTCCCTCTTAACCCCATTCCCCAGTCCTAGACAATAGACAATAGGTGCAGGAGTAGGCCATTCGGCCCTTCGAGCCAGCACCGCCATCATGGCTGATCATCCACAATCAGTACCCCGTTCCTGCCTTCTCCTCATATCCCTTGACTCCCTTACCAATGAAGTATCTGTCAATCTCCACCTTAATACCACCCACTGACTTGGCCTCCGCAATGAATTCCACAGATTCGCCACCCTCTGGCTAAAGAAATTCCTCCTCATCTACTTTCTGAAGGTATGTCCTTTTATTCTGAGGCTGTGCCCTCTGGTCCTAGACTCTCCCACCAGTGGAGACATCCTCTACGCATCCACTCGATCCAGGCCTTTCAATATTCGGTAAGTTTCAATGAGGTCCCATCCCCTCATCCTTCTGAACTCCAGCGAGTAGACTTTTTCCTCACCTCCGTTTCTGTCTTCGGTTTAAAGCGGCACCTCCAGTTCCTTCCTTCACAGTTCTTCCTTGTGTGAACCTTCCTACAGGGAACTTGGTCTTCCCAGGATAGGGATTCCTCACTTCCGGTCTGGGTAGCGCACACTATCGTATGACCTTGTGCTCTGAGATTAGCCGTAAACATCGCATCACGAATTAAGAGAGCGCAACAGCGGTTGCACTTTCTGTGCCGGATGAGAAGAGCTCACCTCCCCCATCCCATCCTCACCACTTTCTACAGGGGCACCATAGAGAGTATTTTGACCAGCTGCATCTCTGTCTGGTTTGGGGACTGTATAGCCTCTGACTGGAAATCCGTGCAGGGAGTGGTGAGGACGGCTGAAAAAAATCATCGGGACTTCTCTTCCTTCAATCCGGGACATTGCGAGCAAACGTTGCTTGTCCAAGGCCAACAGCATTATAAAAGACCCCACACATCTCCATCACGGACTGTTCACTCTGCTGCCCTCGGGCAAAAGGTATCGCAGTACAAGGAGCAGAACGCCCAGGTGTTGCAACAGCTTCTTCCCCCGACCCATCAGACTCTTGAATTCCACGTAATGTGCCGCCACTATTATCTATTTCATCTTTTTATCTATTTTATCCTTTTGTTATTTTATGTTGCACGGTGAGCCAGATGCAACGACATTTCCGTTCAGACTTGCATCTGTTGGTGTATTTTTAACTGGCGATAAAGTCTTTGATTGATTGAAAGTGGACTGCAATCACTTCTTGCTAAACTGGACGAGGTTTAGTTTTATTATTGTCATGTGCACCGAGGTACAGTGAAAAGCTTTGTTTTGCGTGCTCTCCAAAGAGATCAGATAATACCGAACGAGAATATAACCAAACAAAACTCAAGTCCAATAGGTAGAGCAAAGATGCGTAGGAAGGAACTGCAGATGCTGGTTTACACCGAAGATGGACACAAAATGCCGGAGTAACTCAGCGGGACATGGCAGCATCTGCGGAGGGAATGGACAGGCGATCTTTCAGATCCGAGACCCTTGTTCAGTGTTAACCAATATTGAATGTCAATGCAAGGCAGACAAACATGCTGGTGAAACTCAGCGGGTGAGGCAGCATCTATGGAGCGAAGGAATAGGTGACGTTTCGGGTCGAGACCCGGAAGGATCTCGACCCGAAACGTCGCCTATTCCTTTGAGACGAAGGATCTCGACCTGAAACGTCGCCTATTCCTTCGAGAAGAAGGGTCTCGACCCGAAACGTCGCCTATTCCTTCGAGAAGAAGGGTCTCGACCTGAAACGTCACCTATTCCTTCGAGAAGAAGGGTCTTGACCCGAAACGTTACCTATTCCTTCCAGACGAAGGATCTCGACCCGAAACATCGCCTATTCCTTCGCTCCACAGATGCTGCCTCACCCGCTGAGTTTCTCCAGCATTTTTGTCTACCTTTGATTTTTCCAGCATCTGCAGTTCCTTCCTAAACATTGAATGTCAGTGCAAGTAGGACAATGATGTCAAGATATTCTGATCTCCTCTGTCAGCATATCTCTCCATTCCTCTGCATATCCATGTGCCTATCTAAAAGTCCCATGGTCTGTGTAAAAAAAAACATGCCCCGCACATCTGGTTGAAACATTCCCCCTTTCCCCGCAAAGCTATGCCCACCAGACTTTGACGTTTCCATCGTGGAACAAAAGGCTTCTAACTGTCTTGCCTCTCCTAATTTGATATGCTTCTATCAGGTTTAGTTTAGTTTAGTTCAGAGATACAGCGCGGAAACAGGCCCCTCGGCCCAACCGAGTCCTCACCGGCCAGCGATCCCCGCACATGAACACTACCCAACACACACTGGAGACAATTTACATTTATTCCAAGCCAAGTAAGTAAGTAAGTAAGTTTATTGGCCAAGTGTTCACATACAAGGAATTTGCCTTGGTGCTCCGCCCACAAGTAACAACATGACATACAGTGACAGTTACGAATGACTCAGAAAACACTAAACATTAATAATAATAAACCATTAATGATAAAACACCATTGATCAAGCATGTGAACCAACAAAATACCAGATCAAAGGGAGGCTACAGATTTTTGGCTGTTGAGTAGAGCAACTACTCGTGGATAAAAACTGTTTTTATGTCTGGCTGTGGCAGCTTTGACAGCCCGGAGTCGCCTTCCAGAGGGAAGTGATTCAAAGAGTTTGTGGCCAGGGCGAGAGGGGTCAGAGATGATCTTGCCCGCTCGCTTCCTGGCCCTTGCAGTGTACAGTTCAAACCTGGAGTGTGGGAGGAAACCGAAGGACCGAAGATCCAAATTTGAGGAAGGACATTCTTGCTATTGTGGGAGTGCAGCGTAGGTTCACCAGGTTAATTCCCGGGATGGCGGGACTGTCATATGTTGATGGAATGGAGCGGCTGGGCTTGTGTACTCTGGAATTTAGAAGGATGAGAGGGCATCTTCTTGAAATATATAAGAATGTTAAGGGTTTGGACATGCTAGAGGCAGGAAACATGTTCCCGATGTTGGGAGAGTCCAGAACCAGGGGCCACACACAGTTTAAGAATGAGGGGTAAGCCATTTAGAACGAAGATGAGGAAAAACTTTTTCACACAGTTGTGAGTCTGTGGAATTCTCTGCCTCAGAGGTGCAGTGGAGGCTGGTTCTATGGATACTTTCAAGAGAGAGTCAGAGAGAGCTCTTAAAGATAATGGAGTCAGGGGATATGGGGAGAAGGCACGAACGGGGTACTGATTGTGGATGATCAGCCATGATCATATTGAAAGGTGGTGCTGGCTCTAAGGACTGAATGGCCTACCCCGCGTCTATTGTCTATTGCCTATCTCTGCGAAAACCCACGCAGGTCATGGGGAGAACGTACATAATACGGACAGGCAAGCGCCCGTAGTCGGGATCGAACCCGGGACTCTTGCGCTGTGAGGCAGTTGCTCTACCGCCGTGCCGCCCAAAGTTTAATTCCCTCCCTGTGTTTTTGCTTTGTCTTGCAGATGTTGTCCATGACGCCTATCCCTGGCACTGCTACCTGTTCTGTCTGAGTGTGTTTGTCACCATGACCAATCAAATTCACAAATGGTCACACTCCTACTTTGGCCTTCCCCGCGGGGTCGGTGCCCTTCAGGATCTCCACGTCATCCTGCCCAGAAAACATCACCGCGTCCACCACATCGCCCCTCACGAGACATACTTCTGCATCACCACAGGTAGGAGCGAGAGGCATGGAATGTCCCGCAGCATGGAAACAGGCCCTTCGGCCCAACTTGGCCATGCTGACCAACGATGCTCCATCTGAGGCCATAAGGTCATAAATTTAAAAAATCAGTTCAGCTCCGATGTGTCAACACCAAACAACTAATATATGTTCATGTTCAGAAGGCCTAGACGCAGAACTAGGCCATTTCACCCATCAAGTCTACTCCGCCATTCCATCATGGCTGATCTATCTTTCCCTCTCAACACACATTCTCTTGCCTTCTCCCCATAACCCCTGGACACCTGTTCTAACGGAGAGTTGTGAGTCTGTGGAATTCTCTGCCTCAGAGGGCGGTGGAGGCCGGTTCTCTGGATGCTTTCAAGAGAGAGCTAGATAGGGCTCTTAAAAATAGCGGAGTCAGGGGATATGGGGAGAAGGCAGGAACGGGGTACTGATTGGGGATGATCAGCCGTGATCACATTGAACCCCCAGGCCGGATTAGGCGATCGATCTCCATCTCATCAGGACTTCCGCGCCGATGGGCGGGTGGAATATCCGTCCCTGCGTCCGGGACTCTGGATCCGTGGCCCAGCCGGATCCGGCAGATCCGTTCCCAAGGCCGACTCTGTCAGCCGGTATCTCGCCCACCCCCCCACAGCCCCCCCTCGGCGGCCTGGGCGCATCGTTCCGGTACCAACTCAGTATCCCGTACCTGCCTTCTCTCCATACCCGCTGATCCCTCTAGCCACAAGGGCCACATCTAACTCCCTCTTAAATATAGTCAATGAACTGGCCTCAACTACCCTCTGTGGCAGAGAATTCCACAGACTCACGACTTTCTGTGTGAAAAAATGTTTTCCTCATCTCAGTCCTAAAAGACTTTCCCCTTATCCTTAAAGTGTGACCCCCCTTGTTCTGGACTTCCCCAACATCTGGAACAATCTTCCTGCATCTAGCCTGTCCAACCCCTTAAGAATTTTGTACGTTTCTATAAGATCCCCCCTCAATCTTCTAAATTCTAGCGAGTACAAGCCGAGTTTATCCAGTCTTTCCTCATATGAAAGTCCTGACATCCCAGGAATCAGTCTGGTGAACCTTCTCTGTACCCCCTCTATGGCAAGAATGTCTTTCCTCAGATTAAGAGACCAAAACTGTACGCAATGCTCCAGGTGTGGTCTAACCAAAACCGTGTACAACTGCAGTAGAACCTCCCTGCTCCTATACTCAAATCCTTTCGCTATGAATGCTAACATACCATTGGCTTTCTTCACTGCCTGCTGCACCTGCATGCCTACTTTCAATGACTGGTGGACTATGACACACAGTCCGGGTAAAGGGATAATTCAGGAAGGCTCTGGATCCAAAGGTGAAGGAAAATTGATGATGGACCTGCAGTTGCATTTGGTTCTCTAAACCTATCCTATCGATGTATCTATCCTATCCATGTAGCAGGTACTCGGGAAGACTCGCTAACGGCAGGTAAGCACGGGAAGACTCATGAAGAATTTTCAACACGTTGAAAAATGTCCACGAGATCCCCGAGTACCTCCGAGCGGCCATTACCGTAAATCTCCGAGTTCGAATCAGGGCAAAGTCGGGAGAGCTCTTGGAATGAACTCGTACCGTGGGACAGGGGTTTAAATCTTCTTTGCACTCTTTCCATTTTAATGACGTTCTTCCCATGGCAGGGTGACCAAAGCGGAACACAATATCACCAACAGAAGCCTCACCAACAGATTGTAGGTAAAATACTATAGTCTACATTATAGGAAAGATGTTGGCGAGCTGGAGAGGGTAAGGAGAAGATTTACAAAAATGTTGGCAGGACTAGAGGGTCTTAGCGATAGGGAGAGGTTGAGGTGGCTGGGACTCTATTTCTTGGAGGGCAGGAGGACGAGGGGTGATCTTATTTTTAGGCCCGCTTCGGTCGTGGCTGACCATGGATGTTTCCAGGGTTGGAGGACTGGTGCACAGACAGCCACCACACGGTCCTTGACAGATCTGGGTCAGGATCCAGTGGCATGGGGTCCAAGACGACCGTAGACCCTTTTCTGCTGCAGCCTTCATCCGCCTTCCCAGCCGTTGTGACGCTCCACTAAGGTCAGCCATCGTCCTCCGCCCTGTTCCGCCGTTGAGGTCTTGGTTGGATTGCTCTTTGTCAGAGACCTCCCCCTCGACCTTACCGCCATGGGTGGCCCTACCAGGAGCATCGCTCCAGACGGCATCGCTCTCAGGATCTCAGGTCCTCACAAGCTTCTCCACCACGACAAGGTGACAATCCACGGAGAAGAGTGATCTCATAGAGGTGGATAAAATCATGAGAGGAATAGCCCGGGTAGATGCACAGAGTCTCTTGCCCCGAGTTGGGGAATCGAGGACCAGAGGACATGGGTTTATGGTGAAAAGGAAAAGATTTAATAGGAATGTTTGGGGATCGCTGGTCGGTGCGGACTCAGTGGGCCGAAGGGCCTGTTTCCGCACTGTATCTCTAAACTAAAAATAAAAGGAATCTGAAGGGTAATTTTTCCCCACAAATGGTGGTGGGTGCATGGAACAAGCTGCCAGAGGTGGTAGTTGAGGCTGGGACTATCGCAACGTTTCAGACCTAGTTAGACAAGTACATGGACAGAACAGGTTTGGAGGGATAAGGGCCGAATGCTGGCAGGTGGGACAAGTGTAGCTGGGACATTGTTGGGCGGTGTGGGCAGGTTGGGCCGAAGGGCCTGTTTCCGCACTGTATCAGTCTATTACTCTCGAGGTCAAGGACAGAACGTTCACGTCAATCGCGGCCCAATCTCTCCACCACCACGCACAAGAAGCGACAAGACAATAGACAATAGGTGCAGGATGAGGCCACTCGGCCCTTCGAGCCAGCACCGCCATTCACTGTGATCATGGCTGATCATCCCCAATCAGTACCCCGTTCCTGCCTTCTCCCCATATCCCCTGACTCCGCTATTTTTAAGAGCCCCACCTAGCTCTCTCTTGAAAGCATCCAGAGAACCGGCCTCCACCACCCCTTGAGGCAGAGAATTCCACAGACTCACAACTCTCTGTGACAAAAAGTGTTTCCTCGTCTTCGTTCTAAATGGTTTACCCCTTATTTTTAAACTGTGGCCCCTGATTCTGGACTCCCCCAACATCGGGAACATGTTTCCTGCCTCCAGCGTGTCCAAACCCTTAACAATCTTATCATCGATACTTTTTTGCATATCTTTCATTCATTGTTCTTTATCTCTCCACATCACCGTCTATATCTCTCGTTTCCCTGATCCCTGACCAGTCTGAAGAAGAGTCTCAACCCGAAACGTCGCCTATCTCCTTCGCTCCTTAGATGCTGCTGCACCCGCTGAGTTTCTCCAGCCTTTTGTGTACCCTTAATAATCTTATATGTTTCAATAGGATCCCCTCTCATCCTTCTAAATTCCAGAGTGTACAAGCCCAGCTGCTCCATTCTCTCAGCATATGACAGTCCCGCCATCCCGGGAATTAAGACAGACACCATTGTATGGAGATGCAGAGAAGTCTGTTCACCTCTGCCTGAACGACTTCTAATCTTGTGTGTGGACTCGATAGGAAGAGGACTCAGTTACTCTTGAACCAGCACCGTTCAATTAACACAGCCAGCCTTGTTTACCACACATTTATTGTTTACCAATTTGCTTATGAATATTTTAGCAGTGGAGCATTTGATCTGTAAAATTGATCTCACCCAAAAGTCAAACATTTCTGCTAATGTAAAACCTCGCACTAATACTGATACGAGGCCAGGAGGACGGATTAGAACATTCATTCATGGCTTTTTATTCCTGTTGTTGCAGCAACAAAATTGATTGTTATCCCACTCTGAAGAGACATCAAAAGCTTCAACTTGTTTGCGTTTCCAAGCACGACTGTGGAATGTTGGTGGCGAAACTACACTTAAACCACAGAGTACTTGCGCTATAACATCAGGAGAAGCGCTCAACTAGGAAAACCAATCCCAAGGCCAAAGTAGTATCTAATGCCCCTGTCCCACTTAGGAAACCTGAACGGAAACCTCTGGAGACTTTGCGCCCCACCCAAGGTTTCCGTGCGGTTCCCGGAGGTTTTTGTCGGTTTCGACCATTTGGGAGACTGACAAAAAACCTCCGGGAACCGCACGGAAACCTTGGGTGGGGCGCAAAGTCTCCAGAGGTTTCCGTTGAGGTTTCCTACGTGGGACAGGGGGCATTACGATCTAACTGAATGTACCAACTTACGCTAAGGACAATAATGGGCCTGTCCCACTTAGACGATTTTTTTCGGCGACTTCCGGCGACTGTCATAGTCGTAGCAGGTCGCCGAAAATACGCTGACTGGACCCCCCCCTCCCACGGCAATGTCTACGACAACCGACCTCCTAGTCGACGGCAAGCTACCGACAACCGGCGACCCATTAGGACGTCCACCCACGACCACACCTACGACAACCTACGTCCACCCGCGACACGCTACGTCCCTGTCGGCGACAACTGAGGACAATTTAGTGACCGGTTTACGTAGGTAGTCGCCAATGGAATTCACCGATGGAAGTCGGCACCCGGCAACAGCCTACGTCATCCTGGCGACAACCTACGGCAAGCAAACTGTTGCCGACTGTCGGCAAAAGGTTTTGAACATTTCAAAATCCAGCGGCGACCAGAAAAAAGTTACGATTCTTTGGGCGATCGAGGAGACCATACAGGCCACGCCCCGGCGACCATGAGACGATGGCCTAGTCGCGTGTAGTCGCCTAAAAAATCGCCTGTGGGACATGGGCATAACTAACCCCATCAGCTACCTACATGTTAACTAACTCATTAATAAAAACCTGATCATACAGGTGCAAGTATACCATGGAATTAAACGGAAGATAGGCGCAAAAAGCTGGAGTAACTCAGCGGGACAGGCAGCATCTCTGGAGAGAAGGAATGGGTGACGTTTTGGGTCTAGCCCCTTCTTCAGACTGGTTAGGGATCAGGGAAACGAGAGATATAGACGGTGATGTGGAGAGATAAAGAACAATGAATGAAAGATATGCAAAAAAGTATCGATGGTAAAGGAAACAGGCCGTTGTAAGCTGTTTGTGGGGTGAAAATGAGAAGCTAGTGCGACTTGGGTGGGGGAGAGATAGAGAGAGAGGGAATGCCGGGGTTGCTTGAAGTTAGAGACCATGTTCATACCACTGGGGTGTAAGCTGCCCAAGCGAAATATGAGATGGTGTTCCTCCAATTTGCATTAGGCCGCACTACGACAATGGAGGGGGCCGAGGACAGAAAGGCCTGTGTGGGAAAGGGAAGGGGAATGGAAGTGCCCAGCAACCGGGATATCAGGTTCAATGAATTTAAATGCTGCTGATGCAATTATCCAAATTATTCACCAATTCTTGACGACTTAACAGTTTGCGGTTACACAACAGAATCAGTCCGTCTCAGGAATGAGCGCGGACGCTGGGCCCCGTCCGGCCCAGCGAGACAGCGCAGGTCAGTCAGAGATCACCCACGAAGCTGGCTCTACCCGACACACCAGGGACAATATCACCAAAGCCAGTTAGCCGACAAGCCTGCACATCTCTGGAATGTGGGAGGAAAACCCATGCGGTCACGGGGAGAACGTGCACAAACTCCGTACGGACAGAACCTGAGGTCAGGATCGAACCCTGGTCTCTGGCGCATTAAGGCAGCGACTCTACCGCTGCGCCACCATGCCAGCTCGAAGTTCTTTTTGCAAAGTGTCTCTTGAAGACGCTGGAGTTTAGAAGAATGAGAGGGGACCTCATTGAAACATACAAAATAGTGAAAGGCTTGGACAGTGTGGATGTGGAGAGGATGTTTCCACTAGTGGGAGAGTCTAGGACTAGAGGTGACAGCCTCAGAATTAAAGGAAGATCTTTTAGGAAGGAGATGAGGAGAAATGTCTTTAGTCAGAGTGTGGTAATATAGATAAATGTGAGGTTATCCACTTTGGCAGCAAACACAAGGGGGCAGATTATTATCCCAATGGGGTTAGGTTACGTAAGGGGGAGGTACAGCGAGACCTGGGTGTCCTTGTACACCGGTCACTGAAAGTTGGCGTGCAGGTACAGCAGGCAGTGAAGAAAGCTAATGGCCTTCATAACAAGAGGATTCCAGTATAGGAGTAACGAGGTTCTTCTGCAGTTGTATAGGGCTCTGGTGAGACCACATCTGGAGCATTGTGTACAGTTTTGGTCTCCTCATTTGAGGAAGGACATCCTTGTGATTGAGGCAATGCAGCGTAGGTTCACGAGATTGATCCCTGGGATGGCGGGGCTGTCATATGAGGAAAGATTGAAAAGACTAGGCTTGTATTCACTGGAGTTTAGAAGGATGAGGGGAGATCTTAAAGAAACATATAAAATTATAAAAGGACTGGACAAGCTAGATGCAGGAAAAATGTTCCTAATGTTGGGCGAGTCCAGAACCAGGGGCCACAGTCTTAGAATAAAGGGGAGGTCATTTAAGACTGAGGTGAGAAAAAACTTTTTCACCCAGAGAGTTGTGAATTTATGGAATTCCCTGCCACAGAGGGCAGTGGAGGCCAAGTCACTGGATGGATTTAAGAGCGGGTTGGATAGAGCTCTAGGGGCCAGTGGAGATGGGGGATATGGGGAGAAGGCAGGCACGGGTTATTGATTGGGGACGATCAGCCATGATCACAATGAATGGCGGTGCTGGCTCAAAGGGCCGAATGGCCTCATCCTGCATCTATTTTCTAGGTTTCTATGTTTCTATGTGGTGAATCTGTGGAATAGGCAATAGACAAAAGGTGCAGGAGGAGGCATTTCGGCCCTTCGAGCCAGCACCGCCATTCATTGTGATCATGGCTGATCATCCCCAATCAGTACCCCGTTCCTGCCTTCTCCCCATATCCCCAGAGCCATCTTTAAGAGCCCTGTCTAGCTCTCTCTTGAAAGAATCCAGAGAATCGGCCTCCACCACACTCTGAGGCAGAGAATTCCACAGACTCACAACTCTCTGTGAGAAAAAGTCAATGGATATTTTTAAGGCAGCGATAGACAGATTCTTTATTAGTACCGGTGTCTGAGGTTCTGGGGAGAAGGCAGGAGAACAGGGTTAGGAGGGAGAGACAGATCAGCCATGATTGAATGGCGGAGTAAACTCAATGGGCCGAATGGCCTAACTCTGCTCCTATCACCTATGACCAGATGAAGACCAGGCTTGCGGTTCACATCCAGGACGCTTCCAATTCCAACCTCCAAACTGTTGAGGAAAGCAGCCTTGTGAACAGCCGTCGGGAAAAAATGATGAGTTGTTTTGTAGGACACCAACGAGGAGTGTATTTACGAAGAATACACAAGGGAGAGCGTGTGTTTCAAGGGAGAAAATGGCCTAACAGCCCTCGTCTCTCTCAGGAACGATGCCTTCTCAGTTCTCAGTAAGCAATACTCGCTGCGATGAATTATTAATAGCCTACTGTCAGTAGTAACAAATAGACTTGAATAAAACACAACCAGTAGAAAACGAGAAAGAAATGGCTTCACAGGGATCAATCAGAGATTTGAGGTAGCCTTGTAAAAACCGTTCCTTAGTTACAGCACTTCAAACAGACCATTTGTTAAAATGGACGTTTTACAAGTCTTTTGTTCAACTTCATTTAGGGTTATCTTGAAAATCGGCATCAAAATCGGAGTGTAAAGAGCCTGTCCCACCAGCATGCAACTCCATGCGATGAGCGCGACCTAACGTGGTCGCTTGAGCCGTCCAGCGTCGCGGGGCCGGTCCCACTTCGATCGCCGGAGCCGTGCGGAATTGTGCGGAGTTCGTCCCGACATCGCGCGGGGCTCCGAAAAACTGACCATGTTCAAAAATTCCGCGCGGCAACGGCTTGTCGGCTCGCAGTCGCCTCGACGCATTACACACCGCCTCGACGTCGTGCCTCCGTGAACCTATCTGTAGGTGCCTCCGTGGCCCTCTGTGTGTGTGGCTCCGTGGCCCTCTGTGTGTGTGCCTCTGTGCCCCTCTCTGTGTGGCCCTCTCTGTCCTGGCGAACTTACCTTAGACTTCGCTCCAAGTTCGCCTCATTTTGCGCCGCGTTGTGCCACTCACCCGACCTCCGCGCGGCCCTCGCTGCCGGTTTGGTTGCGCTTGCCGCATGCAGGCGCATGCCGGTGGGAACGGCCCTGTACAGGGGATCACCCGACCTCCGCGCGGCCCCCGCTTCTAGTTTGATCGCGCTCATCGCATGGAGTCGATGCTGATGGGACAGGCCCTTTATATTCTCTAACGCACCCAAATGTAACTGGCAGAGTCTGAGAAGGGTCCCGACCCAAAACGTCACCTATCCATGTTTTCCACAGATGCTGCCTGACCCGCTGAGTTACTCCAGCACTTTATGCTCTTGCTGTTGGATCTGTTGTTATTCCAGTAGCCAAGCAGCAATATTAATTATTAATTAACAGCGGCACAGCGGTAGAGTTGCTGCCTCACAGTGCCAGAGACCCGGGTTCGATCCTGACTACGGGTGCTGTCTGTACGGAGTTTGTACGTTCGCCCTGTGACTGTGTGGGTTTTCTCCGGGTGCTCCGGTTTCCCCCCACACTCTAACGACGTACAGGTTTGTAGGTTAATTGGCTTTGGTAAAAATTGTAAATTGTCCCTAGCGTGTGTAGGATAGTGCTAGTGTGCGGGGTGATCGCTGGTCGGCACGGACTCGGTGGGCCGAAGGGCCTGTTTCAGCACTGTATCTCTAAACTACAGGAAAGGTGGCCCTATTTATTATTCCACTACCACAACAGCGATACTAACCTGATCGTCAAAGCTGTTCTTTTCCGCTCGTTGAATGAATGAATGGTTAAATAGGTTTATTGGCCAAGTATTCACATACAAGGAATTTGCCTTGGTGCTCCGCCCACAAGTGACAACACGACATACAGTGACAGTTAGGGATGACCCATAAAACATTAATAATGAAACATTATCGATTGATCACATTCATCTCAATTTGTCAATGAGCTCATGACTTGATGGCCTGAGGCATAGGGAGAGGTTGAGCAGGCTAGGAGTCTATATCTTGGAGCACAGGAGAATGAGAGGTGATCTTATGGAGGTTTACAAATCGTTGGATCAGTTAGACATACTTGCCCAGAGTAGGGGATTTGAGAACCAGAGGACATCGGTTTAAGGTGAGGGGGGAAAGATTTAATAGGAACCTGAGGAAGATTTAATAGGAACACACAGGGTGGTGGGTGTATGGAACGAGCTGCCGGAGGAGGTAGTTGAGCCAGGGACTATGGCAACATTTAAGAAACATCTGAACAGGTACATGGATAGGACAGGTGTAGAGGGATATGGACCAAAGGCAGGCAGGTTGGACTAGTATAGATGGGACATGTTGGCAAGTTGGGCCGAAGGGCCTGTTTCCACACTGCACCACTCTGTGACTCTGAATAATTGCTTGTGGTTAAATGATAGCATTTGAATGTGTCGTCATTGGCAAATCTACCCACATGTTCCCACGTGAACTTGTCTATGAAGGGAACAGATACAGTGATGCAGTGTGGGTCTTGGCTGCATTGAAGGACAGGTAAGAAACTCAGCGGGTCAGGCAGCATCTGGGGAGTGTTTCAGGTCAAGGCCCTTCTACAGACTCCAAGAAGGTTCCCGTCCCGAAACATCGCCTGTCCATTCACTCCAGCACTTTTCTCAAGATTCCAGCAGCTGCAGTTCCTTGTGCCTCCATCTTACAGTATAGGTTGATGGATGTTAGCGTTTGTGTTAAGGTTTGCAAACGGCAGGAGCCAAAGTGCCTCTAGCTCTCGACAAGCACCCAGCCATCGGGGTTCCTTGCTGTTCTGTAATTATCTGAAACTTACTTTCCCATTCCAACAGCCTGAAGTTTTTAAGACAGGCACGTGGACAGGAAAGGTTTAGATTAGAGGGGCGTGGGTGAAACGCGGGCAAGTAGGAATCATCAACGGTGGTCACTCGAAACGAGTATGACGGTCCTCTCCTCTCCATAGGGTCGTCTACTTGTGGGTCTGCAGTTGTCTGCAGAGGCCGATCCGCGATCCACACACACCTCGCTGCAACGTGGGCAGTGGAGACTGGCGGTGGTTGGCAGTCGTCGAGCCCCCTTCTCTCTCTCTCTCCTTACGGTGATGTCGCTTTGTCTCTGCGACACGCCGTAGTTCCGTTTCGTGACGTGCAGCTCCTTCCTGCATGGATTTCCTCCAGGAGCGCCTGTCCGTCCAGTGCAGTGTGCTCCCAGTTGCTCGATGTGATGTGGAATTTCTTCGGACCGTGCTTGAAGTGGGACTAGCGTAGATGGGGCATCTTGGCCGGCGTGGGCAAGTGGGGCCGAAGGGCCTGTTTCCGTGCTATATGACTCTATGGCTCTGTGATGAGGAGAACTACTCTTAGATTATCAATGCTATTTGATCGCAGTGGAATTCTCTGCCACAGAAGGCAGTGGAGGCCAATTCACTGGATGTTTTCAAGAGAGTTAGAATTAGCTCTTAGGGCTAACGGAATTAAGGTATATGGGGAAAAAGCAGGAACGGGGTACTGACTTTGGATGATTGCATGGCGGTGCTGGCTCGAAGGGCCGAATGGCCTACTCCTGCACCTATTGTCTATGTTTCTGTTGTGGGCTCTTGCTTGTTGCTGGGTGGTTTTCTCTCGTACCCCTTGATGGCTTTATTTCATTTGAGTTTTTGTTCCTTTTTCCTGTTCCTTTACCCATAAATTCATTGTGTAAATGGCGCTGCAAATTGACATCGTCTGAAAGTCTGCATGAAACAGCAATTTGCTGCATGGTTGGTGCACTGCGCCATGGGGAGATGCAATATTGATTCAGGCAGCTTTGTCATTCAGGTGTCGCACCCCCCCCCCCCCCCCCCCCCGCGTCGCGTTTCCGGGGAATTGCAATTTTTCTTCCCAATGTGCTGAAGCGGTGAAAATCATCCCTCACACAGGCGCTTATTTGTATCCAATTTAACGACCCGAGATCCGCGCTGTAGCTGAGAATTTGTTTGTTCTCCTCCGCGCTTGGAGCCCAACGGGAAAACATGTTTTGGCGGCACACGTATGTGCAGGTTGCGCAGTAGCTCGTGTCTCCGCTTTACTGCCAGTAACCCAGAGGGAGGGTTGCAGAGTCGCTGCCTCAACAGTGCCAGAGACCCGGGTTCGATCCTGACCGGGGTCCCTTGTTTGTACAGAGTTTGGGAATGGGAGGGAGAGTTGCTGAACACGTTAACTCCCCCTCCCATTCCCACACTGACCTCTCTGTCCTGGGCCTCCTCCATTGTCAGTGAGAGGCCCAGCGCAAATTGGAGGAACAGCACCTCATATTTCGCTTGGGCAGCTCACACCCCAGCGGTGTGAACATTGACTTCTCTAACTTCAAGTAACCTCTGCTTTCCCTCTCTCTCTCCATCCCACCCTCTTCCCAGTTCTCCGACCAATCTGACTGTCCGCAGTAAATATTGTGTCTGCTTGCTTGCTTGTGTCACCTTCTCCAGCTAACAACGATCATCTTGCATTTCCCTTGAGCAGCATCTCTTTTGATCCCGTTTTCACACTTTTCCCTTCCTTATCTCTGCATCTCCCCCCCCCCCCCACCTGACTCTCAATGTGAAGAAGGGTCTCGACCCGAAACGTCACCCATTCCTTCTCTCCAGAGACGCTGCCTGTCCCGCTGAGTTACTCCAGCATTTTGTGTTTATCTTCAGGTGTGTAGGTTCATTGGCTTTGGTAAGTTGTAAAATTGTCCCGAGTGTGAGTGCACGGGGTGGTCGTGGGTCAGCACGGTCTCGGCGGGCCGAAGGGCCAGTTTCCGCGCCGCGCCTCGAAAGTTTAAAGGTATTTCAAACGTCAGCGGACCGCTTGCTGAAGTAGTGAAAGCGCAGAACAAACAGACCTCGAGTCGGTTAAACACGTCGAGAGTCGGGGGAAAGGGAAACAAGAGATATAGGCGGTGATGTAGAGAGATGTACAACAAATGAATGAAAGATATGCAAAAAATGATAAATAGATACATAGACAATAGGTGCAGGAGGAGGCCATTCAGCCCTTCGAGCCAGCACATCCATTCAATGTGATCATGGCTGATCATCCACAGTCAGTACCCCGTGCCTGCCTTCTCCCCATACCCCTTGATTCCACTAGCCCTAAGAGCTCTGTCTAACTCTCTTTTGAATGCATCCAGCGAATTGGCCTCTACAGCCTTCTGAGGCAGAGAATTCCACAGATTCACCACTCTCTGTGTGAAAAAGTTTGTCCTCGTCGAAGTTCCAAATGGCCGACCCCTTGTTCTTAAACTGTGACCCCTGGCTCTGGACTCCCCCAACATCGGGAACATGTTTCCTGCACCTAGCCTGTCCAAACCCTTAATCATTTTCTGTTTCATCCTTCTAAACTCCAGAGTGTACAAGCGCAGTCGCTCCATTCTCTCAACATATGACAGTCCCGTCATCCCGGGAATTAACCTCGTGAACCTATGCTGCACTGCCTCAATAGCACGAATGTCCTTCCTCAAATTAGGAGACCGAAACTGCACACAATACTCCATGTGTGGTCTCACCAGGGCCCTGTACAAATGCAGAAGGACCTCTTTGCTCCTATACTCAACTCCTCTCGTTATGAAGGCCAACATACCATTAGTTTTCTTCACTGCCAGTTGTGCCTGCATGATGATAACGGAAACATGCCATCGTTAGCTACGGGCTAGGTGAAAACCAGTTACAGGCAATGAGACTCAATGCGACGACTTTAAAGCTAGTACGATTTGGGTGGGGGTAGGGATGGCGAGAGAGGGGATAATAAGGGTTACGTGAATTTAGAGAAATCAATATACATACCGCTGTGGGGTAAGCTGCCCAAGCGAAATATGAGGTGCTGTCCCTCCAATGTGAGCTGGGCCTCACTCTGACAGTGGAGGAGGCCCAGGACGGAGAGGTCAGTGTGGGAATGGGAGGGGGGAGTTAAAGTGTTTGGCGACCGGGAGATCAGGTCGGTCTGGGCGGACGGAGCGGAGGAGAACGTGGGTCGGCAACTCTTCTACAAACATGACGATATTTCGGGTCAAGACCCTGTTGTGCAAAAGAGATTATAAATGATGGAACAAATTCATTGTAAAAAACATTAATTCACATTATCGCTGCTGTGTCTAATATTCCTTTGAACTCCAATCGGCTGCAAAATCAGGTAATTTTACCTCGGAAAGGCATTATTTATCTTTGGGTAGACAAAAAGTTGGAGCAGCTCAGCGGGTGAGGCAGCATGTACGGAGCGAAGAAGGGTCTCGACCCCATGGAATAGACAGCGTTTTGGGTCGAGACCTTTCTTCTCGAAGGAATAGGCGACGTTTCGGGTTGAGACCCTTCTTCTCGAAGGAATAGGCGACGTTTCGGGTTGAGACCCTTCTTCTCGAAGGAATAGGCGACGTTTCGGGTCGAGACCCTTCTTCTCGAAGGAATAGGCGACGTTTCGGGTCGAGACCCTTCCGGGTCCCGACCCGAAACGTCACCTATTCCTTCACTCCATAGATGCTGCCTCACCCGCTGAGTTTCACCAACTTTTTGTCTACCTTCGATTTTTTCATCATCTGCAGTTCTTTCTTAAACATTATTTCCCTTTAACTTTTTAGCAAAGGCTTTTCATTTGGATTCAATTGTCTGTTTTATTATTTTAAATAATTTTTAATACATTATCTTTCCAGTGTCTAAAAGCCCCTGCTGTTTCCTTTGCTATTCGGCTTCATGTTTATACTGACTTACTGCCTATGATGCCTCCTGGCATGTAGGGCAGCAAGGAAGGTCGCCAACTGCTGTCTGTTCTGGGCTAGCTTCTGGACACTACCCCAGGTCAGGTCTCCATCACGCCCAGTAGTCTTGATTCCTTCAGTTGCTGCTTCCGTGACATATTTGTTTTACGAGACAGGGTTGTTAGCCCCGTGCTCAACCTGGAGGACCAGGGGATCGCTCTTCGTCTCGCCTCTACCCTTCGACCTGTCCAGCGTGGGAGACCCTAACAGGAGACGAATCTCCCGCTGGCGTAGCTCTAGGGGCCACTGAGACACACAAGCTCCCCTACCACGACAAGGTTGCAATCCAATGTTTATAAAACTTGTGTTTTTTTTCCCTTGATTTGTATTTGCTAATGTTATTTAATGCACTTGTTTTACCTTCTTAATCTATTTTCTAATTTTGCTCCTGACCCTGTGTTTCCCCCGGGATTTCACCGGCATACAGTGAGTGCCCTGCATAATGTTTGGGACAAAGACCCATCATTTATTTATTTGCCCCATGTACTCCACAATTTGAGATTTGTAGTAAAAAAAATAATATTGGGGTAAAATGCAGATTTTATTGGGGATTTTTCTTTATTATAGAGAGAATTCTTCTGTCATCAGCCGTGGAGGTCTTCCTTGGCCTGCCAGTCCCTTTGCGATTAGTAAGCTCACCAGTGCTCTCTTTCTTCTTAATGATGTTCCAAACAGTTGATTTTGGTAAGCCTAAGGTTTGGCTGATGTCTCTAACAGATTTATTCTCGTTTCTCAGTCTCATAATGGCTTCGTTGACTTTCATTGGCACAATTTTGGTCCTCATGCTGATAAACAGCAATAAAAGTTTCCAAAGGTGATGGAAAGACTGGAGGAAAGACTAGGCGCTGAGAGCTCTCTTATACCTGCATTAAGGAGGCAATTGAACGCACCTGAGCAATTACAAACACCTGTGAAGCCATGTGTCCCAAACATTATGGTGCCTGAAATGGGGGGACTATGTATAAACACAGCTGTAATTTCTACATGGTGAAACCAAAATGTATAAAAATACCCTTTAATAAAATCTGACAATGTGCACTTTAACCACATGTGATTTTTTTTCTATTACAAATCTCAAATTGTGGAGTCCAGAGACAAATAAATAAATGATGGGTCTTTGTGCCCCAACATCGGGAACATGTTTCCTGCCTCTAGTGTGTCCAAGCCCTCAACAATCTTAAATGTTTCAATGAGATTCCCTCTCATCCTTCTAAACTCCAGAGTGTACAAGCCCAGCTGCTCCATTCTCTCAGCATATGACAGTCCTGCCATCCCGGGAATTAACCTTGTAGACAATCCGTTGCTGGTAGGGGTCCCCCGTGATCTTGTTGGCTCTAGATCTGCACCTCCTGGTGTGTAGGTCCTGCAGGGGGGGGAGTGCAGCTCCTATGGTGCATTCGGCCGAACGCACTGCTCTCTGCAGAGCCTCTCCATTTCAATGCTGCCCCTTTCAATGGGAATGTTGGTGACCATTTGAGGCGTGCCGTCTGACGGGTGTGAATCTTCTGTCTTGTTTCCCAGGGTGGCTGAATTATCCCCTGGAACAGATCGGGTTCTGGCGGCACCTGGAGCATCTGATAACAAGCGTCACGGGACAGAAGCCAAGGACTGACGATATGAAGTGGGCTCGCAAGGTGGAATAAGAGGCGAGACGGACTAGCCATGGAGTAGCCGGACTCACAATTCTCAGCCATGCCCAACAAAGCAAAGAAGCAAATCATTAATTATCCTTGATCAGCACTTAAAAAATTTGCATTGTTGCACGATTTGATATGTGTCCAAACAAACTTTGATTTGCAAATTATGGCTGCCATTTAAACCAGCTGCTTGTGTAGATATGGACATAACTTTAACAATTTCGCTTCACTATAATGCACAGAATAATGATCACCCTTTAAACTGGTCCACCACTGATTTTCCGGCCAACTGGTGGTCCAGCACCTACTTTAAACCGGACAAAATACCCACCTCTCCTCTGGAAGCCCCCCCGAAAATGAGACGCCCCAGCCGGGAGAGGCGGCCGATCTCGCCCTCATCGGGACTTCCGCGGCTGGTCGGCGGTTGGAATCTGCCGCCCGCGGCCGGGACTCTGGAACTACGGCCCGGCCCGAGCCGGCAGATCTGTTCCCATAGCCGACATCCGAGGCCAACGTTCCAGTGGCCGTGTCCTCTGTTGGTCCGGCAACACGGATATGGCTCTGGAACCAGGGGTGCCGGAAAATCGGCAGTGGACCTGCACTATCTTGCACGGGTTATATCCACAAATATAGCATCAGCAGCAGTCACAGTGGACAGAATGATCAGGATACCATTTTAATGGTGAATTCATAACAAAACTGACTTGTGTCCTTATCAGCCTTAAGCACTTTGAATTATAATCGTGGTAAACTGAATGAATCTGTACAGGAACTTATATAAAAATTAATTGAGTTTTATAACTGTGTGAACTTCATTTTGTTTCTGGGCTTCGACCCTGTAAGTTGAGGCAACATATAATTTAGAACCTTGTTAGAGAAACATTCCCACTAACAGTTGCATCTTTCTATAAATCTATTAGATCACAACTTGCTGTCCCGGTTATTTCGTTGATTCGGCAGTAGAGTTGCTGCCTTACTGCGTCAGAGACCCTGGTTCGATCCTGACAACGGGTGCTGTCTGTACGGAGTTTGCACGCTCTCCCCGTGACCTGCGTGGGTTTTCTCCAGGTGCTCCCGTTTCCTCCAGCACTCCAAAGATTTGGAGGTTCATTGGCTTGGTAAAAATTGTAAGATGTCCCTGGTGTGTGTAGGTGGGTTCCCAGTGTGCGGGGATCGCTGGTCGGCACGGACTCGGTGGGCCGAAGGGCCTGTTTCTGCACTGTATCCCTAAACTAAACTAAACTAAACTTATATAATCAATCTGGCAATGGACCATGGGCATGAGCTAATGGGGACGGGAGGAACTGCAGATGCTGGAGCCTTGAGCAAAACACAAAGTGCTGGAGGTACTCAATGGGCCAGGCAGCATCTGTGGTGGAGTGGGCAGTCAGGACACTTCTTCAGGCAGAGTTAGTGGGTCTGACTGCCAGTAGCTTGTTTATCAGTCCAGGTTTAGTGTATTATTCCGAAGTACAGTGAGAAGCCTTTGTTGTCACGTCATTGTTGTAATAGGAGCAGAATTAGGCCATTCGGCCCCATCTCGATTAACCCTCCTAACCCCATTCTCCTGCCTCCTCCCCATAATCCCTGACACCCGCACTAACTGATCAACAATCTAACAAGGGTACTGATTGTGGATGATCAGCCATGGTCACAGTGAATGGCGGTGCTGGCTCAAAGTCAAAGTCAAGAGAGTTTATTGTCGTGTGTCCCTGACAGGACAATGATAATCTTTCTTTGCTTCAGCACAACAGAACATAGTAGGCATTGACTACAATTATATACATAAATACACACATGAATTAATAAATTAATAAAGTGCAAATAACAGAAGGAGGGATATTAATGTTCAGAGTTCCGAGCCAGGTTTAATAGCCTGATGGCTGTGGGGAAGTAGCTATTCCTGAACCGGGTTGTTGCAGTCTTCAGGCTCCTGTACCTTCTACCCGAAGGTAGCGGGGAGATGAGTGTGTGGCCAGGGTGGTGTGGGTCCTTGATGATGCTGCCAGCCTTTTTGAGGCAGCGACTGTGATAAATCCCCTCGATGGAAGGAAGGTCAGAGCCGATGATGGACTGGGCAGTGTTTACTACTTTTTGTAGTCTTTTCCTCTCCAGGGCGCTCAAGTTGCCGAACCAAGCCACGCTGCAACCGGTCAGCAAGCTCTCTACTGTGCATCTGTAGAAGTTAGAGAGAGTCCTCCTTGACAGACCGACTCCCCGTAATCTTCTCAGGAGGTAGAGGCGCTGATGAGCGCTGAAGGGCCGAATGACCTCCTCCTGCACCTGTTGTCTATTGTCTAGTGTGCTCTGCACCTGTTGTGTGCTAACCAGTCAGCAGGAAGAAAACACATGATTACAATCGAGCCGTCCACAGTGTACAGATACATGTTAAAGGGAATAACGTTTAGTGCAAGGTAATGCCAGTAAAGTCCGATCAAAGATAGTCTAAGGGTCACCAATGATGTCGACAGTAGTTCAGGACCACTCTCTGGTTGTGGTAGGAAGGTTCAGTTGCCTGATAACAACCGGGAATAAACTGTACCTGAATCTGGAGGTGTGTGCGTTTGTTTTCACACTTCATCTTGGGTACAGATATTACAGTGCACATGCATTGTACGAATAAATCATTTGATCCCAAGGGAAGGACCAGGCACATCGCCTGTACTCATCCATATTCATCGCACGGACCACCACTACATCACCACTAATCCCATCCCCTGAAGTTTCTGTTCATAGAAACATCGAAACATAGACAATATGTGCAGGAGTAGGCCATTCGGCCCTTCGAGCCTGCACCGCCATTCAATATGATCATGGCTGATCATCCAACTCAGTATCCCGTACCTGCTTTCTCTCCATACCCCCTGATCCCCTTAGTCACAAGGGCCACATCTAACGCCCTCTTAAATATAGCCAATGAACTGGCCTCAACTACCCTCTGTGGCAGAGAGTTCCAGAGACCCACCACTCTCTGTGTGAAAAAAGTCCTTCTCATCTCGGTCCTAAAGAATTTCCCCCTTATCCTTAAGCTGTGACCCCTTGTCCTGGACCTCCCCAACATCGGGAACAATCTTCCTGCATCAAGCCTGTCCAACCCCTTAAGAATTTTGTAAGTTTCTATAAGATCCCCTCTCAATCTCCTAAATTCTAGAGAGTATAAACCGAGTCGATGCAGTCATTGTTCATAAGACAGTCCTGACATCCCAGGAATCAGTCTGGTGAACCTTCTCTGCACTCCCTCTATGGCAATAATGTTCTTCCTCAGATTTGGAGACCAGAACTGTACGCAATACTCCAGGTGTGGTCTCACCAAGACCCTATACAACTGAAGTAGAACCTTCCTGCTCCTATACTCAAATCCTTTTGCTATGAAAGCTAACATACCATTCGCTTTCCTCACTGCCTGCTGCACCTGCATGCCTACTTTCAATGACTGGTGTACCATGACACCCAGGTCGCGCTGCATCTCCCCTTTTCCTAATCGGCCATCCACTTCGAGCCAGCACCGCCATTCATTGTGATCATGGTTGATCGTCCCCAATCAATAACCAGTGCCTGCCTTCTCCCCATATCCCCTGACTCCACTAGCCCCTAGAGCTCTATCTAACTCTCTCTCAAACCCATCCAGTGACTTGGCCTCCACTGCCCTCTGTGGCAGGGAATTCCACAAATTCACAACTCTCTGGGTGAAAATGTTTTTTCTCACCTCAGTCTTAAATGGCCTCCCCTTTATTCTAAGATAAAGCATCTATGGAGCGAAGGAATAGGTGACGTTTCGGGTCGAGACCCTTCTTCTAGAAGGAATAGGTACGTTTCGGGTCGAGACCCTTCCGGGTCTCGACCGGAAACGTCACCTATTCCTTCGCTCCATAGATGCTGCCTCACGCTTATGCTGTAAACAACGATCTTTCGTTAGTTTCTGGGGAACAATTATTCAACTGAATATACAGCAAGCAATGTACAACAAAGAGTCATATTAGAGTGTTCTTGAGAATAATCATGTATTGAATTTGTCATGGCCTTTATAAATCAGAGCATTGAATATAGGAGTAGGGAAGTAATGTTAAAATTGTACAAGGCATTGGTGAGACCAATTCTGGAGTATGGTGTACAATTTTGGTCGCCTAATTATAGGAAGGATGTCAACAAAATAGAGAGAGTACAGAGGAGATTTACTAGAATGTTGCCTGGGTTCCAGCAACTAAGTTACAGAGAAAGGTTGAACAAGTTAGGTCTTTATTCTTTGGAGCGCAGAAGGTTAAGGGGGGACTTGATTGAGGTCTTTAAAATGATGAAAGGGATAGACAGAGTTGATGTGGATAAGCTTTTCCCATTGAGGGTAGGGAAGATTCAAACAAGAGGGCATGACATGAGAATGAAGGGACAGAGGTTTAGGGGTAACATGAAGGGGAACTTCTTTACTCAGAGAGTGGTGGTTGTGTGGAATGAGCTTCCAGCAGAAGTGGTGGAGGCAGGATCGATTTTAACATTTAAAAGTAAAGTGGATAGGTATATGGACGGGAAGGGAATGGAGGGGTATGGTCTGAGTGCAGGTAGATGGGACTAGGGGAAAATAAATGGTCGGCACGGACTGGAAGGGCCGAGAGGCCTGTTTCCGTGCTGTAATTGTTATATGGTTATATGAATTATTACGATTGGTTCCGATTTAAGGATGTAAGGTTCTAAAATCTACTGAGGACCATCTGGAAGATTTAATTCTTGAAAAAGTTCAGTTTAGTTTAGAGATAGTTTAGGAAACAGGCCCTTCGGCCCACCGAGTCCGCAACCGACCAGCGATCCCCGCCCGCTAACTCTACGCTACTGACTGTCAGTGAAGATCTACATAAACCAACTAAGTTTAGGGTCAAAAGTGTTTTATTGTCGTGTGTCCCAGACAGAACAAGGACATTCTTACTTGCAGCAGCACAACACAATATATCAACATAGTGCACTGTGCACATATAATAAGCAAGAGAGAAAGTTCATTGTGTGTGTATATACACAGACAATAGACAATAGACAATAGGTGCAGGAGTAGGCCATTCGGCCCTTCGAGCCAGCACCGCCATTCAATGTAATCATGGCTGATCATCCCCAATCAGTACCCCGTTCGTGCCTTCTCCCCATATCCCCTGACTCCACTATCTTTAAGAGCCCTATCTAGCTCTCTCTTGAAAGCATCCAGAGAACTTGCCTCCACCACCCTCTGAGGCAGAGAATTCCACAGACTCACCACTATCTGGGTGAAAAAGTGTTTCCTCGTCTCCGTTCTAAATGGCTTACCCCTTATTCTTGAACTGTGGCCCCTGGTTCTGGACTCCACCAACATCGGGAACATGTTTCCTGCCTCTAACGTGTCCAAACCCTTAACAATCTTATATGTTTCAATAAGATCCCCTCTCATCCTTCTAAACTCCAGAGTGTACAAGCCCAGCTGCTCCATTCTATCAAAATACGACAGTCCCGCCATCCTGGGAATTAACCTAGGCTGCACTCCCTCAATAGCACAAATTCCTTAAATTAGGGGACCAAAACTGCACACAATACTCCAGGTGTGGTCTCACTAGGGCCCTGTACAACTGCAGAAGGACCTCTTTGCTCCTATACTCGACTCCTCGTGTTATGAAGGCCAACATGCCATTCGCTTTCTTCACTGCCTGCTGTACCTGCATGCTTACTTTCATAGACTGATGAACAAGGACCCCCAGATCCCGTTGTACTTCCCCTTTTCCCACCTTGACACCATTTAGATAAATGGACGTCCAGTCACATCAGGCCGTACTCTGCGGAGTTGCTCCTACAGCTCCCAGCTTCTGACGGCTTCTTCTCATCGACTCACACTGCCCCCTCCTTTCCCCTCTTCCCTTTACTGAATCCATTTGAGCCCTGCGGAGCCTGGCTGCTGTGTGCTTGGAGCAGTCGCTAACTTGCCAACGTGTTTTAATGTGTGTGAGATGATGCTGTGATAAGTAGCAGGCTGTTTAACCAAGGAAGTCCTAGACCTACAGTAGTTCAAAGCCATCCTCCACTCACCCCCCCCCCCCGCCTTCCCCTCCCTCTCTGCCTCTCTCTCCAGCTCACTCCCATCCCTCTCCTCAGTGTGGGAGGAAACCGGAGCACCCGGAGAAAACCCACGCAGTTCACAGTGGCGATGGTAAATCTCTGCAAAGACAGAAGCCATGGTCAGGATTGAACCTGTGTCCCTGTGAGGCAGCAACTCTACCGCTGCGCCACCGTGCCGACCTTGATGATTGCAAGAGGGTTCATTTCAAACTGGCAACAGCGTTGCTTTTGCTAAAATGTAGATAGATTGTTTTCTACTTTCGGCAATTTGAAGGAAAATTGCTTCCACACAGCGTGAGGAAGTAAGTTGCCGACCACAAGCTGGTGCTAAAGTTATTGTGAAGTGGTGAAGAGAAAGCTCAGCTTGGTGAAACTTTGTATTTGAGAACAAACTTTCATTACAATCCCGGGAAGCAGTTCGGAACATTCTCCAACTTTTTCAAGTTCATGTTGTTTGCCGAACCGGCAGCAAATAGGTTTTAGGGAAGGGGTGCGACCCGAAACGCCACCTATCCATGTTCTCCACAGATGCTGCCTGACCCGCTGAGTTACTCCAGCACTCTGTGAAACATCACCTATCCATGTTCTCCACAGATGCTGCCTGACCCGCTGAGTTACTCCAGCACTCTGTGAAACGTCACCTATCCATGTTCTCCACAGATGCTGCCTGGCCCGCTGAGTTACTCCAGCACTCTGTGAAACGTCACCTATCCATGTTCTCCACAGATGCTGCCTGACCCGCTGAGTTACTCCAGCACTCTGTGAAACGTCACCTATCCATGTTCTCCACAGATGCTGCCTGACCCGCTGAGTTACTCCAGCACTCTGTGAAACGTCACCTATCCATGTTCTCCACAGATGCTGCCTGACCCGCTGAGTTAGTCCAGCACTCTGTGAAACGTCACCTATCCATGTTCTCCACAGATGCTGCCTGACCCGCTGAGTTACTCCAGCACTCTGTGAAAAGTCACCTATCCATGTTCTCCACAGATGCTGCCTGACCCGCTGAGTTACTCCAGCACTCTGTGAAATGTCACCTATCCATGTTCTCCACAGACGCTACCCGACCCGCTGAGTTACTCCAGCAGTGGCTTTTTTTGTAAACTAGCATCTGCAGTTCCTTGTGTCGGTTTTTATGTATTTTTCTCAATCAGTGATGAAGTTGATCTCTACAGATAATTCTGCAGTCTTGAGTTTGGAAGTTCATAAGTGGTAGGAGCAGAATTAGGCCATTTGGCCCATCAAGGAAGGACATTCTTGGTATTGAGGGAGTGCAGCGTAGGTTTACAAGGTTAATTCCCCAGATCGCGGGACTGTCATATGCTGAGAGAATGCAGCGGCTGGGCTTGTACACTCTGGAGTTTAGAACGATGAGAGGGTATCTCATTGAAACAAATAAGATTATTAAGGGTTGGGACACGCTGGAGGCAGGAAACATGTTCCCGATGTTGGGGGAGTCCAGAACCAGGGGCCACAGTTTAAGAATAAAGAGTAAGCCATTTAGAACGGAGGCGAGGAAACACTTTTTCTCACAGAGAGTGGTGAGTCTGTGGAATTCTCTGCCTCATAGGACAGTGGAAGCAGGTTCTCTGGATACTTTCAAGAGAGAGCTGGATAGGGCTCTTAAAGATAGCGGAGTCAGGGGATATGGGGAGAAGGCAGGAACGGGGTACTGATTGTGGATGATCAGCCATGATCACATTGAATGGCGGTGCTGGCTCGAAGGCCCGAATGGCCTACTCCTGCACCTATTGTCTATTGAGTCTACTGTCATGGCTGATCTATCTTTGTACGTTTGTACGTTGTCCACTGTGACCTGCGTGGGTTTTCCCCGAGATCTTCTTTGGAGTTTGGAGTCTTTGGAGTATCCTCCCGCACTCCAAAGACGTGCAGGTTTGCAGGTTAATTAACTTGGTACAATTGTAAACTGGCCCTGGCGTGTGCATGGTCCTGTTAGTGTGCGCGGATTGCTGGTCGGCATGGACTCGGTGGGCCAAAGGGCCTGTTTCCCCACTGTAGCTCGAAACTAAATTGGTTTCTGGAAAGCGGGAATAAATCCTAAGGTGACATTACATGACCATAGACGGGATGTTTTAAACCATATTGAAACAATTCACCCACTTCCCTTTCCCATCTCACGTTCAAGTTAAATTAAACAATTATATAATTTCTTGTCGACGTTACCATTTCATCCACTTTTTCCAATGGCTATTCAATAGACAATAGACAATAGGTGCAGGAGGAGGCCGTTCGGCCCTTCGAGCCAGAACCGCCATTCAATATGATCATGGCTGATCATCCACAATCATATTCATCAGTTAATCAATATTTAGACTATTTAGAATATTTAGACATTGGGTCCCAGCATCACACGGGACGGCTGGTCACCCAACGCAATATTCAATATTGGTGGCCAGTGGGGGGGGGGGGGGGGAGGGGGGAGGATTTCTGGAGTGCTAGTATGGGTGTTGTGGGCTGAAGGGACTGGTTTCCAGAGGGCTAGTATGGACATTGTGGGCCGAATGGCTTCTTGGGCTGGCAGCTCAGTCACTCAAGCCTGTTGTGCTGGCAGCTCATTCACTCATGACTGGTGGGCTGGCAGTTTACTCACAGCTATTTCTTGAAATTCCATTTCAAGCAGGGTGCAAGGCCACCAAATTCAAGTGCAGTTTCTTACCATTTCAAGCAGGGTGCAAGGCCACCAAATTCAAGTGCAGTTTCATACCATTTCAAGCAGGGTGCAAGGCCACTAAAGACAGCGAGTTGTGACCTCTTTCTCCTCCATCTTGCAGAGACTGAGCCGCGCCCACACTTATGGGTTTTATGGTCCTTCCCCCCTCCCACCAGAAGGGGCGTGGCCTTCAGGAGAGAGAATCTCAACATTTTTTGAACACTAATAACTCTTTTATTTTTCATCAATGGGAAAACTCCTCGGCACGTGATGAGTGGAGAGGGACTCAGTAAGATGGCCAAAATTCACAGCCGTACGTGGTTGCATTTATTTCTAAAATCCATATAAAGCGCAAACAGGAAATGGTCAAGATTAGACTTTTAATTATATAGAAGGAAAGGCAACTTTAATTAGGCAAGGCAACTTTAATTAGGCATGGCAACTTTAATTAGGCAAGGCAACTTTAATTAGGCAGGGCAACTTTAATTAGGCAAGGCAACTGTAATTAGGCAAAACTGCATTAGCATTTCCAAACCAAAGGCAACACAGCTTTAGCATTTCCAAACTATATTTTCAAACCACATTAAGGGCACTGACAGGCCACCAAATTCAAGTGCAGTTTCATACCATTTCAAGCAGGGTGCAAGGCCACTAAAGACAGCGAGTTGTGACCTCTTTCTCCTCCATCTTGCAGAGACTGAGTCGCGCCCACACTTATGGGTTTTATGGTCCTTCCCCCCTCCCACCAGAAGGGGCGTGGCCTTCAGGAGAGAGAATCTCAACATTTTTTGAACACTAATAACTCTTTTATTTTTCATCAATGGGAAAACTCCTCGGCACGTGATGAGTGGAGAGGGACTCAGTAAGATGGCCAAAATTCACAGCCGTACGTGGTTGCATTTATTTCTAAAATCCATATAAAGCGCAAACAGGAAGTGGTCAAGATTAGACTTTTAATTATATAGAAGGAAAGGCAACTTTAATTAGGCAAGGCAACTTTAATTAGGCAAGGCAACTTTAATTAGGCAAGGCAACTTTAATTAGGCAGGGCAACTTTAATTAGGCAAGGCAACTGTAATTAGGCAAAACTGCATTAGCATTTCCAAACCAAAGGCAACACAGCTTTAGCATTTCCAAACTATATTTTCAAACCACATTAAGGGCACTGACAGGTCAGTAAAACCACTCACAGTTTAGTAGACATGTGTTCAGTGTTATTTACAGCTCAGACTGAGAGCCATGACCCTCTTGCTTCCACCATCTCGCAGAGACTGACTGAGGCACTCAACACTTCAGGGTTTTATAGTCCCCCCCGGAATGGGCGTGGCCTTCAGAAGAGAGAATCTTAATATTTTTTAAACACTAATAACTATTTTCTTCTGGTCCTGCACAGTGGAGGGGGACTCTGAGTAAGATGGCCAAAAATCACAGCCGTAAGTGGTAGCGTTTTTTTTCTAAAATCAATATACAGAACAGGAAGTGGTCAAGATCAGACCTTTAGTAATGTAGATATTTATATATATCCTTTCCTATATTCTTCTGTCTTAAAGTCGCATAACTGTTGCTAATTAAAACAATACATCGTAATGATCATAAGATCTAGTGGTAGAATTAGGCCATTTGGCCCATCAAGTCCACTCTGCCATTGAATCATGGCCGATCTATCTCTCCCTCCTAACCCCATTCTCCTGCCTTCTCCCTGTAACCTCTGACACCCGTACTAATCAAGAATCTATCTATCACTGCCTTAAAAATAGCCATTGCCTTGGCCTCCACAGCCTTGTGCGGCAAAGAATTCCACAGATTCACCACCCTCTGGCTAAAGAAATTCATCCTGATCTCCTTCCTGAACGAATGTCCTTTAAGTCTGAAGCTACGACCTCTAGTCCTAGACTCTCCCACTAGTGGAAACATCCTCTCCGCATCCACTCTATCCAAGCCTTTCACTCTTCCGTATCGTTCACCCATCATTCTTCTAAACTCCAGCGAGTACGGGCCCAGTGCCGACAAACGCTCACCATGTGGTACGGCAATGAAGCAGTGAATGAATGTAATATTCTCGATATTTTATGCATCGGGAAATGATTTAATGGTTTGAAATATTAATGAATGGTTGCCTGACTAAGTTAAACGTGCGTGCATTGTAAATAATAGAAGGCCATTATTGACTTTTTGAAAAGTGGCCGGGTTCAGAAAATTTAACCTGCGGAAGCCAATTCTAGAAAAATTTATTTTGAACCATAGATAATCCACAGGATTTTGGCAGCCACACACAATTCTTTATATGTAGGTAACACAACAGCTGAGCCACTCTGCTTGAGGATGAGGGGTTGATTAGCAAACTGCACACCGTGACAACACATTCCAGCTCAATCCTCAAACCTCACGCACATAACAAGTACAGAGACTACAGACAACTCAAGGATGACAACGAAGGTCCATCTCCCACTACAGTGTGTCGGAGCTGTAGGAGCGCGAGAAGACCCCGTCCACGTTGACCTCCGACGCCTTCATGTGTGGGTGAATGTCCACTTGGAACCCCGATTCTTCACACTGCCTCATCAAAGTCGAAATATTGTTTTGAGACAGTCTCAAATATCTGAAAATATATAAGGTAGACAAATGTGCTGGAGAAACTCAGCGGGTGCAGCAGCATCTACGGAGCGAAGGAGATAGGCAACGTTTCGGGCCGAAACCCTTCTTCAGATTGATGTACGGTGGGGTGGGGAGAATAAAGGAGAAAGGAAGAGGAGGAGTCCGAGGGCTGAGGGAGAGCTGGGAAGGTGAGGAGACAGCACGGGCGACTGGAAATTGGAGAAGTCAATGTTTATGCCACTAGGGTGCAGACTGCCCAAGCGGAATATGAGGGGCTGCTCCTCCAACTTGCGGTGTTGCTCACTCTGGCCGTGGAGGAGGCCCAGGACAGAGAGGTCGGATTTGGATTGGGACGGGGAGTTGAAGTGCTGAGCCACCGGGAGATCAGGTTGGTTATTGCGGACTGAGCGGAGGTGTTCGGCGAAACGATCGCCAAGCCTACACTTGGTCTCACCGAAATGTTTTAAATATAGAGATATATTTATGTGTGGTTCTAAAGGAAGATTATAAATTCAAACACTCTTGGTGTTTCAAAACGGAAGACATTCGTTGCATATCAAAGATAGACACTGGATGCTGGAGTAAGTCAGCGGGACCGGCAGCATATCTGGAGGGAAGGAATGGGTGACGTTTCGGGTCTGGACTACCCTAGTCTGAAGAAGGGTCTGGACCCGAAACGTCACCCATCCCTTCTCTCCAGAGATGCTGCCTGTCCCGCTGAGTTACTCCAGCATCCAGTGTCAGTCTTCGGTTTAGACCAGCATCTGCAGTTGCTTCCTACACATTCTATGTATATCAATCATCTTGACTTTGAGGCACGAAGAACTGCAGGTGCATGGTTCCTTGAAGGTAGAGTCGCAGGTAGATCGGGTGGTCAAAAAGGCTTTTGGCACCTTGGCCTTCATCAGTCAGAGTATTGACTATAGAAGTTGGGGGGTTATGTTGCAGTTGTATAAGACGTTGGTGTGGCCACATTTAGAGTATTGTGTTCAGTTCTGGGCACCGTGTTACAGGAAAGCTGTTGTCAAGCTGGAAAGGGTGCAGAGAAGATCTACGTGGATGTTGCCAGGACTAGAGGGTCTGAGCTACAGGGAGAGGTTGAGCAGGCTGGGTCTCTATTCCTTGGAGCGCAGGAGGGTGGGGGGTGATCTTTTGGAGTTGTATAAAATCATGAGAGGAATAGAAACATAGAAACATAGAAAAATAGGTGCAGGAAGAGGCCATTCGTCCCTTCGAGCCAGCACCGCCATTCATTGTGATCATGGCTGATCGTCCCCAATCAATAACCCATGCCTGCCTTCTCCCCATATCGCTTGACTCCACTAGCCCCTAGAGCTCTATCTAATTCTCTCTTAAATCCATCCATTGATTTGGCCTCCACTGCCCTCTGTGGCAGGGAATTCCACAAATTCACAACTCTCTGGGTGAAAATGTTTCTTCTCACCTCAGTCTTAAATGGCCTCCCCTTTATTTTAAGACTGTGGCCCCTGGTTCTGGACTCGCCCAACATTGGAGGAATATGGATTACATGCAGACAGATGAGATCAGTCAAGTTTGGCATCGTGTGCAGGAAGGAACTGCAGATGCTGTTTTACCCTGAAGAAAGACACAAAATGCTGGAGTAACTCAGCAGGACAGGTAGCATCTCTGGAGAGAAGGAACAGGTGATGTTTCAGATTCCTGCTGAGTTACTCCAGCATTTTGGTTTAATTTCGGCATCATGTTCGGTACAGAGATTGCGGACCGAATGGGCTTGTTATTGTACTGTATTTTTCTATGTTCAATGTCCTTATATATTTATTCCAGTCCTGTTCTTTATTTTATGTTCAAATTTATTTTCCACTTTCAGACAGGGCGGCACGGTGGCGCAGCGGTAGAGTTGCTGCCTTACAGCGCCAGAGACCCGAGTTCGATCCTGACTACGGGTGCTGTCTGTACGGAGTTTGCACGTTCTCCCCGTGACCTGCGTGGGTTTTCTCCGGCTGCTCCGGTTTCCTCCCGCGCTCCAAAGACGTGCGGGTTTGTAGGTTAACTGGTTTGGTGTAAATGTAAAAATTGCGGGTGTAGGAGGATAGTGTTAATGCACGGGGATCGCTGGTCGGCGCGGACTCGGTGGGCCGAATGGCCCCCGCTTCCGCGCTGTATCTCCCAACTAAACTAGAGGGCAGTGGAGGCCAAATCACTGGATGGATTTAAGAGAGAGTTGGATAGAGGAAGTCAAGGGGCCTATTGGAGTCAAGGAACCAACGGAGTTTGTACGTTCTCCCCGTGACCACGTGGGTTTGCCCCGGGTGCTCCGGCTTCCCCCCACACTCCAAAGACGAACAGATTTGTAGGTTAATCGGCTACTGTCGATAAATTGTAAATTGTTGTAATGTTAGATGTTACCACATGTTAGATGGAGCTCTAGGGGCTAGTGGAATCAAGGGATATGGGGAGAAGGCAGGCACGGGTTATTGATTGGGGACGATCAGCCCTGATCGCAATGAATGGCGGTGCTGGCTCGAAGGCCCCCTCCTGCACCTATGTTCTATGTTTCTATGTTAGAAGCTGAACAGAGGGTCTCGTCGGCCAGTTATGCGTTACCTGCATCGTAGAACCTCCTCCGGTTTGAGTGTTTCGGCACCGAGCGCCTGCGCTTTGGCCTTGTCGCTGGTGATGCTCGAGAGCATCTCGTTCAGCTTGTTGTCCAAGGCGAGGAACCCGTACAGGGCCTCGCGCGGGTCGGCGCCGTGCTTGGTCCCACCCGCGGGGTAGACCTTTGACAAGGAGGGCATTCTGGTGGCGGGCCCCCTGCTGGCCAGCCCGCTGGGCATTTGGCTGGCACGCACGTGAGAGGGGCTATATTTACTCAGCTTGGACAGGTTGATACTTGCTGGCACACTGATCATATTCTTGCTCGGGCTGTCCATATTCCTCGAGGCCGACACGTTAATCGGCAAGTTCACTCGGCTAAACGGCACTGAAGACTTCAAAGCTGGCTGTGCTATGGGAGATTGATATTGTGTTACTGAATGCTTAAGAAAGAACTGCAGGTGCTTTAAAAAAAATTGAAGGTAGAAAAAAATGCTGGGGGGGTGTGGCGTGCACGGCCTACAGTTGCAGGACAATTTGTTCTATTTGATCTTCCGTTTGTGCACGTCGAGTTGATTGCATTAGTCGAATCTGGGCGGACCAGGTGAAGGTTGCAACCTCCCACCCCACTCAGCGGGTGAGGCAGCATCTATGGAGTGAAGGAATAGGTGACGTTTCGGGTCGAGACCCGGAAGGGTCTCGACCCGAAACGTCGCCTATTCCTTCGAGAAGAAGGGTCTCGACCCGAAACGTCATAGAGGGAGTACAGAGAAGATCCACCAGACTGATTCCTGATCCCGGAAAAGGGTCTCGACCCGAAACGTCACCTATTCCTTCGCTCCATAGATGCTGCCTCACCCGCTGAGTTTCTCCAGCATTTTTGTCTACCTTCGTGTTACTGAATGATCCCTAAGATTGAAATTAATATTTTCAAACCCCCCCCCCCCCCACCCCCACCGCCTTAAATGAATAATATTCCATTGAAGACACGCCAGGTTATTCTTCAATTGTCACAGCAGTTTGCATTTTCTTTATAGAAACGCAGACACTTCGTGAAAGTACATGGTGTCAGAAACGCGACAACATATTTTGTACATGGTGTCAGACAGTCGACAAAGTATTTGCTCAGCTACGTCAATGTTAGTTGTTAGATTTTGGACTTCAGAGATACGGCAATGAAATAGGACCCTCAGCCCACCGTGTCCGTGCCGACCGGTGATCACCCCGTACACCAGCTCTGTCCGACACGCCAGGGACAATCTGCAGCTTTATAACTGAAGCCAATTGACCTGCAAACCTGCACGTCTTTGGAGTGGAGGGGAGGAAACCCACGCAGGTCACGGGGAGAACGTACTGAAGGGCCTGTCCCACTTTCAGGACCTAATTCACGACCTTTTTTACTCGTGAACATTTTTCATCAGGCTAGACAAATGCCGCGACCCACTTGATGCCACGAGTGTCTACAACCTGAGGCCAGTTCATTGGTTATATTTAAGAGGGAGTTAGATGTGGCCCTTGTGGCTGAGGGGATCAGAGGGTATGGAGAGAAGGCAGGTACGGGATATTGAGTTGGATGATCAGCCATGATCATATTGAATGGCGGTGCCGGCTCGAAGGGCCGAATGGCCTACTCCTGCACCTATTGTCTATGTTTCTATGACTAGCATCACGGCCTGCTACGACCTACCTACGACCTACCTAGGACCTCGTGATGACCATGCAGCGGCAGAAGTCGTGAGTTAGGTCAGGGCAGGCCCTTAAGTCTGTGCATTCAGCACCCGAGGTCAGGGTTGAACCTGGGTCTCTGGCGCTGTGAGGCAGCAACTCTACCGCTGCGCCACCGTGCCGCCCCTGTAGGATTTAGCTGTGAGGAGGATGCTAGGAGACTGCAAGGTGACTTGGATAGGCTGGGTGAGTGGGCAAATGTTTGGCAGATGCAGTATAATGTGGATAAATGTGAGGTTATCCACTTTGGTGGCAAAAACAGGAAAGCAGACTATTATCTAAATGGTGGCCGATTAGGAAAAGGGGAGATGCAGCGAGACCTGGGTGTCATGGTACACCAGTCATTGAAAGTAGGCATGCAGGTGCAGCAGGCAGTGAAGAAAGCAAATGGTATGTTAGCTTTCATAGCAAAAGGATTTGAGTATAGGAGCAGGGAGGTTCTACTTCAGTTGTACAGGGTCTTGGTGAGACCACACCTGGAGTATTGCGTACAGTTCTGGTCTCCAAATCTGAGGAAGGACATTATTGCCATAGAGGGAGTGCAGAGAAGGTTCACCAGACTGATTCCTGGGATGTCAGGACTGTCTTATGAACAAAGACTGCATAGACTCGGTTTATACTCTCTAGAATTTAGGAGATTGAGAGGGGATCTTATAGAACCTTACAAAATTCTTAAGGGGTTGGACAGGCTAGATGCAGGAAGATTGTTCCCGATGTGGGGAGGTCCAGGACAAGGGGTCACAGCTTAAGGATAAGGCGGAAATCCTTTAGGACCGAAATGAGAAGGACTTTTTTCACACAGAGAGTGGTGGGTCTCTGGAACTCTCTGCCACAGAGGGTAGTTGAGGCCAGTTCATTGGCTATATTTAAGAGGGAGTTAGATGTGGCCCTTGTGGCTAAGGGGATCAGGGGGTATGGAGAGAAGGCAGGTACGGAATACTGAGTTGGATAATCAGCCATGATCATATTGAATGGCGGTGCAGGCTCGAAGGGCCGAATGGCCTACTCCTGCACCTAATTTCTATGTTTCTATGTTTCTATTTGAGGGTTAGAAGATCCAGCCATGATCTTCCTGGGTTATTGGGGCATGGTAACTCAATTGGTGCATGTGACGAATAAATGTCAACCTTGAACCTTAAAGCCCCTCTAACATAAACCTCTGCCCCCTGGGCTATGATTTCCCTGCCTGCGTGAAAGACCCTGTGCATTCACCGTCTCTATACCCCTCTTGATTTTGTGCACCTCAATAAGATCCGTCAGCCTCCCACACTCCAGGGAACAATGTTCTAGACTATCCATAACCTCTCCCTACAGCTCAGGCCCCTGAGACCCGGCAACAACCTCGTGAAGGTCAGCGTCGTAGCTGGGAGTCTGGTGGAGTCTGGCATTGGTTTGGTGACTGGTAGAGCCCCTGCTTCACAGCGCCAGAAACCCCGGCCTCAATCCCAACTACGGGTGCTTGTCGCTACGGAGTCTGCACCTTCTCACCCTGACCTGCGTGGGGTTTCCTCTAAGATCTCCAAGATCTTCGGTTTCCTCCCACACTCCAAAGACGTACAGGTTTGTGGGGTTAATTGGCTTGGTGTAAATGCAAATGTAGATCCTGAGAGCGATGCCGTCTGGAGCTACGCTCCTGGTAGGGCCACCCATGGCGGTAAGGTCGAGGGGGAGGTCTCTGACAAAGAGCAATCCAACCAGGACCTCCAACGGCTGGGAAGGCGGATGAAGGCTGCAGCAGAAAAGGGTCTCCGGTCGTCTTGGACTCCATGCCACTGGATCCTGACCCAGATCTGTTAAGGACCGTGGGGTGGCTGTCTGTGCACCAGTCTCCCCACGTTAAACAAAGTCACGCATGGGCGTCCTCCAACCCTGGAGACAGACATCCATGGTCAGCCACGACTGAAGGGAGCCAATGAAATGTAAATTGTCCCTAGTGTGTGTGGGTAGTGTTAGCGTGCGGGGATCGCTGGTCGGCGCGGACTCGGTGGGCCGAAGGGCCTGTTTCCACGCTGGATCTCCAAACTAAACTGAACTAATCAATCAAAAGGAGTAATATAAATCAAAATATTTCTCCTACCGGTCCTTTTTGTGGGGTTCTGAAGAAAACTTGCAAACTTCGGAAGATGATCTCCAAACTGGCTGCTCACGCCCCCTGACGACGTCTTTTGCGACACTGACTGGTCTTCCGATGGCGTTGCCTTGGCAACTCTCTCTGGCAACTTAGAACATAGAGAAGTTTACTTTCACGACCTTCTTGGCCACTGCAGATGGAGATTGAAGCAAGTTCACTCAACACAAACCCACGAGAGGAATAGATACACCACCCTGGCCACACACTCATCTCCCCGCTACCTTCGGGTAGAAGGTACAGGAGCCTGAAGACTGCAACGACCCGGTTCAGGAATAGCTACTTCCCCACAGCCATCAGGCTATTAAACCTGGCTCGGAACTCTGAACATTAATATCCCTCCATCTGTTATTTGCACTTTATTAATTTATTAAGTCATGGGTGTATTTATGTATAGAATTGTAGTCAATGCCTTCTATGTTCTGTTGTGCTATGCAAAGAAAGATTTTCATTGTCCTGTCAGGGACACATGACAATAAACTCTTTTGACTTTGACTTGACTTTGAGATCGGGTAGATGCAGAGTCTAATAGGGGAATCGGGAATCAGAGGGCATAGATTTAAGGTATGGGGGGAAATTTTTTTATTGGAATCTGAGGGATAACTTTTATACTCAGAGGTTAGTCAGTGGGTGTATGGAACGAGCTGCCGGAGGAGGTGGTTGAGGCAGGGACCATCACACTGTTGAAGGATCAATTCGACAGGTACATGGTAACGTAGGAAGGAACTGCAGATGCTTGTTTACATCGAAGATAGACACAAAATGCTGGAGTAACTCAGCGGGACAGGCACAATCTCTGGAGGGAAGGAATGGGTGACGTTTCGGGTCGAGACCCGGAAGGGTCTCGACCCGAAACGTCGCCCATTCCTTCGAGGAGAAATGCTGGAGTAACTCGGTGGGACCTCGGAGAGAACTCAGTTGGCCAGTCTTAGTCTCAGTCTCAGTCTCAGTCTCAGTCTCAGTCTCAGTCTCAGTCTCAGTCTACCCCACGACACAACGGGGAGGAGTTGTACAGTTTGAAAGCCACAGGGAAGAAGGATCTCCTGTGGCGTTCCGTGATGCATCTTGCTGGAACCAGTCTGTTGCTGAAGATTATTAGATTAGATTCTTTATTTGTCATTCAGACCTTTCGGTCTGAACGAAACTCTGTTCCCCTGCAGTCATACATATAATTAAAACTAAATAAATAAGAATGACAGAACCCACAATAAACACAAATTTAACATCCACCACAGTGAGTTCACCAAACACCTCCTCCAGTCTGAAGAAGGGTCCCGACCCGAAACGTCGCCTATCTCCTTCGCTCCTTAGATGCTGCTGCACCCGCTGAGTTTCTCCAGCTTTTTGTGTAACCCTCGATTCTCCAGCATCTGCAGTTCCTTCTTTAACACCTCCTCACTGTGATGGAAGGCAAAGTCTTAAAGTCCGTGTCTCTTCCCTCAGGCCTCAGATGCCGCGACCGCACCGGGCGATGGCAAGTAGTCAGTCCCGCGGTTCAACCGAGCTCCGTGAACGGGCCGGTTCAACTCCGTGGCCCGGGGGGGCCCACGGGGCCACTGCCGCAGCCCCCCGCTCCGGGACCGAGTCGGGTCGCCGCTGCCGCTGCCGCCGCTGCTGGAACCGCTCCGGGGCCCGAGGCCACCAGCTCCGCCATTAGGCCTCGACGCAGACGAAGACGAGGAATACGACAGAAAAGTCGCACCCTCCCCCCCCCAGAAAGAAGAGACCCGGAAGGTGCTCCTCAGGTTGACCAGTGTGGGGGTGAGCTGGAGGGGGTGAGCTGTATTGTCCAGGATGCTCCGCAGTTGATCAGTATTCTACATATTTTCCAATTTACCATGTAAATATCACACAGAATTAACTTTTGTCGGGTGAAACAGGGTAACGTTAATCAACTGTTGGATGCAGATATAATATTCCATATTTTCTTACAGGTCAGGTCGGGGAGAGTTCCCCCCTCCACGGGTACCATGTAATCCCGTGCTACCTGCTCCATGGTCGGATAGTCGGCGACTAAACCGTCTCCCCCACCTGGTTTTCCAGGTGAGGAGGGGGCTGTGGACCCCCAGCAGGACCAACAACAAGACCTGTCAAAGGGCGGATGAGCTTCTAGTGAGCCAACGGCCATCCACACTTCAGTAGAAGTTGCGATCACTGTCATACACGGCATTGTAAGGCACCGCGCCCGTTGATGGTTTCAATGATGAAGATGATGAAGATGATGATGATGAAGATGATTCTCCAAAAAGTAATTCCCTTAGTTTCAGCTAAATAGTAATTCTGCAAACAGTACAATTAGACGAAAACAAACTCCAGTAACCCACCTTTTGTCTGTGAATGAGGAATTTCTGACTTGAAATAGTCTTTAATTTTTCCAAACTGCGTTCAACTTTTTCTTTCTCCATTCTCCGTGACTGCTCGTTGAGGACATTCATGTGTTCCAAAGCTCGAGTTGCCTTCTGTAGCTGTCGTGGAGAGAAATAATGTGGAGTGAAGATGGAGTTGGATATACCGTAGCGCTTAGGGCTAACGGGAATCAAGGGGTATGGGGAGAAGGCAGGAACGGGGTACTCATTTAGGATGATCAGCCATGATCACATTGAATGGCGGTGCTGGCTCAAAGGGGAGGTGAGGAGAGGAGAGGGACATCGGTTGGCGGGAACTGCTCCAGTACATCGAGCGTGCGGGCCGACCGGCCTTTGGTCTTTGAATAATGGCGGCACCTTAGCCTCAGAGGGCGATGGAGGCAGGTTCTCTGGATGCTTTTAAAAGAGAGCTAGATAGTAGCAATGTTACAGAATTTTGAGATTTTAAAAATCAAGCCTACAATTTATCCCATCAGATAAAGCATAAAAAGAAGTTTAATTTGACACCTAATTCCCTTTCATATCTTCAGTATTAAAAGAGTTATGGCCATTTTCATACTCGGAAATTAGCATCTTGTTCCCTATTGCTTTTCTATTGACTTAACACAAAAGCTGTGATCGAGGACAGTCAAAAGCCCATAACTTTCTTAAAAATTAAGAGAACTGAAAGACATTTTCAGTTATTATAGATTGAAGCATTCTGAAACTAATATGAAACAATATTACTTGGATGACCTGAATTTAAAGCATATAATTAGTTAGTTATCCAATTGTAGCTAATTACAAAATTCAATTACTAGATCTAAACATCTATCCATTTCTTAAGAAAATATTAACTTTTTTTTTAAAGCCTAAGTGGCCAAATAACATTCACACAAGAATTCACAATATAACATGACTTTTAAATCTCATTGTCATTAATTTATAGGCCAAATTGAAGGAATTTAGTGTTTAATGCCCGTAGATTAATGGCCATTTAAATCAGCTTGCGAGTGGGATTTTCTGGAATGCGATGGATTGGAACGTTGCGGTTGCGGTGAATTTAAACCCCATATCAGCAGGAAAAATACTGCTGGTTCATAGGGGGAATAAATCACCGTTTCGCAACTTGAAATGTTGATTAAGGTCATCTAAACAAGCAAGTTTGTATGAAAAAAATAAACAGCTTTCACTTACCTGTCCGCTACGTAAAACCCATCCCCGTCGTCGGCATTCACGGCATTAGGAGCTAATTTTTATTTTACTGCAGCGATGAAATATTCGGGCGATTTAAAAAAAAAAGCACTTACCGGCAGTCGGAACGAATCTCGAGAAATAGCTCGCACTCCGAGATAATATAATTCCGGATGGCAGGGGAAAAACTGCATTTTAACCCCGCCCCCCCCCCTTAAAGGCGCCAAAGCCGCGCACATGGCCAGTGACAGAACTGCAGCACCGCTAAAGGTAAGTTTTGTAACATACCTATAGATGTTAAAGATGTAGGGCTCTTAAAAATAGTGGAGTCAGGGGACATGTGGAGAAGGCAGGAACGGGGTACTGATTGGGGATGATCAGCCATGATCACATTGAATGGCAGTGCTGGCTCGAAGGGTCGAATGGCCTACTCCTGCACCTATTGTCTATTGTCTATTGGCACCCGCATGTGTGATAAATGGGTGGCACGGTGGCGCAGCGGTATAGTTGTTGCTACAGCGAATGCAGCGCTGGAGACCCAGGTTCGATCCTGACTACGGGCGCTGTCTGCACAGAGTTTATACGTTCTCCCCGTGACCTGCGTGGGTTTTCTCCGAGATCTTCGCTTTCCTCCAAAGACGTACAGGTTTGTAGGTTAAGTGGCTTGGTGTAAATGTAAAAATTATCCCTAGCGTGTAGGATAGTGTTAGTGAGCGGGGATCGCTGGTCATCGCGGACTCGGTGGGCCGAAGGGCCTGCTTTCGCGCTGTATCTCGAAACTAAACTAAACTCAACTGAAATGTAAAATAAATTCCACTGTGCTGTTACATCTGTGACACATAAAACACTATTGGCTACGCTTCCAAAACCAGGTGAGACTCCGATCGAGCTCACACCCACCCACGACAAACCTCTTCCCTCGATACCTCAGATGAAAATCTCTGAAACTATAGCATCTGTTCCTATAGATAATAGGTGCAGGAGGATGCCATTCGGCCCTTCCAGCCAGCACCACCATTCAATGTGATCATGGCTGATCTTCCCCAATCAATAACCCGTGCCTGCCTTCTCCACATATCCCTTGATTCCACTAGCCCCTAGAGCTCTAACTAACTCACTCTAATTCTGAGGCTCTGACCTCTAGTCCTAGACTCTCCCACTTTGGTTGGGGCAGGCAGGATGGGCCGAAGGGCCTGTTTCCACACTGTACAGCTCTATGACTCTGTTAATGTGCCTCAACTCTCCCAAACACTTGGCTCCAATGTCCCACTTCCCGCTCAGTAATTCCCATCCATCAGTGCATTTAATTTGGCTATTCTGCATTCTCTTGCCCGTAACAACTGCTTGGCGATCTACAATGAATAGCTGTGCAAGCAGCACTTCGGCTGTGAACTGTAATTAGGAGTTTGATGATTCCGGATGCGGGGATATGAGAATCACCTTCCCCTTTGAAAGCAATTATCTGGATGCAGAATTGTAAAATCCCTGCACATTAATAGGTGATCTATTACAGGAGCAGTGTGCATCCACTGGGGCCCTGCCCCCTCGGGGGCTAACCTTAGCCTAACTCCGTTAATGGTGTTATTGGGGGAATGGTGAAGGATGCCTTGTGAGTGCTACCTTACAGGAGATGATTTCTCCAACTTTAAAATTACAAAACTCTAACTTGGACCACGTTTCTTTTCAGCAGAAGTTTAGCGCAGGATCGGGGCCCTTTGGTCCACAATGTCCGTGCTGTCGCGATGTCAGGTTAAATATAGTGGGGGAGTCTCAGACTAGAAGTCAGCGCCTCAGAATTAAAGGACATTCCTTGAGGAAGGAGATGAGGAGGAATTCCTTTAGTCAGAGGGTGGGGAATCTGTGGAATTAATAGACAATAGACAATAGGTGCAGGAGTAGGCCATTCAGCCCTTCGAGCCAGCACCGCCATTCAATGTGATCATGGCTGATCATCCACAGTCAGTGCCCCGTTCCTACCTTCTCCCCATATTCCCTGACTCCGCTATCTTTAAGAGCCCTATCTAGCTCTCTGTTGAAAGCATCTAGAGAATTGGCACAGAGGGCTGAGGACGCCAAGTCATTGCGTATTTTTTAAAGGGGAGATAGAGTAGATGGATTCTTGATTTGTACGGGTATCGGGGCTTCTGGGGAGAAGGCAGGAGAATGGGGTTGGGAGGTGAAGGTAGATCAACCATGATTGAATGGCGGAGTAGACTTGATGGGCCGAATGGCCTCATTGTGCTCCTATAACTTGTGACCTTATGATCTCTCCATTCCCTGTATGCCCATGTGCCTAACTATCTGGTGTATCTGCCTTCACCATCACCCCTGGCAACACATTCCAGGCACCCGCTACTTCATGTAAAAAAAAACTTGCCCTGCACATTTCAATAGACAATACGTGCAGGAGGAGGCCATTCGGCCCTTCGAGCCAGCACCGCCATTCACTGTGATCATGGCTGATCATCCCCAATCAGTACCCCGTTCCTGCCTTCTCCCCATATCCCCTGACTCCGCTATCTTTAAGAGCCCTATCTAGCTCTCTCTTGAAAGCTTCCAGAGAACCGGCCTCCACCGCCCTCAGAGGCAGAGAATTCCACAGACTCACCACTCTCTGTGAGAAAAAGTGTTTCCTCGTCTCCGTTCTAAATGGCTTAATCCTGATTCTTAAACTGTGGCCCCTGGTTCTGGACTCCCCCAACATTGGGAACATGTTTCCTGCCTCTAGCGTGTCCAAGCCCTTAACAATCTTATTTGTTTCAATGAGATCCCCTCTCATCCTTCTAAACTCCAGAGTGTACAAGCCCAGCTGCTCCATTCTCTCAGCATATGACAGTCCCCGCCATCCCGGGAATTAACCTTGTAAACCTACGCTGCACTCCCTCAGTAGCAAGAATGTCGTTCCTCAAATTAGGGGACCACAACTACACACAATACTCCAGGTGTGGACTCTGCAACTGCAGAAGGACCTCTTTGCTCCTATATTTGATTCCTCTTGTTATAAAGGCCAACATGCCATTCGCTTTCTTCACTGCCTGCTGTACCTGCATGCTTACTTTCATAGACTGATGAACAAGGACCCCGAGATCCCGTTGTACTTCCCCTTTTCCCAACTTGACGCCATTTAGATAGTATTTAGAATGCACTGATTTACTTTCCCAGGCTGCAACACCTCCATTTGCTCGGATGAAACTCAAAATGCGGCGCGATGGCGCAGCGGTAGAGTTGCTGCCTTAACGCGCTCACAGCGCCGGAGACCCAGGTTCGATCCCGACTACCGGTTCTGTCCGTACGGAATTTGTCCGTTCTCCCCGTGACCGGCGCGGGCTTTCTCCAAGATCTTCGGTTTCCTCCCGCACTCCAAAGACGTACAGGTTTGTCGGTTAATTTGCTTACCATTCATCCATCCATGGTCATCAGCCATGATGACAATGAATGGCGGTGCTGGCTCGAAGGGCCGAATGGCCTCCTCCTGCACTTATTTTCTATGTATCTATGTCTCTATCATCGGTGGTCACTCGAAACGAGTATGACTGTCCTCTCCTCCCCATGGGCTCGTCTACTTGTGGGTCTGCAGACGTCTGTAGAGATCCACACACCTCGCTGCAACGTGGGCAGTGGAGACTGGCGGTGGTCAGTAGTCGTCGAGCCCCCTTCTCTCTCTCTCTCCTGTCGCTTTGTCTCTGCGACACGGCGTAGTTCCATTTCGTGACGTGCAGCTCCTTCCTGCACGGATCTCCTCCAGGAGCGCCTGTCCGTCCAGTGCAGCTCCCAGTTGCTCGATGTGATGTGGAATTTCTTCAAACTGTTCTTGTTGTTGTCCTTGAAGCGTTTCTTTGGCCTGCCGGGGGCTCGCTGACTTGCTTCAGTTGAGAGTACAGGATCTGTTTAGGGAAACGTGTGTTGGACGTGCGGATAAGTGTAAATTGTCCCTAAGTGTGTGCAGGATAGTGTTAGTGTGCGGGGATCGCTGGTCAGCGCAGACTCGGTGGGCTGAAGGGGCAATTTCCACGCTATATCTTGAAACTGAAAACTGAACTAAGGCAAGAGGTGTCGAGGTCGTGCCTTGTCGTGGCAGATGGGGTGATCAGTGGAAAGATGCTGCCACCAGATTGTCGGGTGCATCAGTAACGTCCTTATCCTTCTGTTCCCTTCATTCCAATGTCTTCAGGTGCGGCACGGTGGCGCAGCGGTAGAGTTGCTGCCTTACAGCTGGAGAAAACCCACGTGGTCACAGCCAGAGCGCGCTAACTCCACCCAGTCAGCACCCGTGGTCAGGATCGAATCCCCGTTCCTCTGGTGCCTTTGAGGCAGCAGCTCTACCACTGCGCCACTGTGCCCACCCATGGCCAGAGTGAGTCCCACCGTAAACTGGAGGAGCAGCACCTCATATTTCGCTTGGGCAGTTTACACCCCAACGGTATGAACATTGACTTCTCCAATTTCAGGTAGTCCCTGCTTCCTCCCTCCTTCCCCTCCCCTTCCCAACTCCCCCACAGTCCCCGCCTCTTCCTTTCTTCTTCCCGCCCTCCCCCACATCAGTCTGAAGAAGGGTCTCGACCCGAAACGTCGCCTATTCCTTCGCTCCATAGATGCTGCCTCACCCGCTGAGTGTCTCCAGCATTTTTCGATCTACCTTTACGATTTTCCCAGCATCTGCAGTTAAACATGCTCATCACAGTCAGTTTCTTTGTATTCGATCCTGGAAGCCCCCAACAACGTGCCTTCCCATTTCTTGCTCGTTTCGTCCCACTTTGAGCTCATTCCTTGGAGTGCACAATGATGTCGTTGGCTCGACAATTGGAACAATTAAGGCATTTTGGAACGCAACCAGGAAACACTTTTTCGAGCAAAGCGCTGTCGAAATCTGGAACTCGATCCACTTAAAAAAAAAAAGACTACAGATGTTGATTGAAATTTGCGAGACTGAGATTTATCATTTTTTGTTGTGTTGGTGGTTTCTGGGGAAATAGAGTTGAGGTGCAGATCAAACACAATCTAATTAATAGCCTCGAGGGGGTGCATGGCCACCCGCTGTTCCTGTAATCAGTATTGGCAAACACATGGATAGAATCACATCGCAATGGAATTAACAGTACTACCATCAGTGGAAATCTGGTGCAAGTGGGTCCACTGCAGTTTCTTCCTACTCCTGCACCTATTAACATAGAAACATAGGAATTAGGTGCAGGAGTAGGCCATTCGGCCCATTGAGCCTGCACCGCCATTCAATATGATCATGGGTGATCATCCAACTCAGTATCCCGTACCTGCCTTCTCTCCATACCCTCTGATCCCCTTAGCTACAAGGGCCACATCTAACTCCCTCTTAAATATAGCCAATGAACTGGCCTCAACTACCCTCTGTGGCAGAGAGTTCCAGAGACCCACCACTCTCTGTGTGAAAAAAGTCCTTCTCATCTCGTTCCTAAAGGATTTCCCCCTTATCCTTAAGCTGTGACCCCTTGTCCTGGACCTCCCCAACAACGGGAACAATCTTACTGCAACCCATTAAGAATTTTGTAAGTTTCTATAAGATCCCCTCTCAATCTCCTAAATTCTAGAGAGTATAAACCGAGTCTATCCAGTCTTTCTTCATAAGCCAGTCCTGACATCCCAGGAATCAGTCTGGTGAACCTTCTCTGCACTCCCTCTATGGCAATAATGTCCTTCCTCAGATTTGGAGACCAGATCTATTGTCTATTGTCTATTCCCAGCAGTTATCAGGGCCCTGAACCACAACTAGAGATCTGCCTCGAACTACTACCTACCACATTGGTGACCCTTGGACTATCTTTGTTTAAAGATAGGGTCTCGACCCGAAACGTCGCCTATTCCTTCGAGAAGAAGGGTCGAGACCCGAAACGTCACCTATTCCTTCGCCCCATAGATGCTGCCTCACCCGCTGAGTTTCTCCAGCATTTCTTGTCCACTTGGACTATCTTTGATCGGACTTTACTGGCTTGACCTTGCACTAATCTTTATTCTGTACACTGCAAATGGCTCGATTGTAATCATGTGTTGTGTTTCTGATGTGCAGGAAGGAACTGCAGATGCCGGTTTAAATCGAAGATAGCACAAAACGCTGGAGTAACTCAGTGGGACAGGCAGCATCGCTGGGGAGAAGGAATGGGTGACGTCTCGGGTCGAGACCCTTCGTGAGACTGAACGACTGTTTCTGACGGCTGGTTGGCACGCAACAGAAGCTTTTCACTGTACCTCGGTACACGTGATGATGAACTAAACTGAAACTGAACCTGAAACACAAGTCAAGTCAAAAGTCAAATTCAAAAGAGTTTATTGTCATGTGTCCCTGACAGGACAATGAAAATCTTTCTTTGCTTCAGCACAACAGAACATAGTAGACATGGACTACAATTATATACGTAAATACACACATGAATTAATAAATTAATAAAGTGCAAATAACAGATGGAGGGATATTAATGTTCAGAGTTCTGAGCCAAGTTTAATAGCCTGATGGCTGTGGGGAAGTAGCTATTCCTAAACCGGGTTGTTGCAGTCTTCAGGCTCCTGTACCTTCTACCCAAAGGTAGCAGGGAGATGAGTGTGTGGCCAGGGTGGTGTGGGTCCTTGATGATGCTGCCAGCCTTTTTGAGGCAGCGACTGTGATAAATCCCCTCGATGGAAGGAAGGTCAGAGCCGATGATGGACTGGGCAGTGTTTACTACTTTTTGTAGTCTTTTCCTCTCCAGGGCACTCAAATTGCCAAACCAAGCCACGATGCAACCGGTCAGCAAGCTCTCTACTGTACACCTGTAGAAGTTAGAGAGAGTCCTCCTTGACAGACCGACTCTCCGTAATCTTCTCAGGAAGTAGAGGCACTGATGAGCTTTCTTAATAATTGCATCCATGTTTTCGGACCAGGAAAGATCTTCACAGATGTGCACGCCCAGGAATTTGAAGCTCTTGACCCTTTCAACCATCGACCCATTGATATAAACGGGACTGTGGGTCCCCATCCTACTCTTTCCAAAGTCCACAATCAGTTCCTTGGTTTTGCTGGTGTTGAGGGCCAGGTTATTGTGCTGGCACCATATGCCAGCACAACACTAATGGCCCTGTCCCATGGTACGAGTTAATTCCAAGAGCTCTCCTGAGTTAAAAAAAAATCAAACTCGTGGTAAGCACGGAGAATGAACGTAGCAGGTACGTCGGAGCTCGGGGACGTCTCTTAGCGGCTCATAACGCTAACGGCAGGTACTCGGGAAGACTCGCTAACGACAGGTAAGCACGATAAGACTCGTGAAGATTTTTCAACATGTTGAAACATGTCCACGAGAGCCCCGAGTACCGACGTAAATCTCCGAGTTCGAATGGGGACAAACTCGGGAGAACTCTTGGAATTAACTCATACCGTGGAACAGGGCCATAAGACGGCAACCTTAAAATCGCTAAGCATTATATAACCAGGTAGAGATGAGGACAGGCGCATGTAACTGTAGATGCTGTCATCTCTGAGGAAAACACAAAAGTGCTGGAGTAACTCAGCGGGTCAGGCAGCATCTGTGGAGAACATGGATAGGTGACGTTTCACAGAGTGCTGGAGTAACTCAGCGGGTCGGGCAGCATCTGTGGAGAACATGGATAGGTGAAGTTTCCAGATTGGTCCCCAGATTGGTCCCAACCCTAAACGTCACCGATCCACTTTCTATTGTTTAGTCTAGTTGCGTATATTGTCACGTGTACAGAGGTACAGCAAAAACATTTTTCTGTGTGCTAACCAGTCAGCGGAAAGACATGATTACGACCACACCATCCACGGTATACAGTCACAGGATAAAAGGAATAGTGTTTAGTGCAAGATAAAGTCCAGTGATGTCCAATTAAAGATAGATTGTCCAAGGGTCCGCAATGAGGTAGATTTCTATTTTTATTTTCTATGTTTCTATTTGATTGGGGATGATCAGACATGATCACAATGAATGGCGGTGCTGGCTCGAAGGGCTGAATGGCCTCCTCCTGCACCTATTGTCTATGTTGCCAGATGGTAGCTCAGGACCGCTCTCTAGTTGGTGATAGCGTGGTTACTTGCCCGATATCAAGTGGGGGAACTGCTCTGGTTATCTATCCATTGTGTCTATCTCTGGTACAAACCAGCATCTGCGGTTCATTGAGTTCTAGATGAACTCAACGGGTAAGGCAGCATCTGCAGAGGCGACGTTTTGGATCTGGACCTAATTTCAGACTGGGGTCCCGACCTGAGACATGGTCTGTCTGTTCCTTCCACACACGCTACCTTACCCATTGAGTTCCTCCAGCGTCTGCAGTTCTTTGTGTCTCCACATCTCAACAATGGGGTTCATGTGGACGACCTCCCTGTGGTGATCCCCGTCAACTGACCTCAGTCAGACCAACGGCAACAAACAGAGACAGCAGCAGCAGCAGCAGCAGCGCCCTGTTCAGGGTGGGCCGGGCACCTACGCATGTGGAACCGGATGGCATCACCCTGCTGCGGACTTCTGCTGCCTCAAACACAGCAAGAAGAAGCCACAACAATACTGTGTATGATGGCATCTCACCCTGGTCACGCTCCTATTTCACTCTTGCCATTGGGAAGAAGGCACAGCAGCCCGAAAACTGTAGCGTCCAGGTTCAGAAGCACCTTCTTCCCCACAACCACCACAACCTTCAAATAACTCACAAACTACATTGACGGGGGCATTGGTTTTGTCTTTTTGCACTATTATTGTTTGCTTATTTGTTTTATGTGTGTGTAGTGGTATCTATCTGTCTGTCTATCTCTCTATCTATCTAACTCTCTATCTCTCTGTCTATCAATCTCTCTATCTCTCTCCATCTATCGATATATCCATCTATCTATCTCTCTATCTCTCTCTCTATCTCTCGATCTATATATCTATGGATGTATGGATAGGTATATGGACGGGAAGGGAATGGAGGGGTATGGTCTGAGTGCAGGTAGATGGGACTAGGGAAAAATAAATGGTCGGCACGGACTGGAAGGGCCGAGAGGGCCTGTTTCCGTGCTGTAATTGTTATATGGTTATATCTGTTTGTCTGTCTGTCTGTCTGTCTGTCTGTCTGTCTGTCTGTCTGTCTGTCTGTCTGTCTGTCTGTCTGTCTGTCTGTCTGTCTGTCTCTCACTATCTCTCTCTCTCTCTCACTATCTCTCTCTCACTACCTCTCTCTCTAGCTATCTATCTATCTCTATATCAATATAGACAGATACATAAACACACATATATATATATGAACCAAGCTGTATTTTCTCGTGTGTTATATTGTTTACAGTGCATTTATTCTGTGGCGCTGCTGCAGGTTAGAATGTCCTTGTTCTATCTGAGACACACGACAATGAAACCGCAGATAGACACAGAGATGCCGGAGTAACTCAGCGGGACAGGCAGCATCTCTGGAGAGAAGGGTCTCGACCCGAAACGTCGCCCATTCCTTCTCCCCAGAGATCCTGCCTGTCCCGCTGGGTTTCTGTGCCAGTGAACCACTCTGGTCTCTCGGCTCCAACGCATTGAGGTGGTATTTTTAACTCGGACAGCCAGGGTGTGCGGGGCAGTGGGGGAGGAGAAGAGGACCAGCGCTGGGGAAATGTTGGGACCATTGTGACGCGGCCGGGTTGCAGGGATCTTCCACTAACTGCGTTGCTCGGAGATTGTCACATCCACATGGAACGTGAGACTTTTAAATGTGTTCTACGGTGGAAACGGGCCTGGGGTCCCCCCTCCCCAGGGGGGCAGTCACAGGTGAACTGTCCACAGCAAAGTGACTGGTGCCCGTTAGACGCAAATGTGTGGGAAGGAACTGGAGGTGCTGGTTTACACCGAAGATTCACACTCACACTCACACTCACACACACACTCACACTCACACTCACACTCACACACACACACACACACACTCACACTCACACTCACACACACACACACACACACTCTCTCTCTGTCACACACACACACACACAAACAGACACACACACTCACACTCACACAGACAGACACACACTCACACACACACACTCACACTCACACACACACACTCACACACACACACACACACACACTCACACACACACACACTCACTCACACTCACACACACACACACAGACACACACACTCACACACACACAGACACACACACACACTCACACTCACACACACACACACACTCACACTCACACACACTCACACACACACACTCACACTCACACACACTCACACACACACACTCACACACACAGACACACACAGACACACACACACACTCACACAAAGCGGGTCTCCAATGCTAGAGTAACTCAGCGGGTCGGGCAGCATCTCTGGAGAGCAGGAATGGGAGAAGAGGAGAAGTAATATGATGGGGCAGGTTTGATGGGACTTGTGGGTGAGCGCGGGCAGGTGGGACTAGTGTAGATGGGGCATGTTGGTCAGCATGGCCGAGTTGGGCCGAAGGGCCTGTTTCCACGCTGTGTGGCCGTGGGCTGAGACCTGGGGCGGGAATGTCGACCCACCCGGCGCTGAAATGGACATGTGCAGGGAGGAACTGCAGACGCTGGCTTGCGCCCAAGAAGGACACAAAGTGCCGGAGTAACTCGGCGGGTCGGGCAGCATCTGTGGAGGGAAGGAATAGGTGGAGTTTCAGGCGGAGAGTCTTTCTCTTCGGGCACTGGAGTGGGGGTGAAGTGGGCAGGTGAGGGGTTGGAGTGAATGATCACCTGGCCAGGTGCCGACCTACCTGACATTTCTCCCTCTCGTTGTTCACCTTCAGCACCCGGGCGTTCTTGCCGTCGATCCAATCCGGGCAAGGACCCCCCATGTACAGCCCGGCCTGTCCCACCGCCCTCTCTACACTCCCCCCCCCTCACCTGGGGTCAACGTTACCCCCAGAAGCCGCCCCTCAAACCATTGTGACGGCCCCGCGGTGACTCTGTAGCGCTGTGCTCTTTGTTCACCTCTCCTGAAGTTGCTCCTAACATAGAATCATGGAAAATAGGTGCAGGGGAGGCCATTCGGCCCTTCCAGCCAGCACCACCATTCATTGAAATCATGGCTGATCATCCCCTATCAATAACCCGTGCCTGCCTTCTCCCCATATCCCATGACTCCACTAGCCCCTAGAGCTCTATCCAACTCTATCTCTTAAATCCATCCAGTGACTTGGCCTCCACTGCCCTCTGTGGCAGGGAATTCCACAAATTCACAACTCTCTGGGTGAAAAAGTTTTTTCTCACCTCAGTCTTAAATGACCTCCCCTTTATTCTAAGACTGTGGCCCCTGGTTCTGGACTCGCCCAACATTGGGAACATTTGTCCTGCATCTAGCTTGTCCAGTCCTTTTATAATTTTATATGTTTCTATAAGATCCCCCCCCTCATCCTTCTAAACATCCTTCTCCTCATGTGACACCATCCCCCACTGCCAGCACCTTCCCAACACAGCCCACTCCCCCACAGATGCTGCCCGACCCGCTGAGGTACTCCAGCACTTTGTGTCTTTTTGTTTCTGGCAAACCAGCATCTGCAGTTCCTTGTTTCTATCATCTTCCCCAATAGTTGCTCTTGTCACTATTGTAACATTTTTTTCCATTACATTTTTTAATTTTGCAGGTTGATGCTTTTTGGATTTCAACTTTGGGCAGTGGGGTGAGGTGCAGTTAGCAGGTACAAGGATAAATATAGATTTGATTTTATGTTCATCAAATATAGGAGCAGAATTAGGCCACTCGGCCCATCGAGTCTACTCCACCATTCAATCGTGGCTGATCGATCTCTCCCTCTCAACCCCATTCTCCTGCCTTCTCCCCATAACCCCGGACACCCGTACTAATCAAGAATCTATCTATCTCTGCCTTAAAAATATCCATTGACTTGGCCTCCACAGCATTTAGTGGCAATGAATCCCACAGATTCACCACCCTCTGGCTAAAGAAATTCCTCCTCATCTCCTTCCTAAAAGTACGTCCTTTTATTCTGCGGCTCTGGCTCCTGATCCTAAACTCTCCCACTAGTGGAAACATCCTCTCCACATCCACTCTATGCAAGCCTTAAACTATTCGGTAGGTTCCAGTGAAGTCCCCCTCATCCTTCTAAACTCCAGTGAGTACAGGCTCAGTGCCGTCAACATTCAAAAACCATTTAAGATCAAAACGGGGGGTGTGAGAATGATCATTATAGATACATAGACAGTAGGTGCAGGAGTAGGCCATTCGGCCCTTCGACCCATTCAATGTGATCATGGTTGATCATCCACAATCAGTACCCCGTTCCTGCCTTCTCCCCATACCCCTTGATTCCACTAGCCCTAAGAGCTCTATCTAACTCTCTTTTGAATGCATGAAGTGAATCGGCCTCCACAGATTCACAACTCTATGTGTGAAAATGTTTTTCCTCATCAGATCTAAATGACCTACCCCTTATTCTTAAAATGTGCCCCCTTGTTCTGGACCCCCAACACCGGGAACATGTTTCCTGCATCTAGGGTGTCCAATCTCTTAATAATTGTATATGTTTCTATATAGATCCCCTCTCATCCTTCTAAATTCCTGTAAATACAAGCCCAGTAGACCCATTCTTTCATCATATGCCAGTCCCGCCATCCCAGGAATTAACCTTGTAAACCTACGCTGCACTCCCTCAATAGCAAGAATGTCCTTCCTCAAATTTGGTGACCAAAACTGCACACAATACTCCAGGTGTGGTCTCACTAGTACCCTGTACAACTGCAGAAGGACCTCTTTGCTCCTATACTCAACTCCTCTTGTTATGAAGGCCAACATGCCATTTGCTTTTGTCACTGCCTGCTGTACCTGCATGCTTACTTTCAGTGACTGGTGTACAAGGACAGCCAGGTCTCGTTGTACTTCCCCTTTTCCCAACTTGACGCCATTTAGATAGTAATCTGCCTTCTCGTTCTTGCCACCAATGTTGATAACCTCACATTTATCCACATTAGGAAGTAAGTATAAACTACCAGGGTTTATACATAGTCCCCTCCATTTCAGGGCACCATAATGTTTGGGACACAGCAATGTCATGCAAATGAAAGTAGTCATGTTTAGCATTTTGTTGCATATCCTTTGCATGCAATGACTGCTTGAAGTCTGTGATTCATGGACATCACCAGTTGCTGGGTGTCTTCTCTGTGATGCTCTGCCAGGCCTGTATTGCAGCCATCTTTAGCTTATGCTTGTTTTGGGGGCTAGTCCCCTTCAGTTTTCTCTTCAGCATATAAAAGGCATGCTCAATTGGGTTCAGATCGGGTGATTGACTTGGCCACTCAAGATTTAACAATTTTTTAGCTTTGAAAAACTCCTTTGTTGCTTTAACAGTATGTTTGGCATCATTGTCTTGCTGTAGAATGAACCTCCGGCCAATGAGTTGTGAGGCATTTGTTAGAGCTTGAGCAGATAGGATGTGTCTATACACTTCAGAATTCATTATGCTACTACCATCAGCAGTTGTATCATCAATGAAGATAAGTGAGCCAGTACCTTCAGCAGCCATACATGCCCAGGCCATGACACCCCCACCACCGTGTTTCACAGATGAGGTGGTATGTTTTGGATCTTGGGCAGTTCCTACTCTCCTCCATACTTTGCTCTTGCCATCACTCTGATACAAGTTAATCTTCGTCTCATCTGTCCACAAGTCCTTTTTCCAGATCTGTGGTTGCTCTTTTAAGAACTTCTTGGCAAACTGTAACCTGGCCATCCTATTTTTGCAGCTAACCAGTGGTTTGCATCTTGCAGTGTAGCCTCTGTATTTATATTATGGAGGGCAATATGCGGCAATAGAGAATCATTCTGTATTCCCTTTGCGATTAGTAAGCTCACCAGTGCTCTCTTTCTTCTTAATGATGTTCCAAACAGTTGATTTAGGTAAGCCTAAGGTTTGGCTGATGTCTCTAGTTTTATTCTTGTTTCTCAGTCTCATAATGGCTTCTTTGACTTTCTTTGGCACAACTTTCATCCTCATGTTGATAAACAGCAATAAAAGTTTCCAAAGGTGATGGAAAGACTGGAGGAAAGACTAGGTGCTGAGAGCTCTCTTATACCTGCATTAAGGAGGCAATTAAACACACCTGAGCAATTACACACACCTGTGAAGCCATGTGTCCCAAACATTATGGTGCCTGAAATGGGGGGACTATGTATAAACACAGCTGTAATTTCTACATGGTGAAACCAAAATGTGTAAAATGGCCTTTAATAAAATCTGACAATGCGCACTTTAACCACATGTGATTTTTTTTCTATTACAATAGACAATAGGTGCAGGAGTAGGCCATTCGGCCCTTCGAGCCAGCACCGCCATTCAATGTGATCATGGCTGATCATCCCCAATCAGTACCACGTTCTTGCCTTCTCCCCATATCCCATGACTCCATTATCTTTAAGAGCCCTATCTAGATCTCTCTTGAAAGCATCCAGAGAACCGGCCTCCACCGCCCTCTGAGGCAGAGAATTCCACAGACTCACCACTCTCTGTGAGAAAAAGTGTTTCCTCGTCTCCGTTCTAAATGGCTTACCCCTTATTCTTAAACTGTGTGTGGCCCCTGGTTCTGGACACCCCCAACATCGGGAACATGTTTCCTGCCTCTAGCGTGTCCAAACCCTTAACAATCTTATATGTTTCAATTACAAATCTCAAATTGTGGAGTACAGTGGCAAATAATAAATGATGGGTCTTTGCCCCAAACATTATGGAGGGCACTGTAGGTCCACGTGACAAGAGAGAATCGTTATGAGCAATGCATTGTGTAAGTCTGCATTGCCAGTAGTAAAGGTCTAACATCAAATTTGCATAACAACCCCTAAAACGACTCCTAAATGAAGGTGCAGTTTGTCAGTGATTGATTGCTGTAATTTTCGTTTGGTATTCTATTGCAGGAAGTATTAAATCAATGCGAATAAAAATCCAGAAGTGAATTCCAGAGATTTTGGACTCGGGAGATGTTGGGATCATTTTCTTTAATTCTACTTATTGGATGAGTGATAATGTCATCACTGGGTACAACTGTGGAAGGAAAATCAAAAGGAAGCAATAAATATGACATAATTAGAACCAAGAAGCCTCTTGTGATTTTGCTTTTGCAGAATGACCTTGGATGTGATTAGTTTAGTTTAGTTTAGAGTTACGGCGCGGAAACAGGCTCTTCGACCCACCGGGTCAGCGCCGACCACACACTAACACTGTCCCACACACACTAGGGACAATTTACAATTATACCAAGCCAATTAGCCTCCAAACCTGTACGTCTTTGGAGTGTGGGAGGAAATAGAACATAGAAACACAGAAAAATAGGTGCAGGAGTAGGCCATTCGGCCCTTCGAGCCTGCACCGCCATTCAATATGATCGTGGCTGATCATCCAACTCAGTATCCTGTACCTGCCTTCTCTCCATACCCCCTGATCCCTTTAGCCACAAGAGCCACATCCAACTCCCTCTTGAATATAGCCAATGAACTGGCCTCAACTTCCTTCTGTGGCAGAGAATTCCAGAGACCCACCACTCTCTGTGTAAGGAATGTTTTCCTCATCTCCGTCCTAAAGGAATTCCCCCTTATCCTTAGACTGTGACCCCTTGTTCTGGACTCCCCCAACATCGGGAACAATCTTCCTGCATCTAGCCTGTCCAACCCCTCAAGAATTTTGTAAGTTTCTATAAGATCGAAGATCTTGGAGAAAACCCACGCGGTCACGGGGAGAACGTACAAACTCTGTACACTAACATTATGTTACGCACTAGGGACAATTTACAACTTACATAGAAACATAGACACATAGAAAATATGTGCAGGAGGAGGCCATTCGGCCCTTCGAGCCAGCACCGCCATTCATTGTGATCATGGCTGATCGTCCCCAATCAATAACCCGTGCCTGCCTTCTCCCCATATCCCTTGACTCCACTAGCCCCTAGAGCTCTATCTAACTCTATCTAATATATTATAACATCTAACATGTTACAACAATTTACAATTTATCGACATTAGCCGATTAACCTACAAATCTGTTGGTCTTTGGAGTGTGGGGGGAAACTGGAGCACCCGGGGGACACCCACGCAGGTCACGGGGAGAACGTACAAACTCAGTACAGACAGCACCCGTAGTCAGGATCAAACCTGGGTCACTGGCGCTGTGAGGCAGCGACTCTACTGCTATGCTACCCTGGCACTCCTTGCGGTCAATGTGTATTTAGCAAAACCTCACGACAATGCTGATAAATTGATCCTTAAATGTGGAGACCAAAACTACATTCGGTACTCCAAGTAAGGTCTCATCTGCACTTCGTGAAGTTATAAAGTCACAAGGTCAAACGTAATAGGAGCTGAATTAGGCCATTCGGCCCATCAAGTCTTTTCCGTCATTCAATCATGGCTGATCTATCTTTCCCTCCTAACCCCATTCTCCTGCCTTCTCCCCAGAACAGTCCGATTTGTTACTAACACCTACGAGAGAGAAGCGAGTGTCACCAAACTTCTGAATTCTCTGGGCGGGGTGGAACCCTCTCCAAGACAGACGTGAAGCTCACCGTTTGACCTGTTTTTACAAAATGTTAAATGGTCAGCTAGACATAGATCACAAGACCTACACCAACCCCAAACCAATTAGGAGCAGACGAGGGCATTTGATCCAATTTGTGGTCCCAGCCTCAAAGACAGATGTGTACAGCAATTCGTTCTTTCCACGCACTGTTAAAGCATAGAATAATCTCCACCAAGCCACGGTTGCCCAGCCAGATGCAACTAAATTTAAAGTGGCACTTTCTTCCCAATAACCCTCTCTGGCTAAACACCTCCCTTCACCACCTCCAGTTTAAATTCCAGTTGGAATATTTTGGAGGACCAAGTAACCAAGAACCAAGAACTCCTGACACCCGCACTAATCAAGAATCTATCTATCTCTGCCTTTAAAAATATCCACTGACTCAGCCTCTACAGCCGTCTGTGGCAAAGAATTCCACAGATTCACCACCCCCTGACTAAAGACATTTCTCCTCATCTGCTTCCTGAGAGAACACCCATAACTAATTAAAGTTATATCAAACCTTCCCAACGTTTATACTCCAATGCTCTTGGCACAGAGGCCAACATACCATTCCTACTTGCCTGATAATACTTTGAGCTACAAAATCACAGATCCATTTGTACCACGACATTCTGTATTCTATCACTGTTTACATATCAGATTAGCAAACCGGGGCTTGTGCTCAGTTTAAGAATACGGGAACATCACAACAATAGGGCGGCACAGTGGAGCAGCGGGTTGAACAGCTGCCTCTCAGCGCCAGACACCCGGGTTCGATCCTGACCATTGCTGTCTGTGTGGAGTTTGCACGTTCTCCCTGTGACCGCGTGGGTCTCCTCCGGGTGCACCGGCTTCCTCCCATATCCCAAAGACGTGTGGGTTTGTCGGCTAACTGGCCCTCTGTAAATTTCCCCCAGTGCGTGTTGGATAGAACCAGTGTGAACAGGTGGACGGTGCGGACTCAGTGGGCCGAAGGGCCTGCTTCCACGCTGTATCTCTAAACTCAACTGAACTTACAATGACCGTGGCAGTGTGCAGGTCTCCCTTACACGGAGCTGATGAATGCGACAGTCTTGGAACCGTTCCCACCATCGCGTTTGGCAGCTTGACAAATTCCATTACTGACACCTGAACCTCCTCATGCAAACCAGATTACCATTTAGTCTAATAAAGACAGGCTGACACCCATTAAGATCAGAGCCAGGAGTAAGCCAGTAAAATTGTTAAATCATTGACAACAACAAAGCACTTGAATCATTTGGGTGGCGATGTACGGATAGGGGCAAACGCCCCACATGAGATTAGAAATCTGGAGGAAGGAACTGCAGATGCTGGTTTAAAACCAAGGGTAGACACAAAATGCTGGAGTAACTCAGAGGAACAGGCTGACTACCCTTCTCTCCAGAGATGCTGCCTGTCACGTTAAGTTACTCCAGCATTTTGTATCTACGTAATTTCATAAATTCTATAAGTTCCATTTGACCCATCAAGTCTACTCCACCATTCAATCATGGCTGATCTATCTCTCCCTTTCAACCTCATTCTCCTGCCTTCTCCCCATAACCCCTGGCGCCTGTACTAATCAAGAATCTGTTAAACTTTGCCTTAAAAATGTCCATTGACTTGGCCTCCACATAAATCTTCTCCGTGGATTGTCACCTTGTCGTGGTGGAGAAGCTTGTGGGGACCTGAGATCCTGAGAGCGATGCCGTCTGGAGCTACGCTCCTGGTAGGGCCACCCATGGCGGTAAGGTCGAGGGGGAGGCCTCTGACAAAGACCAATCCAACCGAGACCTCAACGGTGGAACAGGCGGAGGACGATGGCTGACCTTAGTGGGGCGTCACAACGGCTGGGAAGGCGGATGAAGGCTGCAGCAGAGAAGGGTCTCCGGTCGACTTGGACTCCATGCCACTGGATCCTGACCCAGATCTGTCAAGGACCGTGGGGTGGCTGTCTGTGCACCAGTCTCCCCACGTTAAACAAAGTCACACACGGGCGTCCTCCATGAGAGGACAATCATACTGGTTTTGAGTGAGCGCCAACGAAGTACAAGTCCTTTATATGGAAGACGCCTACATTTTTGTACGGTAAGCTGTAATGGAAGCACGACAATGTGAAATGTAATGTCCAATTTCGGCCGCATTTAGAGCGTTGTGTTCAGTTCTGGCCACCATGTTAAAGGAAAGATGTCGCTAAGATGGGAAGGGTGCAGAGAATAATTACAATAATGTTGCCAGGACTCGAGGGCCTGATCTACAGGGAGAGGTCGGGCAGGCTAGAAATGTATTCCTTGGAGCGCAGGAGGATGAGGGGTAATCTTATAGAGGTGTACAAGATCATGAGAGGAATTCGAGTGTACAAGAACATGAGATGCATAGATATGGTAGATGCACAGAGTCTTTTACCCAGAGCAGGGGAATCGAGAACCAGAGGATATGGGTTTAAGGTGAAGGGGTAAATCTTTAATCGAAATCTGAGGGACAACGTTTTGTACAAAGGGTGGTAGGTATATGGAACCAGCTGACCGGTATTTAGGGCAGGTACTATCATAATATTTAAAAAAACATTTGAACAGGTACATGGATAGGACAGGCTTTGGGGCATATAGACCAAATGCAGGCAGGTGGGACTAGTGTAGATGGGGCATATTGGTTGGTGCAGGCAAGGTGGGCCGAAGGGCCTGTTTCCACGCTGTATCACTCCATGAAAAGGGGTCACAGCTTAAGGATAAGGGGGAAATCCTTTAGGACCGAGATGAGAAGGAATTTTTTCACACAGAGAGTGGTGGGTCTCTGGAACTCTCTGCCACAGAGGGTAGTTGAGGCCAGTTCATTGGCTATATTTAAGAGGGAGTTAGATGTGGCCCTTGTGGCTAAAGGGATCAGGGGGTATGGAGAGAAAGCAGGTAGGGGATACCGAGTTGGATGATCAGCCATGGTCATATTGAATGGCGGAGCAGGCTCGAAGGGCTGAATGGCCTACTCCTGCACCTAATTTCTATATTTCTATGTTTCTATGAAGGTAGGCGCAGAATGGGATTCCAGAATATATCCTGGCAAAATCAAATGTGCCAATTGGGGAGATATTTTGCAGGAGCACCTACAAGCAGTATGTGGGCCGCTGTGCATTAGTGGTGTTTGACTGTGCGAGCTTTGCACAGACTTTGTGACGGTCAACAAGCCAGAGGTGGAATTTATAATTTCAAAAAATAAACTTCATTCATAATAATAGAAAGTTGTGCAAATTGAGAACATTGCGCCAACCCTTCTGACATTCTCAGCGGCTCCACATACAATCATCGCCGCTGGCTTGGACCTGTCGTTCTGCATGTCTTTCATCAATTTGTTCTATGTACCTTTTCATATCTCTCGGGTTCCCACTCCCCTGACTCTCAGTCCGAAGAAGTAATCTCGACCCGAAACGCCACCTATTCCTTTTCTCCAGAGTTGCTGCCTGTCCCGCTGAGTTACTCCAGTCTTTTGTGTCATTGCCGTGATATTTGCTTGTGTTTTCAAGAGGGAGTTAGATTTAGCTCTTAGCGCTAAAGGAATCAAGAGATATGGGGGAAAAAGCAGGAACAGGTGTTCTGATTTTAAATGATCAGCCATGATCACAGTGAATGGCGGTGCTGGCTCGAAGGGCTGAATGGCCTACTCCTGCACCTATTTTTCTATGGTCCAACACCTATCACTATACTCAGCACCCTTGCCACTCATGTGACCCCCTGGGGTGATATCCCTTCCCTTGTTTGAGGGACATCACTACCAGACTCTGCCCCAATGTCCAGCAGTGGAAGGACTCTAGACTGTAGTTTGGAGGAACTGCAGATGCCGGTTTACACCAAATGACACAAAATGCTGGAGTAACTTAGCGGGACGGGCAGCATCTCTGCATAGAAGGAATGTGTGACGTTTCAAGTTGAGACCCTTCCTCAGACTGAAAGACATAGAGATATGGACAGGTTAGGTGTGAAAACGACAAAATCAAAGGGGAGGAGGCTGAAGGAAAATGGGGAATGCTGGCCGAGGGGAAGGTGACAATGAGGCACACACTCAACGACATTTATTCAGGAGGAAGGAAAAGCTAGTCGGAGATCCAGGGTGGGGGAGGGATGGAGAGAGAGGGAAAGCAAGGGTTACTTGAAGTTAGAGAAGTCAATATTCACACTTTGTCACTCTGTGTCCCTCTCCCCTGACTCTCAGTCTGAAGATGGGTGTCGACTTGAAAACGTCAACTATTCCTTCTCTCCAGAGATGCTTCCCCCCTGCCACAGGTACCATGTAATCCTGTGCTACCTTCTCCTTGCCTGACCCGCTGAGTTACTCCACCATTTTGTGTCCATGTTCAATATTCATTCCGCTGGGTTGCAAGCTCTAGACTGTGGCCCTTCCCCACCGAGCTTCAGTGGAGATGGGATATCATCTAACCAGCTCGAATCTGCCAGTCCAGATGGGTTTCAGTGGGCGAGAACAAGGGAGTTTGTTCCTCTTGAACCGGTCCCTGTCCTCATCAGCTCTTTCCTCATCATCAGAGCCTCGTCTCAACAAGGAGTCCTTATCTACAGGTTCAAAGGGCTACAGCGTATCCACAATCCCACCACAGGATCAAACTGGGAATTAAAAGTTTTGAGCTGTGGGGAAAGTCTATTTTGCAATTAACCCAATTTGTGTTTGTAAATTAGGTCAAATTAGCATAACTCATCCAAGCTTTTTAAAAAAAAATGGGACTCAAAGCTTCATGAGTTCCAGGAAAAAGTATATTGTCTAATTACCCTAATTTACATGCAATTTACATAATGACATTTCTACCAATTATACCCTTCAAACTCTGGAAAGGAAGAATCATTTATTTGATTAAATTTAAAAAAGTACATATTGACCTAATTCTTTGCTCGCGTTGTTTCTGTGACAATGGGGTTTTTAACAGCGATGCACATGTACTCCAGCCAGCACACGGGAACTGTGTTCTGAAATGCAACAATAGGATTATTGCTTTTATCAACGGTGATTTGCTACATTGCAGGGAAAGTGTCTCGACCCAAAACGTCACCCATTCCTTCCTCTCCACCGACGCTGCCTGTCCCGCTGAGTGACTCCAGCATTTTGTGTCCATTCGTGGAGCATCTGCAGTTCCTTCCTACACAGCGGGAAGATCGTACATGGACTTTAGGGCGTTTAAGAAGGAACTGCAGATGTTGGATAAAAATGCTGGAGAAACTCAGCGGGCGAGGCAGCATCTGTGGAGCGAAGGAAATAGGCGACGTTTCGGGTCGAGACCCTTCAAGGAAACAGGCGGCATTTTCCTTCGCTCCATAGATGCTGCTGCACCCGCTGAGTTTCTCCAGCACTTTTGTCTACCTTCGATTGTTCCAGCATCTGCAGTTCCTTCTTGAAGAAGAAGATAAGGAATGGGTAACGTTTCGGGTCGAATCTGAAGGCGTCTCCCATTGCTTTTCCCCCAGAGATGCTGCCCGTCCCGCTGAGTTACTCCAGCGTTTTGGGGTTAAAGGCTTTGTGTTGCTGAAGAAATCGCCCCCTTCTGAACCTTCGCACCATCCCTGCGAGTGTATCTAGTTCATTGAATGTTGGGGCGGTAAGAAAAATGTTGGTGAGCACTGAGCGATACGGCACAGTGCCGGATACGGTCAGTAACAGAGGGTGGGTGCTGTCTCTCTTTCTCTCTGTCTCGCTCTCTTTGTCTCTCTCTCTCTGCTCCTGCCTTGTACCTCCCCTGTTGCTCTCCTTGTTCTTCCCCAGTGGGATCGCTTGTGTCTCCAGACTACTCCGACGCTGCCTATGAAATCATCAGGCGAACACTGAAGTGGGGTTATATATGTGGGCAGCTCTGTTCCCACTTCTCTACTGCTATCTAGTGCCTCGTATGAGTATTAGAGAGAAGTGGCTTTCAAGACAAATTCCAATCGGTGCGGGCATTGGTCTTGGCATCTTGTGGAAACTAGCAACGGCAGATGCTGAAGATAGACACAGACTGCTGGAGTAACTCAGCGGGTCAGGCAGCATCTGTGGAGAACATGGATAGGTGACGTTTCACAGAGTGCTGGAGTAACTCAGCGGGTCAGGCAGCATCTGTGGAGAACATGGATAGGTGACGTTTCACAGAGTGCTGGAGTAACTCAGCGGGTCAGGCAGCATCTGTGGAGAACATGGATAGGTAACGTTTCACAGAGTGCTGGAGTAACTCAGCGGGTCAGGCAGCGTCTGTGGAGAACGTGGATAGGTGACGTTTCACAGAGTGCTGGAGTAACTCAGCGGGTCGGGCAGCATCTGTGGAGAACATGGATAGGTGACATTTCGGGTTGGGGACCAATTTTCTTCGGGCCATGGTCACTTGTTCACCACAGATACTCTGGGCCGAAGGGCCTGTTCCTGTGCTGTACTGCTCTGTTCTACACTGAAGATTTTCTGGACTGAGGGTAGACACAAAGAGCTGGGGTAACTCAGCGGGTCAGGCAGCATCTCTGTGGAGAAAACATGGATGATGTTTCGGGTCGAGACCCTTCTTCAAACTGTTCTGTCCTTTGGAATGACCTGCAGAACTATCTTACGGTCCATGTTTCTAGAATTCAATCCTGATCTTGGACACTGTCTGTGTGGAGTTTGATTGTATCTATGAACAGTATTGTCAGATTTTACGGGGTAGCATGCAAAATACAAATTTCCCCCATGCCTCGGTACACGTGACAACAATAAACTTAAACCAAGTAAGATCTCACATTATTACAAAACCATTGGACGTGAAAGTGGGGTAACATAGTGTAAACGGGTGAGCGATGGCCGGCATGGGCTTGGTGGGCCGAAGGGCCTGTTTCCATGCTGTACCTCTACAATCTAAGGTCCTATAGTACCCTTTTAAATCAGGACAGTTAAGAGGTTGAATTGCTAAAATGTAGTACACAATGTGTGTTCTGTTCAAGGCCCATTAGAACATCGAACAGCACAGGAACAGGCCCTTCAGCCCACAATGTCCCTGCTGAACATAATGCCAAGTTAAACCGATCTCTTATGCTCGCATGTGTTCCATGTCCCCCTCATTTCCCTTCATGGTCATGTGCTGATCTGAAAGCCACTTGATCACCACCGTCCTATCAGCCTCCACCGCCACCACCCCCTGGCAGCGCGTTCCAGGCACCCACCACCCTCTGCGTAAATAAAGAAAAAAACACGTTCCGCACAACTCTTTTAACCTTCGCTCCTCTTATCTTAAACCCCCTGTCCCACGGTACGAGTTCATTCCAAGAGTTCTCCCCAGTTTGCCCTGATTCGAACTCGGAGATTTACGGTAATGGCCGCTCGTCGGTACTCGGGGCTCTCGAGGACATTTTTCATCATGTTGAAAAATCTTCACGAGTCTTCCCGTGCTTACCTGCCGTTAGCGTTACGAGCCGCTAAGAGACGTCCCCGAGCTCCGACGTACCCGCTACGTTCATTCTCCGTGCTTACCCCGAGTTTCATTTTTTTTTAAACTCGGGAGAGCTCTTGGAATGAACACGTACAGTGGGACAGGGCTATTAAAACTATGCCATCTTGGGGGAAAAAGGTTCTGACTGTCTACCCTATCTACACCGCTCATCATTTTATACACTTCTATCAGGGCTCTCCTCATCCTCCAACGTTTCAGGGAAAGCAATCCAAGTTTGTCCAAACTCTGCAGAGAAAACATAATGAAGTTTTCGTTACCTACATGGTGATCATCAGATTCAAGGGATTGAATTTGCCAAACAAAGCAAATAGAACATGCGTTAGTGTCAAGAGACCAAAGCCAATTTCAACCTGATGCCTGTGTTGATAAAGATCAGGAAAAACTTCCCCAGACAGAGAAGACAAGGAAACACTTTTTCTCTCATAGAGTGGTGAGTCTGTGGAATTCTCTGCCTCAGAGGGCGGTGGAGGCTGGTTCTCTGGATGCTTTCAAGACAGAGATAGATAGGGGTCTTAAAGATAGCGGAGTCAGGGGATATGGGGAGAAGGCAGGAACGGGGTACTGATTGTGGATGATCAGCCATGATCACATTGAATGGCGGTGCCGGTTCGAAGGACCAAATGGCCTACTCCTGCACCTATTTTCTATGTTTCTATGTTTAAACAATCAAATTATATATATTGACTTCCAGTACCCAAACAATACCTCTGTTTAACAAAGTATAATGAGACTGGTCATCCTTGAATTAACTGCTGGAGATAGTCATCACAGGTTAGGCACAGTCGAGACAATTGATTCAATGATAGTCTGTGAAATGTTTATTAAGAAATAAAATGCCTCTCAGGAACTAAGGTTACGGGAGTTAACTTTAAGGTGAAGGGGGAAAAGTTTAATAGGGATCTGAGGGGTAACTTTCACACAAAGGGTAGTAGTGGGTGTATGGAACGAGCTGCCAGAGGAGGTAGTTGAGGCTGGGACTATCCCAACGTTTAAGGATAGGAGAAATGCAAGGGAGAATTTGCCTTCCCTGAAATTTCTGAGCTAACAGTTGAGAAGGTTTCAATATTTTGTTTATAATATAGTATAATGTATAATATAATAAGATTATTAAGGGCTTGGACACGCTAGAGGCAGGAAACGGATTCCCGTTGTTGGGAGAGTCCAGAACCAGGGGCCACAGTTTAAGAATAAGGAGTAAGTCATTTAGAACGGAGACGAGGAAACACTTTTTCTCACAGAGAGTTGTGAGTCTGTGGAATTCTCTGCCTCCGAGGGCGGTGGAGGCCGGTTCTCTGGATGCTTTGAAGAGAGAGCTAGATAGGGCTCTTAAAGATAGCGGAGTCAGGGGATATGGGGAGAAGGCAGGAACGGGGTACTGATTGGGGATGATCAGCCATGATCACATTGAATGGCGGTGCTGGCACGAAGGGCCGATTGGCCTACTCCTGCACCTATTGTCTATTGTCTATTTACATTTGAAAGTGTTCAGGAAGGAACTGCAGATGCTGGTTTAAAGCGAAGATAAGACACAAAGAGCTGGAGTTACTCAGCGGGACAGGCAGCACCTCTGGGGAGAAGGAGCAGGTGACGTTTCGGGTCACTAGACAATAGGTGCAGGAGTAGGCCATTCGGCCCTTCGAGGCCCTTCTTGCTGTTCAACTTGTACTGAATGAGATAAACAATCGCCAGCAGATGTGGGGGTGTGTTGGGTTGATGGGGCATTGAGGCAGATGGTGGTCTGTAGCCAACATTGTCGAATTGTACGGAATTGCCGCTGGTGAGTTGTGCGATAGGATACGGTACGATAGAACTGTATTGATCCCAGGAGGGAAATTGATCTGCCAACAGTCGTGAAATACACAAAAAACACAAAATACATGAAACATGAAATTAAAGTGACGAGAGGAAAGGATTGGGGGATGTGATCGTTATAGATTGCCTGTAGCAAGGTCCAGGAGGATATCTCAGTGTAAAAAAAGGATTTCATCACCCTGGGACGTGGTTGATTTCTCTGAGGGAGCAACGTCTGCAAGCATTTCATCTGGTGCTGAATTTCACATCCTTCTCACCTCCAGCTACCTGTCAGGTGGAGGAGACGGGGTGTCTTGACTTCACCTTTGCACACAAGACTGCAATTAACAGAGTGCTGAACAAGGGTGTATCATCAGACCCCGAGCTGCAAGAAACGGACTCCAAAGAAACATAGACAATAGGTGCAGGAGTAGGCCATTCGGCCCTTCGAGCCAGCACCACCATTCAATGTGATCATGGCTGATCATCCAGGATCAGTACCCCGTTCCTGCTTTCTCCTCCCCCCCCTTATCCCTTGATTCCATCAGCCCTAAGAGCGAGATCCAACTCTCTCTTGAATACATGAATAAATGAGTTTTAAATGAATCAAGGTGCAAGCTATATTCGATTCTTGTCATGTGCTCTCATGCATTTATAACTGCGAATCAATCAGCCAACTAAATAGATCAATTAGAGCATTTATATTAGAGCAGATCAGATAGAATTTAAACTGGGGGATGAGTTTTGAGATACAGCGTGGAAACAGGCCCTTCGGCCCACTGAGCCCATGCCGACCCACTCACACTAGTTCAACGTTATCCCACTTTGCCCACTACGCAACTTACAGAGGGGCCAATTAGCGTACAAACCCGCACGGCTACGGGATGTGGGAAGGAACTGGAGCACCTGGAGGAAACCCACACAGCCACAGGGATGATGTGCAAACTCCGCACAGACAGCACCCCGTGGTCAGGTTCTCTGGAGCTTTAAGGCAGCAACTCTACCGCTGCACCGCTGCGCCACCGGGCCACCCTTATGATATTTATGCCCTAGTGAGACCACACCTGGAGTATTGTGTGCAGTTTTGGTCCCCTAATTTGAGGAAGGACATTCTTGTTATTGAGGGAGTGCAGCGTAGGTTTACAAGGTTAATTCCCAGGATCGCGGGACTGTCATATGTTGAGAGAATGAAGCAGCTGGGCTTGTACACTCTGGAGTTTAGAAGGATGAGAGGGGATTTCATTGAAACATATAAGTTTGTTAAGGGTTTGGATGCGTTAGAGGCAGGAAACATGTTCCCGATGTTGGGGGAGTCCAGAACCAGGGGCCACAGTTTAAGAATAAGGAGTAAGCCATTTAGAACGGAGACGAGGAAACACTTTTTCTCACAGAGAGTGGTGAGTTTGTGGAATTCTCTGCCTCAGAGGGCGGTGGAGGCCGGTTCTCTGGATGCTTTCAAGAGAGAGCTAGATAAGGCTCTTAAAATTAGCAGTCAGGGGATATGGGGAGAAGGCAGGAATGGGGTACTGATTGGCGATGATCAGCCATGATCACATTGAATGGCGGTGCTGGCTCGAAGGGCCGAATGGCCTCCTCCTGCACCTTTTGTCTATTGTCTATTGTCTATTGTGAAAAAAAAAACATTGTTTGTTGAAAAAATTTGATCTTTGTATTTCACTCTGTAACACTGTAAGTAATCTCGTACAGAAATGTTTGCCTCATTAGTTGTTCTAGGGTTGGAGAAAAGACAGGCAAAACCAAGCAATCAAATCGAAAGTAGACAAAATTGCTGGAGACACTCAGCGGGTGCGGGTGAGTTTCTCCGGCATTTTTGTCTAACTTCGATTTTCCAGCATCTGCAGTTCCTTCTTAAACAATCAAATTAAATATATTGCCCTCCAGTACCCAAGCAATGTCTCTGTTTCGCAAAGAACAGAAACACGAACTGTGCCAGAGCAGACACTATCTAATGGTTGTCGTAGCTACATTTGAATGTATGGATGAATGAATGGATACTCTATTGTCACAGTGAGATTCTTTGTTTTGCATGCCCAAGGTATGCGAAGAGTCACTACATAAAGGGCACCATCAAAGTAACGAAGCATCCTGCACCAAGTCCTTCTTTGTTCGTCCCTAGAGCAGACACTAGAGTGTTCAACACGCTATCATACACAGCTTCTTCCCCTCTGTGAGTCTGTGGAATTCTCTGCCTCAGAGGGCGGTGGAGGCCGGTTCTCTGGATGCTTTCAAGAGAGAGCTACATGGGGCTCTTAAAGAGCGCGGAGTCAGGGGATATGGGGAGAAGGCAGGAACGTGGAACTGATTGGGGATGAACAGCCATGATCCCAATGAATGGCGGTGCTGGCTCGAAGGGTCGAATGGCCTCCTCCTGCACCTATTGTCTATTGTTATCAGGCTTCTGAACGATCCTTCAGTAAGCGAGCGTGCTGTCCGATTCACCTCGACCCCATTGCGGACATTGGACTTTGTCTCTGGAATTGATGCGCTACAATGCTGAGAACTATATCCTGCACTCTGTATCTCGCCCCGTCGTACTTGTGTATTTATGTACACCATTATGTGTGTTGATTGGATCGTATGCAGAACAAACACATAACGATATCAAACCTAACCTTAAACCCAAGTAAGGTATCTCATTGATGTTATTCACTGTTATGAAATCAATGGGTATCGGCAGGGAGTTTCACTGTACCTCAGTACACGCGGCAATAAACTAAACTCAAACTTCAAGAGATCCAACTCACTTGTTTCAATAATTGGGCAGCAGAGTGGCACAGCTGGTGGAACTGCTGCCTCATCGTGCCAGAGACCTGGGATCGACCCCGACCTCAGGTACTGTCTGTGTGGAGTTTGCGTGTTCTCCCAGAGACCACGTGGGTTTCCTCCGGATGCCCCGGTTTCCTCTCACATCCCAAAGATGTACGAGCTTGTTGGTTGATTGCCGTGTATCGATTGCCCCTAGCGTGCAGAGAATGGATGAGAAAGTGGGATAACATAGCACTATGATCGATGGGCGGAGGGTCTTGATGGGCCGAAGGGCCTGTTTCCACGATATAACTGTGTTGAAAAAAACTTGCACAGTCACCAGGAGAACGTGCAAACTCCACACAGACAGAGGGCTGGATTGAACCCCTTCTGTCTGGCGCTGTTTCCATGTCGATCTTTAAACTAAACTTCAAGGCCACAATAGACTGAAAAGGGTCTCGACCCGGAACACCACCCGCTCCTTCGCTCCAGAGAAGCTGCCTGACCCGCTGAGTTCAGGGCCTGTCCCACTGTACGAGTTCATTCCAAGAGCTCTCCCGGGTTTAAAAAAAATCAAACTCGTGGTAAGTACGTAGAATGTACGTAGCAGGTACGTCGGAGCTCGGGGACGTCTCTTAGCGGCTCGTAACGCTAACGTCAGGTACTCTGGAAACGCGGTAAGCTCGTGAAGACTCGTGAAGATTTTTCGACATGTTGAAAAATGTCCACGAGATCCCCGAGTACCTACGAGCGGCCATTACTGTAATTCTCTGTGTTTGAATCGGGAGAACTCTTGAATTACCTCGTACAGTGGGACAGGCCCTTAACTCCAGCATTTCCAATCGACCTACAGAACCACAATATTTTACACTTTGCTGGTGTAAATCAGTCTAGTTTATTGTCACGTGTACCGAGGTTCAGTGAAAAGCTTTTTGTTGCGTGCTAACCAGCCAGCGGAAAAACAATACGTGATTACAGTCGATCCGTTGACAGTGTACAGATACATGATAAGGGAATAACGTTTAGTGCAAGGTAAAGCCGGTAAAGTCCGATCAAGGACAGTCCGAGGGGGGGTGCTAAACAAAGATCCTATATGGGAGCAAGATAGACCACTCCTGCTAAACGCAATGGGCTGACTTGTAGTACGCGACGGAGCGGAACGTGGGCCTTGTGGCATCCATTTCCGTAACCGGACCGGACCCGACCCGACCCGACCCGACCCGACCCGACCCGACCCGACCCGACCCAACCCGGCTCGCAGTGTAATCAACGTTGCGGGGGAACAGTTTGTGTTCATAAATTAAAATTCTGAAAACGAGGAGAAGATTTTTACCAAATAACTTTTATTTTTACGAGGATGTAGTACGGTCGTGAGCAGATTCATGGGTAATTCTCGGCCCCATTTACGTAACCGGCTTCCGTCTCCGCACCAAAGATCCCGTAGGATACTAGTGCGGAGACGGAAGCCGGTTACGGAAATGGGGCCGAGAATTACCCATGAATCTGCTCACGACCGTACTACGTCTTTTTCGTCGAGTGGTCTATCTTGCTCCGCTACAGGATCTTTGGTGCTAAATGCAAAACGTATTTTTTTGTTCTGAGGAGCGTTTGTGGCATTTCCATGCGCATTCCTTCCTCCAAGAGCAACAAAGCATTTCCTACTTGCTGCCTGCCCAGTTGGGCGTGTTCCAACATCATCCCCTCTGACAGGCTGTGAAGGGCTGTTTGCATCTGCAGTCGTTGCTTCCTCCCCCCGCTCTCCTGCACGTCTGAGCCTGGTGCTAATTAAAACGCAGGTTCACCTCATCTTGATTCATTCTGGCTCGGTGAAAGCGGAGAGAGGTGACCAGGGATGCTTCTCGGAGACAGCTGGAGAACAGGTGGCTTCACATCTGCCGCTTGCCGCCAAGGACACGAGGAGTGACCTTTCAGCAAATTACTTTAAAAACCCATTTTCGATCCGTACACAATAGACACAAAAAATGCTGGTAGACAAAAAATGCTGGAGAAACTCAGTGGGTGAGGCAGCCCCTATGGAGCGAAGGAATAGGTGACGTTTCGGGTCGAGACCCGGAAGGGTCTCGACCCGAAACATCGCCTATTCCTTCGAGAAGAATGGTCTCGACCCGAAACGTCACCTATTCCTTTGAGAAGAAGGGTCTCGACCCGAAACATCGCCTATTCCTTCGAGAAGATTGGTCTCAGCCCGAAACGTCACCTATTCCTTCGAGAAGAAGTGTCTCGACCCGAAACGTCGCCTATTCCTTCGAGAAGAAGGGCCTCAACCCGAAACGTCACCTATTCCTTCGAGAAGAATGGTCTCAACCCGAAACGTCACCTATTCCTTCGAGAAGAAGGGTCTCGACCCGAAACGTCACCTATTCCTTCGAGAGGGAGTCATAGAGGGAGTACAGAGAAGGTCCACCAGACTGATTCCTGACTTTCATATGAGGAAAGACTGGATAGACTCGGCTTGTACTCGCTAGAATTTAGAAGATTGAGGGGGGATCTTATAAACTTACAAAATTCTTAAGGGGTTGGACGGGCTAGATGCAGGAAGATTGTTCCCGATGTTGGGGAAGTCCAGAACACGGGGTCACAGTTTAAGGATAAGGGGGAAGTCTTTTAGGACCGAGATGAGAATTCTTTCTCACCTATGCCTTTGAGAAGAAGGGTCTCGACCCCAATAGACAATAGACAATATGTGCAGGAGGAGGCCATTTGGCCTTCGAGCCAGCACCGCCATTCATTGTGATCATGGCTGATCGTCCCAAATCACTAACCCGTGCCTGCCTTCTCCCCATATCCCTTGACTCCACTAGCCCCTAGAGCTCTATATAACTCTCTCTTAAATCCATCCAGTGACTTGGCCTCCACTGCCCTCTGTGGCAGGGAATTCCATAAATTCACAACTCTCTGGGTGAAAACCTTTTTTCTCACCTCTTAAATGGCCTCCCCTTTATTCTAAGATAAAGCATCTATGGAGCGAATGAATAGGTGGCGTTTCGGGTTGAGACCCAGAAGGGCAAATATTCCTTCGAGAAGAAGGTCTCGACCCGAAAAGTCACCTATTCCTTCGGGAAGAAGGGTCTCGACCCAAAACGTCACCTATTCCCTGTGGAATTCTCTGCCTCAGAAGACGGTGGAGGCCAGTTCTCTGGAAGTTAGATAGAGCTCTTAAAGGTAGCGGAATCAGGGGATATGGGGAGAAGGCAGGAACGGGGTACTGATTGTGGATGATCAGCGATGATCACAATGAATGGCAGTGCCGGCTCGAAGGGCCGAATGGTGTACTCTTTGCGCCTATTTTCTACGTTTCTATAATTCTGTGTGTGGGATGTTGTGAAATGCTGGGCAGTTGTCTCCAGAACGACCCCCCCCCCCCCCGACCCCGGGGGCTCGGATTTTGTAGGGGTGCGATTTTGAGTCTGATTGTGGATGATCAGCGATGATCACAGTGAATGGCAGTGCTGGCTCAAAGGGCCGAATGGCCTACTACTGCACATATTGTCTATTGCCTATTTGAGGGATATAGGCCAAAAGCAGGCAGGTGGGACTCGAGTAGATGGGGCATGTTGGTCGGTGTGGGCAAGTTGGGATGAAGGGCCTTTGCCATGCTGTATCACTCTATGACCAAGCCTCTATCTCACACTCATCTGAATTGAATCATTTGTTCAGGTGATTTGTGCAGGTGTCGGGGGTTATGGGGAGAAGGCAGGAGAATGGGGTTGCAAGGGAGAGATAGATCAGCCAGGATTGAATGGCGGAGTAGACTTCTTGGGGGAAGGAATAGGTGACGTTTTGGGTCAAGATTTTTCTTCTCATAGAAACATAGAAACATAGAAAATAGGTGCAGGAGTATGCCATTCGGCCCTTCGAGCCTGCAATGCCATTCAATATGATCATGGCTGATCATCCAACTCAGTATCCCGTACCTGCCTTCTCTCCATACCCCCTGATCCCATTAGCCACGAGGGCCACATCTAACTCCCTCTTAAATATAGCCAATGAACTGGCCTCAACTACCTTCTGTGGCAGAGAATTCCACAGACTCACCACTCCCTGTGTGAAAAAAAAAATTCTCATCTCGGTCCCAAAAGACTCCCCCCTTATCCTTAAACTGTGACCCCGTTTTCTGGACTTCCCCAACATCGGGGACAACCTTCCTGCATCTAGCCTGTCCAACCCCTTAAGAATTTTGTAAGTGTATATAAGATCCCCACTCAATCTTCTAAATTCTAGCGAGTACAAGCCGAGTCTATGCAGTCTTTCCTCATATGAAAGTCAGGAATCAGTCTGGTGGACCTTCTCTGTACTCCCTCTATGACTCCCTCTCGAAGGAATAGGTGACGTTTCAGGTCGAGACCCTTCTCCCCGAAGAAATAGGCGACGTTTCGGGTCGAGACCCTTCCGGGTCTCAACCCGAAACGTCACCTATTCCTTCGCTCCAAAGGTGCTGCCTCATCCACTGAGTATCTCCAGCATTTTTTGTCTACCAGCATTTTTGTGTCTATTGTGTATGGATTGAAAATGGCTTTTTAAAGTAATTTGCTATGAAGTAAATGGCCTAATTCTGCTCCCATAACCGATGAACGTGAACTTAGGATTTGCCAATCTCTGGCCCACTGACCTATATCAAGGCGGTGCTGTTATTGTGGACAGTCTTCCTTTAGGATCATGTGCAAACTTGCTCACCATGCCTTGTACATTCTCTTCCAAATGGTTTCCATAAGAGACAGACACCAGTGGGTCCAACATCGATTCCTGTGGCAGCTCACTTGTCACCGACCTCTAGTCCAACAAACAACCTTCCACCATCACCCTTAGCTTCCTGTCACCAAGCCAATTGTCTCTCCAAGAGTAACTCAGCAGGACAGGCAGGTAGCATCTCTGGACAGAAGGCATGGGTGATAGACAATAGACAATAGGTGCAGGAGTAGGCCATTCGGCCATTCGAGCCAGCACCGTCATTCAATGTGATCATGGCTGATCATCCCCAATCAGTACCCCGTTCCTGCCTTCTCCCCATATCCCTTGACTCCGCTTCTATTCAGCTCTCTCTTGAAAGCATCCAGAGAACCGGCCACCACCGCCCTCTGAGGCAGAGAATTCCACAGACTCACCACTCTCTGTGAGAAAAAGTGTTTCCTCATCTCCAACCCGGAACATCACCCATTCCTTCTCTCCGGAGATGCTGCCTGCCCCGCTGAGTTACTCCAGCTTTGGTTTAAACCAACATCTACCGTTCCTTCCGACACAATCGTCTATCCAATTAGCTCGCTCTCCCAGGTTCCTTTGCGTTCCAACGGAGATGCTGGGAATGGAGGGACATGGGCCATGTGCAAGCTGATGATTAGTTTATCTCCGCATCATTGGGGTGGCAGGCACGGTGGCGCAGTGGTAGAGTTGCTGCCTCACAGCGCCAGAGACCCGGGTTCCATCCTGACCACGGGCGCTGTCATAGAAACATAGAAAATAGGTGCAGGAGTAGGCCATTCGGCCCTTCGAGCCTGCACCGCCATTCAATACGATCATGGCTGACCATCCAACTCAGTATCCCGTACCTGCCTTCTCTCCATACCCCCTGATCCCTTTAGCCACAAGGGCCACATCCAACTCCCTCTTGAATATAGCCAATGAACTGGCCTCGATGACCTTCTGTGGCAGAGGGTTCCAGAGACTCACCACTCTCTGTGTAAAGAATGTTTTCCTCATCTCGGTCCAAAAGGAATTCCCCCTGTCTGTACGGAGGTTGCACGTTCTCCCCGTGAACTGCGCGGGTTTCCACCGGGTGCTCCAGTTTCCTCCCGCACGCCAAAGATGTACAGGTTTGCAGGTTAATTGGCTTGGTCTAAATGGTATAAACTACGCACACGGACAGGACCTGAGGCCAGGATCGAACCCGGGTCCCTGGCTCTGTGAGGCAGTGGCTCTACCAGCCGTGCCACCAACCCTTCTCCTGAGATGGAAGCATTTTATCCTGCTATACCATCTCACGTCGTCTGTTGCCCAGAGAGTTATAATGGAACGATAATTGTTGGTCAAGTGACAATGCTGCTACATTCACAACACAACGAACAGATCTGCTATCAATCTGCTAAAGGAGACAACCTTATAGTCTTTGCAAGTTGAACATCCTGAGAGAGAACATAAATCACCCTGATGTAACGCTGATTAAGAATAAGAATAAATAAGAATTAAAGGGGGAGGTCATTTAAGACTGAGGTGAGGAAAAACCTTTTCATCCAGAGAGTTATGAATCTGTGGAATTCTCTGCCACAGAAACATAGAAACACAGAAAAATAGGTGCAGGAGTAGGCCATTCGGCCCTTCGAGCCTGCACCGCCATTCAATGTGATCATGGCTGATCATCCAACTCAGTATCCCGTACCTGTCTTCTCCCCATACCCTCTGATCCCTTTAGCCACAAGTGCCACATCTAACGCCCTCTTAAATATAGCCAATGAACTGGCCTCAACTACCTTCTGTGGCAGAGAATTCCAGAGACTCACCACTCTCTGTGTAAAGAATGTTTTCCTCATTTCGGTCCTAAAGGAATTCCCCCTTATCCTTAGACTGTGACCCCTTGTTCTGGATTCCCCCAACATCGGGAACAATCTTCCAGCATCTAGCCTGTCCAACCCCTTAAGAATTTTGTAAGTTTCTATAAGATCCCCCCTCAATCTTCTAAATTCCAGCGAGTACAAGCCGAGTCTACCCAGTCTTTCTTCATATGGAAGTCCTGACATTCCAGGAATCAGTCTGGTAGGCAGTGGAGGCCGATTTACTGGATGTTTTCAAGAGAGAGGTAGATTTAGTTCTTAGGGCTAAAGGAATCAAGGGATTTGGGGAAAGAGCAGGAACGGGGTACTTATTCTGGCTGATCAGCCATGATATCATTGAAAGGGTGGTGCTGGCTCGAAGGGCCGAATGGCCTACTCCTGCACCTATTTTTTATTTCCTATGTACGCTGACAATGCTGAGTATAACACATGGGATTCCTGAAGAGGATCAGAAGGTTATAAGTGATAGGAGCAGACAATAGACAATGGACAATAGACAATAGGTGCAGGAGTCGGCCATTCGTCCCTTCGAGCCAGCACTGCCATTCAATGTGATCATGGCTGATCATCCCCAATCAGTACCCCGTTCCTGCCTTCTCCCCATAACCCTGACTCTGCTATCTTTAAGAGCCCTATCTAACATCGGGAACATGTTTCCTGCCTCTAGCATGTCCAAACTCTTAACAATATTATATGTTTCAATGAGATTCCCTCTCATCCTTCTAAACTGCTGTACAAGCCCAGCTGCTCCATTCTCACAGTATATGACAGTTCCGGCATCCCAGGAATTAACCTTGTAAACCTACGCTGCACTCCCTCAATAGCAAGAATGTCCTTCCTCAAATTAGGGGACCAAAACTGCACACAATACTCCAGGTGTGGTCTCACTAGGGCTCTGTACAACTGCAGAAGGACCTCTTTGCTCCTATATTCAATTCCTCTTTGTTATAAAGGCCAACATGCCATTTGCTTTCTTCACTGCCTGCTGTACCTGCATGCTTACGTTCATAGACTGATGAACAAGGACCCCAGATCCCTTTGTATTTCCCCTTTTCCCAACTGACATCATTTAAATAATAATCTGCCTTCCTGCTTTTGATACCAAAGTGGATAACCTCACATTTATCCACATTAAACTTCATCTGCCATGCATCTGCCCACTCCCCCAACCTGTCCAAGTCACCCTGCATTCTCATAGCATCCTCCTCACAGTTCACACAGCCACCCAGCTTTGTGTCATCTGCAAATTAGGCCATTCGGCCCATCAAGTCTATTCCGCCATTCAATCATGGCTGATCTATCTCTCCCCTACAAACCCCATTCTCCTGCCTTCTCCCCGTAACCCCTGATGCCCGCACTAATCAAGAATCTATCTATCTCTGCCTTAAAAATATCCACTAACTTGGCCTCCACAGCCATCTGTGGCAAAAAGAATTCCACAGATTCACCCCACCCACTGACTAAATAAATTAAGCTATTATTTTTTTGTGATGAACCGCGCTGGAACACAGAACACAGAGGATTATGTTTGAAATATGGACACAAATCGTAGGGCTAATGGGTCTGGAACAAGACCATGGCACTAAATGATTAAAGTTCTAGCTTGTAGTTGAGAGATTTGGAAAAGCTTTACATGTGTGTGTGTGTTTGTTCCCACTTTCTCTTGCCACCCATGTTTATTCTCGGACATTCTGCATTTTTGTTTTCATCTTCTTTCGCTCTGTATCAGTTCCAAGGCCGACGTCTGGCTTTGTGTTTTTTTCGCTTCCTAATTTGTCCGCCCGCACTCCCCCTCGTCGGTCCGAGCTCGCTGTCGATCTCAGAGGAGGGGGAGACGAGGGTAAAGGGGAGGATGAAAGGCGCCTGTCTTGGAAGCGAAGATCAAATGATGTGAAAAAATATCAAAACCGGGCGGGAGGGAGGATGGAAGCTGTGGTGACGGGGCGGCGGGGGGGGGGGGGGGGGGGCGGTGAGACGCAGCAGAATGAGAGAGAGAGAGAGAGCGAGGAAGATAATTGTCATCGATGTGAGTCGGGTTTAAAGGAACCAACGGTAAACAATGAAACATTAAAACAGCAACCGAGTAATCAGAATAATAAACATTTAAAATGTGTAAGAAAGAACTGCAGGTGCTGGAAAAATCGAAGGCAGACAAAAATGCCGACAAAAACAGCATCTGTGGAGCGAAGGAATAGGTGACGTTTCGGGTCGAGGCCCGGAAGGGTCTCGATCCGAAACGTCGCCTATTTCTTCGGGGACCTGAAACATAGCAAAGATGAGCGAGAAGCAAGAGGATTGGGTAATGTTTAAAGAACAACAGAAGATAACTAAAAAGGCAATACGGGGAGAAAAGATGAGGTACGAAGGTAAGCTAGCCGAGAATGTAAAGCAGGATAGTAAAAGCTTCTTTAGGTATGTGAAGAGGAAAAAATCAGTTAAGACCAAAGTTGGACCCTTGAAGACCGAAAAAGGTGAATTTATTATGGGGAACAAGGAAATGGCAGATGAGTTGAACAGGTACTTTGGATTTGTCTTCACTAAGGAGGACACAAACAATCTTCCTGATATAGTAGTGGCCAGAGGATCTGGGTTGACGGAGGAACTGAAGGAAATCCACATTAGGCAGGAAATGGTGTTGGGTAGACTGATGGGACTGAAGGCTCATAAATCCCCGGGGATGGTCTGCATCCCAGGGTACTTAAGGAAGTGGCTCTAGAAATCGTGGATTAATTTGTGATAATTTTCCAATGTTCTATAGATTCAGGATCAGTTCCTGTGGATTGGAGGGTAGCTAATGTTATCCCTCTTTTTAAGAAAGGCGGGAGAGAGTAAACAGAGAATTATAGACCAGTTAGCCTGACATCTGTGGTGGGGAAGATGCTGGAGTCAATTATAAAAGATGAAATAGCCTAATATTTGGATAGCAGTAACAGGATCGGTCCAAGTCAGCATGGATTTACGAAGTGGAAATCATGCTTGACTAATCTTCTGGAATTTTTGAGAATGTAACTAGGAAAATGGACAAGCTAGTGCCAGTGGATGGAGTGTACCTGGACTTTCAGAAAGCATTTGATAAGTACCTCATCTTCGTACCCACATAAGAGATTAGTGGGCAAAATTAGGGCACATGGTATTAGGGGTAGAGTGCTGACATGGATAGAAAATTGGTTGGCAGATAGGAAACAAAGAGTAGGGATTAACGGGTCCCTTTCAGAATGGCAGGCAGTGACTAGTGGGGTACCGCAAGGCTCGGTGCTGGGACCGCAACTATTTACAATATACATCAATGATTTGGAAGAAGGGATTCAAAGTAACATTAGCAAATTTGCAGATGACACAAAGCTGGGTGGCAGCGTGAACTGTGAGGAGGATGCTATGAGAATGCAGGGTGACTTGGACAGGTTGAGGGAGTGGGCAGATGCATGGCAGATGAAGTTTAATGTGGATAAATGTGAGGTTTTCCACTTTGGTATCAAAAACAGGAACGCAGATTACTATCTAAATGGTGTCAAGTTGAGAAAAGGGGAAGTACAACGGGATCTGGGGGTCCTTGTTCATCAGTCTATGAAAGTAAACATGCAGGTACAGCAGGCAGTGAAGAAAGTGAATGGCATGTTGGCCTTCATAACAAGAGGAGTCAAGTATAGGAGCAAAGAGGTCCTTCTGCAGTTGTACAGGGCCCTAGTGAGACCACACCTGGAGTATTGTGTGCAGTTTTGGTTCCCTAATTTGAGGAAGGACATTCTTGCTATTGAGGGAGTGCAGCGTAGGTTTACAAGGTTAATTCCCGGGGTGGCAGGACTGTCATATGCTGAGAGAATGGATCACCTGGGCTTGTACACTCTGGAGTTCAGAAGGACGAGAGGGGATCTTATTGAAACATATAGGATTGTTAAGGGTTTGGACACGCTAGAGGCAGGAAACATGTTCCTGATGTTGGGGCAGTCCAGAACCAGGGGCCACAGTTTAAGAATAAGGGGTAAGCCATTTAGAAAGGAGACGAGGAAAGACTTTTTCTCACAGAGAGTGGTGAGTCTGTGGAATTCTCTGCCTCAGAGGGTGATGGAGGCAGGATCTCTGGATGCTTTCAAGAAAGAGCTAGATAGAGCTCTTAAAGATAGTGGAGTCAGGGGATATGGGGAGAAGGCAGGAACGGGGTACTGATTGGGGATGATCAGCCATGATCACATAGAATGGCGGTGCTGGCTTGAAGGTCCGAATGGCCTACTCCTGCACCTATTGTCTATTGTAACTGTCTGAGTCTGTAGCAGACATTCCACTAACTATTTTAAGAGACACGGTGGCACAGCGGTAGAGTTGCTGCCTCACAGCGCCAGGGAGTTGGGTTCGATCCTGACTATGGGCGCTGTCTGTACAGAGTTTGTACGTTCTCCAAGTGACCCGTGTGGGTTTTCTCCGGGTGCTCCGGTTTCCTCTCACACTCCAAGGACGTGCGAGTTTGTTGGTTAATTAGCTTCTGTAAATTGGCTACTGTGTAGGATGGAACTAGCGGACAGGTGATCGCTGGTCAGCGCGGACTCAGCGGGGCTTCGGTTTCCAACGCTGCCTGACCCGCTGAGCAATTCCAGGATTCCTTGCTTTTATTCATTCAGCCATTCAGTTGTCTGGGATGTTTAGATTAGTTTAGTTACGAGATACAACATGGAATCAGGCCCTTCGGCCCGCCGTGGTCATGCCGACCAGCGATCCCCCGCACATTAACACTACCCTACACACACACACACACACCTGGGACAATTTACAATTTTACCAAAGCCAATTAACCTACAAACCCGCACGTCTTTGGAGTGTGGGAGGAAACCGGAGCACCCGGAGAAAACCCACGCAGGTCACGGGGAGAACGTACAAACTCCATACGGACAGCACCCGTAGTCGGGATAGAACCCGGGTCTCCGGCGCTGTGAGGCAGCAACTCTACCGCTGGCACCACCGTGCCGCACATTGGTTGGTCTTTGGTGCTCCTCATGACTTGCAAACCTGGGTTAGTTCCGGGGACTACATGCATATAAAAAAGCCAAGCCTGCATCCACTCAGTTTTGTGGACAGCTGCAATCATTGAAGGCTGCACCAAGCTTATGTTGGGTTTTATTGCTCTTAATGGGCATGTAGTCGGATGGACCATCGATTAGCCGCTCACTAGTCCCATGTTATCCAACGTTCCCATCCACTCCCGAAATACCAGCGGCTGTTAACAAACCCTAAAAACCAGAAACCCAGAATGCTAACCTAAAAACCGGAATGTAGAATCAAAGAACTGCCGATTCTGGTTTATACCAAAGATAGACTCAGCGGGTCAAGCAGCATCTCTGGAGAAAAAGGATGGGTGACGTTTCCGGTCTGAAAATAAGGTCCTGACCCAAAATGTCACCTATCCCTTTATCTCCAGGCATGCTGCCTGACCCGCTGATTACTCCAGCACTTTGCATCTATCTTGAACCTAAAACCTTCGTGCCTTTGGAACACGGCCGTAGGGAGGACATGCAAACTCCACACAGGCAGCACCCAACATCAGGAACGAACCTGGTATCTCTGGCCTGGTGAGGCATCAGCTCTACCCTCTGCACCACCACCAGTGTACGGATTCTGTACAATGGCTGGTGTATATTGAGAAAGGCATGCCTCTTGAGAAAAGCGCTTCGTTATTTACTCTGAGAACATTTTGTTTTAATGCTCGATGGTCTCAGCTACTGATGTTGCTGTTTCGTGGTGACACCCACGCATTTCACAGTGGGGACGAGACAAGCTGAATGGGTCCATTGGGAAAAATTGGCCATTCCAAGGAAATGTATTCTCCTTCAAATTGTTCAAAATTATTCCCAATCAGGGGAAAGTGATATTAGCTTAACGCCTTATCCAAAAACGTAACAACACATAATCATCATTCATTTCCCTCATATAGCCATTAAAAATAATAAAACAGGGCCGCACAGTGGTAGAGTTGCTGCCTCACAGTGCCAGAGACCCAGGTTCGATCCTGACTACGGGTGTTGTCCGTATGGAGTTTGTATGTTCTCCTTGTGGCTACATGGGTTTTCACCAATCGCTCCGGTTTCCTCCTGCACTCCAAAGAGGTGTAGGTTTGTAGGTTAATTGGCTTCGGTAAAAGTTGTAAATTGTCCATTGTATGTGGGATAGGACTAGTGTGCAGAGACCATTGGTCAGCACAGGCTCGGGCCTGTTTCCGCGCTGTATCTAAACTAATCCTGTACCTTCCTCCTGATGGCAAGGGTGCGATGAGAGGGTGGCCAGGGTGGTGTGGGTCTGTGGCGATGCTGTGTGGAGTTTGCACGATCTCCCCGTGACCGCGTGGGTTTTCTCCGGGTGCTCCGGTCTCCTCCCACACTCCAAAGACGCACGGGTTTGTAGGTTAATTGGCTTTGGTATAAATGTAAGTTGTCCCCAGTGTGTGTGTGTAGGATAGTGCTAATGTGTAGGGATCGCACAGCAGTGCTATCTAATAGGGGGTAGCATCGGTGTCCACTCGGTGGGCCGAAGGGTCTGTATCCGTGCCGTACCTCTAAACCAACCGAAATGAAACTAAATTAAACTAAATAGTAGATTTTAGAAGGTTCGCCTGTAAATTAAAAGTATTAAACTAGCGAACTCAGATCAGTGTTAATGTGAAATACTTTCTCAGTTTAAGTCTGATGCCACTTGTGATACTTGCTTCACATCACCAGATGGTGGTATTGGTACAGGAACTTTTGGGTGAATCTTTCATCATCTGAGGGAAAGAGTTTTTCTGAAGATCAAGAACTTTAAACGCACAGACATAACCAATGGCTTAGTAGGCACCGACGATCGCAATCTTCCTCTTTTTCACAGACACGGTCTTTCTACAGCAGGTCCGTTAAAGCATTGGGGAGAGGACATAGACTCGAGGAACTGCAGATGCCGGGACCTTGCGCGGAAAACAAAGTGCTGGAGGAACTCAGCGGGACAGGCAGCATCTCTGGAGAAATGGAAAGGGTGACGTTTCGGGTCCCTAGTGTGTGTGTAGGATGGTGTTAATGTGCAGGGATCGCTGGACGGCACGGACACGATGGGCCGAAGGGCATTCTTCAGACTGGTTAGGGATATGGGAAATAAGAGATATAGACAGTGATGTGGAGAGATAAAGAACAATGAATGAAAGATAGGCAAAATGTGCATGATCAGCCAGGATCTCAGTGAATGGTGGTGCTGGCTCGAAGGGCCGAATGGCCTCCTCCTGCACCTATTTTCCATTGTCTATAAAAAAGTAACGATGATAAAGGAGACAGGCCCTTGTAGGGTGAACACGAAAAGCTGGTGCGACTTGGGTGGGGGAGGGATCTTTGGTTTAAACCAGCATCTGCAGTTCCTTCATAAACATCTTTGGAGAACATGGATAGTCGGGACCCTTCTTGACATGAAGATAAAAGTCTTTCAAATTCACCGGCAGAAGAAGCAAGCCAAAGTAAGAGTTGGAAGACTCACATGGTAGTATTGAGGAGCAAATTACACTCCATTCACTGTGGTGGCACGGTGGCACAGCGGTAGAGTCACTGCCTTACAACGCTTGCTGCGCCAGAGACCCGGGTTCGATCCTGACTATGGGTGCTTGTCTGCACGGAGTTTGTACGTTCTCCCCGGTTCTTCAGTTTCCTCCCATGCTCCAAAGACGTGCGGGTTTGTAGGTTAATTGGCTTGGTTACAATTGTAAATTGTCCCCAGTGTGTGTAGGGTAGTGTTAGTGTGCGGGGATCGCTGGCCGGCGCGGACTCAGTGGGCTGAAGGGCCTGTTTCCGCGCTGTATCTCTGAACTAAAGTAACAGCAGACTCCAGTACGAGACACGCTATTCTGAGATTATCAGGTGATTGGAGGGATAGGTTCAAGGTTCATGTGAGGCCTTGGTTGGATGGGGCAGCATTTCACCTGCGACAGCTGTTGCCACTAGCGGGAGAGTCGAGGACTGGAGGTCACAGCCTCAGAATTTATGGTTATTTCTTTAGGAAGGAGATGAGGAGGAATTTCTTTAGTCAGAGGGTGGTGAATCTGTAGAATCCTTTGCCACAGAAGGCTGTGGAGGCCAAGTCAATGGATATATTTAAGGCAGAGATAGATAGATTCTTGATTAGTTCGGGTGTCAGGGGTTATGGGGAGAAGGCAGGAGAAAGGGATTGGGAGGGAGAGATAGACCAGCCATGATTTAATGGCGGAGTAAACATGATGGGCCAAATGGCCTGAAATTCTGCTCCTATCACTTTTGACCTTATGACTCCATCTACACCTCATGCTGCCTCGGCAAGGCCGGCAGCATCATCGCGGACCAGTCTCATCCTAGTCACTCCCTCTTCTCCCCTCTCCCCATCGGGCAAAAGTACAGAAGTATGAAAACGCACATCTCCAGATTCAGGGACAGTTTCTTCCCAGCTGTTATCAGGCAACAGAACCATCCTACCACAACCAGAGAGCAGTGCTGAACTACTATCTACCTCATTGGTGACCCTCGGACTATCCTTGATCGGACTTTGCTGGCTTCACCTTGCACTGAACGTTATTCCATCATCATGTATCTGTACACTGTGGACGGCTGGATTGTAATCATGCATTGACTCTCCGCTGACTGGTTAGCATGCAGCAAATATTATTCACTGTCCTCGGCTCTGCCTTGGGCCGGTGAAGCTGGTAAAGCAGCCGTTGGAAACACCGGTTCAATCCTGACCCTGGATAGACACAAAATGCTGGAGTAACTCAGCGGGACAGGCAGCATCTCCGGAGAGAAGGAATGGGTGACGTTCGGGTCGAGGCCCTTCTTCAGACCCTTCACCCATCACTTTTCTCCGCTGTATAGTGTCTATCTTCGGTTTAAACCAGCATCTGCAGTTCCTTCCTACACGTTCAATCCTCGCCCTGTTTGGTCCGACAGTTGCAGCGAACTCTCACTTCATCCACTAGATGGAGATCTATGCAATAATAAGGAGTTCCATGAGCGTATGGTGACAGTGCCAGCTCGGAGGAAGAGAGCCTTCGGGATGAGTGATGGGGCGTGCTGGCACGCGAGGGGTTAAATGTCAGCCAACTGATTTCCATCGTTATCCTGTGCAGACAAAATGTGTGTGTGGGAAGGAACTGCAGATATTGGCTCACATCAAAGATGGACACAAAATGCTGGAGTAATACCCCTGTCCCACGGTACGAGTTCATTCCAAGAGTTCTCCCGAGTTTGCCCTGATTCGAACTCGGAGATTTACGGTAATGGCCGCTCGTCGGTACTCGGGGCTCTCGTGGACATTTTTCATCATGTTGAAAAATCTTCACGATTCTTCCCGTGCTTACCTGCCGTTAGCGAGTCTTCCCGAGCACCTGCCGTTAGTGTTACGAGCCGCTAAGAGACGTCCCCGAGCTCCGACGTACCCGCTACGTTCATTCTCCGCGCTTACCACGAGTTTGATTTTTTTAAAACTCGGGAGAGCTCTTGGAATGAACTCGTACCATGGGACAGGATTAAAACTCAGCGGGCCAGGCAGCATCTATGGAGAGAAGGAAAGGGTGACATTTTGGATCGAGATCCTTCTTCAAACCTATTCTGAGCATGGCAGGCTGCAAGCCGTATATACCTCAGGGAGTCATTTCAAATGCTAGAAGCTGATTAACAGCGCGACACGGTGGCGCAGTGGTAGAGTTGCTGCCTCACAGCGCCAGAGACCCGGGTTTAACCCTGACTACGGGCGCTGTCTGTATGGAATTTGCACATTTTCACAGTGACTACTTGAGTTTGCTCCGGGTGCTCTGGTTTCTTCCCACACTCCAAAGACATCGCAGGTTTGTCGGTTAAATGAATTGCGGACAGGTGGGTCGCTGGTCGGCATGGAATTGATGGGCCGAAGGGCCTTTTCCACAAAACTCTAGAGGTGAACAGGAGCTTGGGATTCTTCAGCTTCTCAGCCTGATTATAAAGCCAACTTGAGAACATGGGACTGAAACTCCTCAACTGATAGTCGAACTAAATAACTAAAGAAATGGTAAGATTAAACGAGAACTTACCAGTTCAAAGTTTGATCCTTATTTTATGAGGAGTTACGTTGAGGGATTACGTGAAGAATCCCCGCCAGGCGCATGCGCGTCATACTTCAAAGCAGCGGCATGAAAACACAGAAAACATATAGCCGAAGTAACATAGTAAGGCTTTAAGAAGACTAGAACTACCAGATGATCTCTTAGATTATGAGGGTGGGAGCGGAGGGCACGTAATCCCTCAACGCAACTCCTCATAAAATAAGGATCAAACTTCGAACTGGTAAGTTCTCGTTAAATCTTACTATTTTACTTCGGAGTCACGTGAGTGACTACGTGAAGATTTCAAAGCTCTGTGTTTTCATGCCGTAGATGCACTCCATACGACAATCTGCAATACAGTAGTGAATAAATAATATATTGAACATTGCTTCAAATTATTCAATACCTATTTTTAATAATAATAACAAAAACAGTAATAACCCCTCTGTCCGGGGGAAATTACAAACAATGATATAAAACAAAGCAAATGAATTAAATGGAACCCAAAACAGCATGCCCAACTGTGGCATTGTCTGTACAGGTTTGTCATAGAATTGTGAGAAAGTTGATTCTCTAGACCATCCTGCGGCCGCGAGGATTTGGTCTAGCGGCACGTCCTGAGCCTTCGCCGTGGATGTTGATGCCGCCCTGGTGGAGTGAGATTTAAATACATGAGTGTCGATTCCAGCATAATTAAGAACCTGTTTCAATCATCTAGAAATAGTTTGTACTGACACTCTTTTATATGGCTTTTTGTGACTAAGACTCCTGTCTTAGAACCTCTGAGACACCTTGTTAACTCAAGATATTGGCTTAAGTGTTTAACTACACATAACATTTGGTCAACAGGATATGCTTTAAACGTCACCTTGGTTCCTGCCATACCTGGCCTGCTTTGTTTGATTAAATCATAGGCATAAAATGTAATGTCATCTCCAGACAAATGCATACAATCTATTCGTAACAATTGTAATGTTTGTACACGTTGTGCTGAAACCAGCGCCATTACCATAACCACTTTCAGAGTTAACCTCTGCATAGATAATGACGTAATTGGAGCTCATTGCCGAAACAGTGTGAGAACTATACTGATATCCCAGATTTCTGTATACCTGGGTTTAGGAGGGTTTTTGTTAAAAAATTCCTCTCATAAATCGGGATACTAACGGATGAGACCTGATAGGTTGTTGTTCTGAAGACTGCCCTAAATAGGAGGACAAAGCACTCCGAGCACTGTTAATAGCACTATAACTCAATTGCTCATCAAAATATATGGGTATACAAAGATATAATTGATTGTAAACAGAACATATCCCATTTCTTTATGTGAACCACATATTGTTTTTTAGCGCTATTCCTCCAGGCTGCAGTGATAACCTCCATGGTCCTATTCGACAATCCAAGGCCTGGAGAACCTGCAGACCAACAAATTGATACGATCATGTAACGGGTGACTTTCTCCTGTAACCGGATGCACCAACAAATTACTGCAGCATACTACAACTGGTAGATAGATGGTGGAACCCAGATGTTCCTTGAAATACCCCAATGCCACATGAGGTTAGCCAAGTTATCACATGATACTGATCTTGCTCCTCCCATATGATTAATATATGCCACTGCTGTGGTGTTATCAATCTGGAGTTCAACGTGTAAATGATTCATTGTGGAGCAATATGCCTTTAACCCATAAAATGCCCCCAATAATTCCAAATAATTAATCCCTTGTGTGTGGAGAATCAAACCTTCTTGTTCATTCCATCTACCCCCCACAGCTAGACTCGGTGTCCGTAGCCCCCCATCCGAGAGCGCTTACATCAGCCTGTAAGATCACTGAAGGTTCTTGCACAAAAATGTTATTGGTAGCTTGACTAACATTAACAATCCACCACTGCAATTCTGCTAGAACTGTGGTTGGTAACTGCATAACCTGATCAAAATGGCCTGCATGCTCTTTTAGTGCTTGTTCTCTTGCTCTTTGCAAATGTTGATAATGCAAAGGACTGAACTGTACTGCAGGGAAAGCTGCTACCAATTTCCCAATGACCTTAGTGATTTCTCGGATGGATGGATAAAGTTTTTGTGTGAGGCAAGTACAGGCGTCAGCAATATCCACAACCTTGGCTGTTGGTAGTGTTACTGTCATATCAACTGAATCAATAAGAAATCCCAAATACTCAATATTTTGGGTTGGCTGTAACTTGGAATTAGTTGGATGGACCAAAAACCCCAATGTTTCAAACACATTTTTGATTACTGCAGCCGACTCTTTAGTGTTGCTGATAATTAAGCTATCATCTAAATAAGCCATGACAATGTGATTATGGGCCCTCAATAGCCCCAGCACAGGTTTTAACAATTTAGTAAATAGCCTAGGTGCTGAACTTAATCCATTAGGCAATGCTTTGTATTGCCACAGCTGTCCCATCCAATTAAATTTCAAGTACCTGCAATAATGAGCACGAATTGGCACTGAATAATATGCATCTTGCAAATCAATAGTTGCCATTTAACAACCCTGTGATACCAGCTGTTTAGCAGTAACGAAGGTGTCCATTTTAAAATGTCTATAGAGAACTGAAGAATTTAAATGAGTGAGGTCCAGAATTACTCTACAACCACCATCTTTTTTAGGTCTGCGGAATATATTAGACACAAATTGTTGAGGATGATTAATGGCTTTCTCAATCACTCCTTTTTGGCATAAATTCTTAATCTCATCCTTTACCTGTTCAGTCTCTGGAGCAGAAAACACCAACATTTTATTTGGCTTGTGCTGTTGAGGTTGATCTATCCCTGAGATAAACTCAATGGTAGAACCTGGCACAGTATTTAGTATAAACATATCAGATGTTATACAGCACCATTCATTGTAAAACAATTGTAATCTACCTCCAATAGGAGGTTGTCCACCAGAACCTTTATCGTTAACAAAACTTCCCTGTACCTCTACAGTTGTCCTGTAAGTCTGTTGTCTGCCCATATTGGGGTTGAAGCCGCTCTGTCTTGGTGGGTAACCTCGTTCCCCACTGACCTCCCCCTACTGGGCCCAGCACCTGGATCCGACCTTCGGTACATTAACCCAGGCTTTCGAGTAGGTGGCCGTGATATGCTTGGCTTCATTAAGCCAATTGTTTTGGCCTCATCATCAATTTCACATATTTGCTTGACAAGGTCCATTCCAAACAGGAATTCAGGCGTTTGTACATTAGTCGCCTTACATAGAGCAGCAAATTTATCATAGAGAGTTGGCCTGATGGCGATTTGTCTGATGCAGTTTACCTCAAAAAATGCATTGCATAAGAGAGCCAACATATCTTTTTGAGGTTGAGCAATCATGGTCCCTTTGACAAATGCAGTCATTGCTGCAGCCACCAGTTGGAGGACGTGTTGATGCCGAACCTCCTGTCCCCTCATAGAAGGACTCATGGGTGCCCAGATTGCTGGGTTCACCGTGGGCACTTTCAGTGACGCACAATTGACAGGTGTCTTATACCTGTTGGTAGTCTCTTGCATCATAGATTGCTGGAGCTGGTGAGATACTAAATAATTGAAATTGTTGGCAAGGTACTCCTCCATTGCCTCACCAGTCCCCTCCAGAATAGCAAACTCATTGCATTATCTGGGACACCCGGAGCGTGGCTCTTGTGCTCTGGTGTTTGCACATGAGCAGGGACACCAGAATCAGGGTCAGCTGCATCCTGCCCTGCTTCTCCCAAGTCATATTGTAGGGAGGCATCCTCCAGTCCTAAACAAGGCGCTGGAAGGAAATCCCCTTGCTGATACTCCACATATTCCTCTTGACATGGGCCTTGTTGAACAGCTGTCTGGGGAATCACTGGGGCCTTTGACCCTTGATTTATCAAAGTTTGGAGTATCTTCTCCATATTTTGCATCCTCCCCCACATTCTTTTATTATCTGGAGGGGAGTCACATTCTTCTTCAGACTCGTCTGACAAAACTGGTCGGATAGACTTTCTTTTTGCCGTCCTCTGGCTATCAGTGGCCTCAGGATCCTAAATCCCTGGAGCTGGTGTAGATAGTTCACTCTCTAGAATACCGGCTGTCGGTAAAACGGCACCCGGTACCGGAACCGGCGTTGCCGCGCTAATCTCCCGACCCGATCTAATTTGTGAATCCACATCACTGGACCCACGCTACTACGAACTCTCCTACCTGACCGCTCCATACGACCGACTCCTACTGACTGCTCAAGTCAGCTTGACGGAGTTAAATACTCCCAGGCAAAGTTTTCGAAACCACTTACCTGCGAAGTTTCTACTTACCGCTGGTGGAGCTGCGCCCTCCAGCCCGTTCAGTGCGACATGCGCGGAAGTAATGGCACACATGCACCTGGTGGGACTTCTTCACGTAGTCACTCACGTGACTCCGAAGTAAAATATATAACAGTTAGACAATAGACAATAGGTGCAGGAGGAGGCCATCCGACCCTTCGAGCCAGCACTGCCATTCAATGTGATCACGGCTGATCATCCCCAATCAGTACCCCGTTCCTGCCTTCTCCCCATATCCCCTGACTCCGCTATCTTTAAGAGCCCTGTCCAGCTCTCTCTTGAAAGCATCCAGAGAACCAGCCCCCACCGCCCTCTGAGGCAGAGAATTCCACAGACTCACAACTCTCTGTGAGAAAAAGTGTTTTTTCGTCTCCGTTCTAAATGGCTTACTCTTTATTCTTAAACTGTGGCCCCTGGTTCTGGACTCCACGAACATCGGGAACATGTTTCCTGCCTCTAGCGTGTCCAAGCCCTTAATAATCTTACAAAGTTGTACAAGACATTGGCGAGGCCATATTTGGAGAATTGTTCATAAGTTCATTGTTCATAAGTGATAGGAGCAGAATTAGGCCATTCGGCCCATCAGGTCTACTCCTCCATTCAATCATGGATGATCTATCTTTCCCTCTCAGCCCCATTCCCCTACCCTCTCCCAGTATCCCCTGGTGGCTGTGTTCAGTTTTGGTTGCCCTGTTAGAGGAAAGATGTTGTTGAGATGGAAATGGTGCAGAGAAGAGTCACAAAGATGTTGTACATATATGTCCAAGTGTCTTTTAACTGTTGCTCTAGTCCCTGCCTCAACTACCTCCTGTGGCAGCCTGTTCCACACACCCACCACCCTCTGTGTGATAAGGGTGTCCCTCAGGTTCCTGTTAAAACTCTCCCCTTTAGCACACCATCATTTCAGTGAGTTACCGTGAGTCAATGGAAGAGAGGTCGACACAAAGCTGGAGTAACTCAGGGGGACAGGCAGGCAGCATCTCTGGAGAGAAGGAATGGGTGACGTTTCGGGTCGAGACCCTTCCTCAGACTGAGGGTCAGGGCAGAGCGAGTTACAGAGATAAGGAAGTCTCAGAGATCAAAAGAAATGAATCTCATGGAGAATGTAGAATATGCCATTACGTAGAAAGGACCTGCAGATGCTGGTTTAAACCCGTTAGACACAAAATATTGGAGTAACTCAGTGGGGCAGGGAGCATCTGGAGAGAAGGAATGGGTGACGTTTTGGGTCGCGGCCCTTCTGAAGAAATAGACCCTTCTATAGCTTTAGAATAGACCATAGTTAAGGGCCTGTCCCACTGTACGAGGTAATTCAAGAGCTCTCCCGAGTTTTAAAAAAAAATCAAACTGGTGGGAAGCACGGAGAATGTACGTAGCGGGTACGTCGGTGCTCGGGGACGTCTCTTAGCGGCTCGTAACGCTAACGGCAGGTACTCGGGAAACGCGGTAAGCTCGGGAAGACTCGTGAAGATTTTTCAACATGTTGAAAAAATGTCCACGAGAGCCCCGTGTACCTACGAGCGGCCATTACCGTAATTCTCCGAGTTCGAATCAGGGGAAACTCGGGAGAGCTCTTGAATTAGCTCGTACAGTGGGACAGGGCCCTTCAGCTTGCAGAAGGTGACAACAGAGACACAGTGTAATCAGTGGGACAGTCAGACTGGACGGAGAACTGGGAAGGGGGAGGGGATGGAGAGAGATGGTCATTTGAAGTTAGAGAAGTCAATGTCCACACCGCTGGGGTGTAAGCTGCCCAAGTGAAATATGAGGTGCTGTTCCTCCAGTTTGTGCTGGGCCTCACTCTGACAATGGAGGAGGCCCAGGACAGAAAAGTCAGTGTGTAAATGGGAAGGGGAGTTGAAATGGAATGGAGGTTGGTTTGTGCGATGGTCTGGGCGGTGTGAAGTGTTGTGGATCTCAGTTAAACCCCTGTCCCACGGTACGAGTTCATTCCAAGAGTTCTCCCGAGTTTGCCCTGATTCGAACTCGGAGATTTACGGTAATGGCCGCTCGTCGGTACTCGGGGATCTCGTGGACATTTTTCAACGTGTTGAAAAATCTTCACGAGTCTTCCCGAGCTTACCTGCCGTTAGCGAGTCTTCCCGAGTACCTGTCGTTAGCGTTACGAGCCGCTAAGAGACGTCCCCGAGCTCCGACGTACCCGCTACGTTCATTCTCCGTTTGATTTTTTTTAAACTCGGGAGAGCTCTTGGAATGAACTCGTACCGCGGGACAGGGCTATAACTGTATCTTTCTGAACTTCTTCTTATCGAGTCCACACACACAAGATTAGAAGTTGTTCAGCCAGAGCTGGACGCACTTCTCGGCATCTGCATACAACGGTGTCTGCCTTGTCGCTTCTTGTGCTTCTTGTGCGTGGTGGAGGCGAGATTGGTGGAAACAGGGCCGCGATCAACGTGAACGCTCTTTCCTTGGCCACCATCTTTCTGATTGATATCCTGCCATTAAAGGCCTTCCACTAACATTGCTTTATTGTGCTGTGTTGTGGCCAGTCTCGCCTCCAGAGGCTCATCTCATGGACGTTTCATATGGGATGTTCGAAAATCTATTGTCTTTGTACAATACAATACAATACCGTTTATTGTGCTTTGAAGCTCAGAAATAGTTCAAACGAAATTTGGTTTCTGCAGTCATACAACAAGAAATGAACCAGGACACACAATCACACGGTTTACACAAATATCCTTCACAGTGAATCTCCTCCTCACTGTGATGGAAGGCAGAGTCTTGTCTCTCCCCTGTTTTCCATTCTTCTCCCGATGTTACAGCCCCCGCGTTAAAACCGCGCCGGGCGATGTCATGCCGCGCTCCGGGTCGTTTTCAACCACGCAACTCGGGCGGGAGAAGTTGCCGTTGCGGGATCTCCGAAAAGCGGTCTCCCACCAGGGACCCGCGAGCTCCCGATGTTACCGTCACCGGACCTGCGGCTGGAGCCTTTGAAGCTGCGAAGTCGGGCCGCAACCGCGCGCCACCGCAGCTCTCCACGCTCCTGAGCCGGCCAGCTCCGCGATGGTGAGTCCGCGACTGGAGCCCCCAGGTCGTTCCAGTCGGAGGCCGCTCCACGGTGCTAGGCCCCAACGACAATGGAGACCCGACAGGGAAAAGGTCGGGCCCCCCGTGCAGGGAAGAGATTTAAACGTTTCCCCCACCCCCTCACAAATGTTTATGCTCTGGGATATGGCTTCTAGCGAAGATTCCTTTGAATGCCCGAGACGATAAAATAAGTACAGAAAAAATATTTTATCTTGCAGCCTGACGTTGATATGTCAGAATTAATCTGGTGAAAATAACATTTTCAGTTCCATGGCCTGATTCCCCAAATCCTTGGAAAATAAATAGGCTCAAATTTGACAGGAATTGTTGGAATTACTGAATTGAAGGAAAGCTTAGAACTTTGGAGGTCGACAAAAATGCTGGAGAAACTCAGCGGGTGAAGCAGCATCAGAGGAGCGAAGGACGTTTCGGGTCGAGATCCTTCTCCCCGAAGAAATAGGCGGCGTTTCGGGCCAAGACTCTTCCAGGTCTCGACCCGAAACGTCGCCTATTCCTTCGCTCCATAGATGCTGCCTCACCTGCTGAGTTTCTCCAGCATTTTTGTCTACCTTCGATTTTTTCCATCTACCATCTGCAGTTCTTTCTTAAACACTTGCAACATTGGTGTCAGACTGTTGGAGAATCCAAATTTTGGAATCAAGGGATATGGGGGAATAAGCAGGAACGGGGTACTGATTGGGGATGATCAGCCATGATCGTATTGAATGGCGGTGCTGGCTCGAAGGGCTGAATGGCCTACTCCTGCACCTATTTTCTATTTTCTATGCTTTAAATTATTAAACGTTAGTGGCATAGATATGACTGATGCCTGGATTAGGTGCTATTAGCTATTGGGAAGAGGTTGGATAGACTTGGATTGTTTTCTCAGGAATTGCTGGGAGACCTGATAGACGTCTTTAAAATCACGAGAGGTAAAGATAACACAGACAGTCAGAACCCTTTAGCCCAGGATGGAAAAAGATCAAACACTGGAGAGTATAGCTTTAAGGTGAGGGGCAATGTTTAAAGGAGATGTGCGGGGTGATCTTTCTTACACAGAGGGTGGTGGGTGCCTGGAACGTGCTGCCAGGGGTGGTGGTGGAGCGATTGTGGCGTTTAAGAGACTTTTGGATGGACACATGGATATGCAGAGATTAGAGTGCTATGGATTACGTGCAAGTAGATAAGTGATGGTCTTGGCATCATGGTCGGCACAGACATTGTGGGCCGAAGGGCCTGTCTCATGCTGTACTGTTCTTTCAGTTCATTCAGTTCACTCTTTGTGGAAATTGCACAGTTTGGACAATAATGTTTTTCCAATGAACCCAAGTGGTTTAAAGTTTCAGTTCAGTTGATTGTCACGTGTACTGAGGTACAGTCAAATCAATCGATCAGATTTATTCATCACATACACAATAAAATGCAGCGAAATGAGATGAAAAGCTTTTGTTGTGCGCTAACCAGTCGGCAGAAAGACACGGTCACGGTGGCGCAGCGGTAGAGTTGCCGCCTAACAACGAATGCAGCGCCCGAGACCCAGGTTCGATCCCGACTACGGGTGCTGTCTGTACGGAGTTTGTACGTTCTCCCCGTGACCCGCGTGGGTTTTCTCCGAGATCTTCGGTTTCCCAAAGCCGAACAGGTTTGTAGGTTAATTGTCTTGGTCAATGTAAAAAAATTCCCTAGTGGGTGTAGGATAGTGTTAGTGTGCGGGGATCGCTGGTTGGCGCGGACTCGGTGGACCGAAGGGCCTGTTTCCGTGCTGTGTCCCTGAACTAAGCTAAACTAAACAAAACAACACATGATTACAATCGAGCCATTTACAGTGTACAGATACACGATAAGGGAATAACGTTTAGTGCAAGGTCAAGCCAGCAAAGTCCGATCAAAGATAGTCCGAGGGTCACCAATGAGGTAGATAGTAGTTCAGGACTGCTCTCAAGTTGTGGTAGGATGGTAGTGCAGCAAACAGAGCCCTGGTGAGTTTAAATAGTGTTAAGGGCCTGCCCTACCAGCATCCGACTCCATGCGATGAGCGCGATCAAACTAGAAGCGGGGGCCGCGGGAGGTCGGGTGATCCCCTGTACAGGGCCGTTCCCACCAGCAGGCGCCTGCATGAGGCAAGCGCGACCAAACTGGCAGCAGGGGCCGCGCGGAGGTCGGGTGAGTGGCGCAACGCGGCGCAAAGTGAGGCGAACTTGGAGCGAAGTCTTAAGGTAAGTTCGCCAGGACAGAGAGGCACACACACAGAGGGCCATGGAGCCACACACATAGAGGGTCACGGAGGCACCTACAGATAGGTTCACGGAGGCACGACGTTGAGGCGGTGTGTAATGCGTCGAGGCGACTGCGAGCCGACAAGCCGTTGCTGCGTGGAATTTTTGAACACAGTCAGTTTTTCGGAGCCCCGCGCGATGTCGGGACGAACTCCGCACAATTCCGCACGGCTCCGGCGATCGAAGTGGGACCGGCCCCACGACGCCGGACGGCTCAAGCGACCGCGTTAGGTCGCGCTCATCGCATGGAGTTGCATGCTGGTGGGACAGGCCATTCAGGGACAGACTCGTGTAGATGGCCGTGTAGAATTGGACCATCATTGCCTGTGGCAGATTGAGTTTCCTCAGCTGCCGCAGGAAGTACATCCTCTGTTTGGCCTTTATGAGTCGATGGTGACCCCCCATTTAAGGTCCTTGGAGATGATGGTTCCAAGGAACTTAAAATACTCCGCAGATTGTGACTGTGGTGTTGTTAATGGTGATGTTATTGACTTGCGGAACTTTGACTTTTCACTAAGTCAGTGAGATGTCTGCGTATGTGGTATGCAGATATTTCTCCAGTGTTTATATGTAGGGAATAGCAAACATGTGACTATTATTAATATTTATGGGAGTTCTCTCCTATTTACAATTCTTTGGCCAGAATCATCTTGCTTCATACAGTCTGAGAACTAACTTCATGAATAATGAAACTACAGAAATCCAGAAATACCCAGCAGAGATTTATCTCACCCTGTATTTTGACTGGCTTTGTACAAAAAAAAAACAATAGAACGATTTCAAACTCATGAATATTTCAGTAATATATGTAGGAGTTGCCAGGTTTATAAGTCGGCAAACAGGTCCCACATGCTAAATGAGTCGTGTGTCCTGGAAGTGTGAGGAAGAATATAATTGGACTTACAGCAGTTTGCAGGTGTTTACAAATCCCCGCTCAAATTCAGACAACTTTATCTGCACATAATTTACTTTATTTAAACATTAGTCTTAACTTTTTAAGTTACCACGAATAGCTTCAATATAAAAATGTATCATATTCTCAACACCGTGTCCCAAGGGATCCATTCCTTAAAGACTAAGGGCGGCACGGTGGTGCAGCGGTAGAGTTGCTGCCTCACAGCGCCAGAGACCCGGGTTCGATCCTGACTGCGGGTGCTGTCTGTACGGAGTTTGTACGTTCTCCCCGTGACCTGCGTGGGTTTTCTCCGGGCGCTTCGGTTTCCTCCCACACTCCAAAGACGTACGGGTTTGTAGGTTAATTGGCTCGGTATAAATGTAAGTTGTGTGTAGGATCGCCGTGCTGGGGTCGCTGGTCGGCGCGGACCTGGTGGGCCGAAGGGCCTGTTTCTATCTCTAAACTAAACTATTCATTGACTCTTATCTTTAAGAAAAAGCTGCAGATGCTGGAAAAATCGAAGGCAGACAAAAATGCTGGAGAAACACAGCGCGTGAGGCAGCATCTATTGAGCGAAGGAATAGGCGACATTTCGGGTCATTCAGTAACAGGAAGGTTACTCTCGACCCGAAACGTCACCTATTCCTTCGCTCCATAGATGCTGCCTCACCCGCTGTGTTTCTCCAGCATTTTTGTCTATTCATTAAAGGTCCTGTCCCATTTGCGTGTCATTTACGCGACATCATTTACGCATCACGTCGCCCGGCGCACGCATTGTGACGTAGGCAGGTGACGTAGGCAGTGATGTGCGGTCCCAGAATTTTGCAATGTACAAAATTCTCGCGCGCCATCTGCATGATGCGCAAATGACACCCAAGTGGGACAGGCCCTTAACCCTTACTTATTACATAAGTTGAGGCGTAAAGTAGTCTCCGAACTTGGTTTCTTCTATGAAACTTTTTCAGGTGCTGCAACTTATATTTGCAATATCGGTTTCCTCTCCAATTCTCGTCTCTTCAGAAACCTCCAGGGGATATTTTGACTCCTGGCCTTGGTCACCACGCAACCATGTCTCTTGAATCGGTGGTTAGATTGTACGCATTTCTCTCTGTCATGCGGTGTGCATTCGAATAAAACCCCTTCATTTTAATCTATCACAATGCTTCCTTGACGTGGCCTTGCTTATTGATGTTCAACGGCCGTTAAACCCTCGCTCCCTTCCTATCAGCTTTTGTTGATCATTAATCAAATAGGGTTTTTTTTTTCCCCTCTGCAATCTCTTGTGAAATGGTTGGCTTTCTTCCCCAGGGTGCGGCACGGTGGCGCAGCGGGTAGAGCTGCTTCCTCGCAGCGCCAGAGACCCGGGTTCCATCCTGACCACGGGCGCTGTCTATACGGAGTTTGTACGTTCTCCCCGTGACCTGCGTGGGTTTTCTCCAGGTGCTCCGGTTTCCTCCCACACTCCAAAGACGTGCAGGTTTGCAGGTTAATTGTCTTCGGTAAGTTGTAAAATACCCCCCTGGCGTGTATGATAGGGATAGTATACGGGGCGACCGCTGGTCGACGCGGACTCGACGGGCTGAAGTGCCTGTTTCCGCACTGTATCTCTACGGACTAAATTCAAAATTCTAACTGCCCCTCTTTCATAATGTAGTATTTAATTCAGAAGGGTGCAAGTGCCTCTTTGATCTGACTGTCTCACCCTGTGGAAGTGTTGCTCTTCAGAAAGCTCAAGGAGATGTTAGTGCCTCTGCAATCTTGTCTCCTTGCCAGCCCACTAGTCGTGTTTCATTCAGAGGTACAGCGCGGAAACAGGCCCTTCAGCCCAACTCGTCCATGCCGACCAAGATCATCGTCTATCTCAGCAGATCTATGATTATAAATCGGCTTGGAAGATATCATCCTCGATCCCAGTTGGACTTTACTTCAGCGATACAGCGCGGAAACAGGCCCTTCAGCCCACCGAGACCATGCCATAACCATATAACACGGAAACAGGCCTTCTCGGCCCTTCCAGTCCGTGCCGACCATTTATTTTCCCCTAGTCCCATCTACCTGCACTCAGACCATACCCCTCCATTCCCTTCCCGTCCATATACCTATCCACTTTACTTTTAAATGTTAAAATCGATCCTGCCTCCACCAATTCTGCTGGAAGATCATTCCACACAGCCACCACTCTCTGAGTAAAGAAGTTCCCCCTCATGTTACCCCTAAACTTCTGTCCCTTAATTCTCATGTCATGCCCTCTTGTTTGAATCTTCCCTACCCTCAATGGGAAAAGCTTATCCACGTCAACTCTGTCTATCCCTTTCATCATTTTAAAGACCTCAATCAAGTCCCCCCTTAACCTTCTGCGCTCCAAAGAATAAATAAAGACCTAACTTGTTCAACCTTTCTCTGTAACTTAGTTGCTGGAACCCAGGCAACATTCTAGTAAATCTCCTCTGTACTCTCTCTATTTTGTTGACATCCTTCCTATAATTAGGCGACCAAAATTGTACACCATACTCCAGAATTGGCCTCACCGATGCTGACTGACGATCATCCCGTACACTAACATTGTCCCACACACTAGGGACAATTTACATTTTTTACCAAAGCCAATTAATCTACAACGTGTACACCCGGAGAAAACCCACGCAGGTCACGGGGAGAACGTACAAACTGCGTTGCTACAGCACCCTCAGTCAGGATCAAACCCAGGTCTCTGGCGCTGATGAGGCAGCAACTCTACCGCTGCGCCACCGTGCCATCCTGGGATGGGATGCCTTAGAAGAAGCTTGGGGACATGTTGGATTTATTAAGGAGCTCTTTAACTGTGCAAGTGTTTGCACTTAGTAAACGCTAACTTCAAGAAGCTGTTTAACAATGTATCTCCAAACCTGTTTAAGAAAGAACTGCAGGTGCTGGTAAAATCGAAGGTAGATTCAAAATGCTGGAGAAACTCAACGGGTGAGGCAGCATCTATGGAGAGAAGGGATAGGCGATGTTTCAGGTCGAGACCCTTCTTCAGACTGAAGGCAGGGGAAAGGGGGCGGGACAAGGAAAGAAAGTAGGCGGAGACAGTGGGACTAGTGGGAGAGCTGGGGAGGGGAGGGGATGGAGGGAGAAAGCACGGGCTGTCTGAAATTAGAGGAGTCAATGTTCATACCGCTGGGGTGTAAAGGGCCTGTCCCACCAGCATCCGACTCCATGCGATGAGCGCGATCAAACTAGAAGCGGGGGCCGCGCGGAGGTCGGGTGATCCCCTGACCAGGCCCGTTCCCACCAGCATGCGCCTGCATGCGGCAAGCGCGACCAAACCGGCAGCGAGGGCCGCGTGGAGGTCGGGTGAGTGGCGCAGCGTGGCGCAAAGTGAGGCGAACTTGGAGCGAAGTCTAAGGTAAGTTCGCCAGGACAGAGAGGGGCACACAGAGAGGGGCACAGAGGCACACACACAGAGGGCCACGGAGCCACACACATAGAGGGTCACGGAGGCACGATGTCGAGGCGGTGTTTAATGCGTCGAGACGACTGCGAGCCGACAAGCCGTTGCCGCGCGGTATTTTTGAACATAGTCAGTTTTTCGGAGCCCCGCGCGATGTCGGGACGAACTCCGCACAATTCCGCACGGCTCCGGCGATCGAAGTGGGACCGGCCCCGCGACGCCGGACGGCTCAAGCGACCACGTTAGGTCGCGCTCATCGCTTGGAGTTGCATGCTGGTGGCACAGGCCCTTAAACTGCCCAAGCGAAATATGAGGTGCTGTTCCTCCAATTTGCGCTGGGCCTCTCACTGACAATGGAGGAGGCCCAGGACAGAAAGTTCAGGTTGGGAATGGGAGGGGGAGTTGAAGCGCTGAGCCACCGGGAGATCGGGGAGGTTAAGACGGACTGAGCGGAGGTGTTCAGCGAAACGATCGCCGAGCCTGCGCTTGGTCTCGCCGACGTAGAGAAGTTGACACCTGGAACAGTGGATGCAGTAGATGAGGTTGGAGGAGGTGCAGGTGAACCTCTGCCTCACCTGGAAAGACTGTTTGGGTCCTTGAATGGAGTTGAGGGGGGAGGGAGGTAAAGGGACAGGTGTTGCTGGGGAGCTGCTGGGGAAGGTACCTGGGGAGGGGGTGGTTTGGATGGGAAGGGACGAGTTGACCAGGGAGTTGCGGAGGGAGCGGCCTCTGTGGAAAGCAGACAGGATTGGAGATGGGAAGATGAGGCCACTGGTGGGATTACCAGGGAACCGGTTGGAATTAATTTATTTGCCCAACCCACCCTCCTCCTCTTTAAGCAACTTTCACGTGGCTTAAAGTTCCTGCTCTGTTTTGTATTCGAGGGTCTTGGAACGGCCCCAAATAAATTTAAGATTAAATATAAAAAATTCCAAACAGTTCAGGAGAAATGCTTCAAAGCAAAATTTTCTGCAACTGCAGAATGCATTACCGTTCATTGAAGCAGAAATCAGACTAAACGTTGGCAATAACGTTACATTTGCATCTCTCCTCTTATGACTTGGAAATGCTGCAGCAAGCTGTTCAACGATATACCAACGTTTGAAATAGTAACAGAGAACGGTGAATATATCCACTAGGCCATGCAGCATCTGTGGATGGGGAACTACTATTCTCAGCTTGAGGATAACTTGGCCGTTGTGTGTTCCTCAGCAATTAACAATTTGTGAGCTGTTACTCCATATCCTGCTTTTTTTTTTTTTTTTTTTTTCATTTCAAAAACTTTATTCAACACAAATCATAAAATACAACACATCAAAACACAATCAAAAATCACACTATAATGAACAGATCATTGTAGTACAGCAGTACATTCATTTATAATCGCCTCAACCCCACGCGGCGACCAGCGCTGACGGAAGGCCTCCAGAGTCCCCGTGAACACCGCGTGTTCCCTCTCCAGGGACACACGTGCACGGACGTAGGCCCGAAAGAGGGGCAGGCAGCCGACTCTCGCCAGACCGTCGACTGCCCGCTGCCTGGACCCACGAATGGCCATCTTGGCCAGGCCAAGGAGCAAACCGACAGGTAAGTCCCCCCCCCACACTCGGCTCTCCCCACTCCCCGCCTTGTGTCCAAACACCAGGATTGTGGGGCTAAAATGCAGCCAGAACTTGAGGAACAACCCCTTCAGATATTGGTACAGGGGCAGTAACCTCACACACTCCACATACACATGGAATACGGTCTCCTCCTCTCCGCAGAAAATACATGCGGCAGACGAGCCCGTGAACCGACTCAAAAGTTTATTACAAACCACCGCTCCATGCAGCACTCTCCACCCCAGGTCCCCAATATAAAGGGGTACAACTCCCTTATAGAAGGACCCCCACTGGGGCCCCCCGCCGCCTTCGGATGGTAACACCGTCCTCCATGGTGAGTCAGGACGGGAGACGAAGGCACGGTGGTTCAGAATGTGCAGGAGCATCCTGTACAGTGCGCGTCTCCTTGCATCACAAAATGGCATGCTGGTCATCTCAGAAAGGCAGCTCAGATTATGCGGAGCCGGAGGCCGAGAAATATCCCGAAGCCTAGGCCCGATGAGCAGATCTGACGGAGCAGGGGTAAGCTCTATCTGAACCACTCTAGGCTCGCGCCTCTCCTCGACAACCACCATGACAGGATGAGGACCAGCCACACCCGCAGCCACAACATCCCCCTCTCCTCGTGGAACAACACTCTGGCTGAACACCACCAAATTCCCCACTCTTAACACATCCCTATAGAAAACAGGCAAGCCCCTTAGAGCGGGTCGACTGACACCCGCCACCGGGAGCCGCGAGACCCCCCTTAGGCAACGACCCTGACGAAAAAAATACGTGGCCAGAGCGTGCCATCTGGGAGGGTTCTCTACATACATGTATCTCCGCAGAGTCCTGAGACGGAGAGCCGCCACCTGGGTGCGCACGCACACCAAGGACTGGCCGCCCTCCTCCAACGGAAGACTCAGGACCGCCGCGGAAATCCAATGCTTCCTATTTCCCCAAAAGAAATCCACCAGCTTCTTCTGTATAGCAGTTACAAATATAGAGGGCGGGACAAGAGTAGCCAGCCGGTACCATAACATAGAGGCCACCAGCTGGTTTATGACCAGCACCCTCCCCCGAAAGGAGAGAACTCCAAGCAGGCCTGACCAGCGCCCCAGCCGAGCAACCACCTTCGTCTCCAACTCTTGCCAGTTTGCCGGCCAAACATCCTCAGTGGGACTCAGGTACACCCCCAGATAGAGGAGGTGCGTTGTACTCCACGCATACAATGCCATCTCCTCCGGCAGGGAGTCTACCCGCCACTGACCCACCAAAAGTCCAGAGCACTTACTCCAGTTAATCCTAGCAGAAGATGCAGCCGAGAATATCTCCTGGCAGTCACGCATCCTCCGCAGGTCACCAGGATCAGTGAACATAAGAAGTACGTCATCGGCATACGCCGATAGAATCACCTCAACCCGCGGGCCAGGTAGGGCCAGGCCTGTCAACCTCCTCCGAAGAAGACACAGGAACGGCTCCACACAGACCGAATACAACTGGCCCGACATAGGGCACCCCTGGCGGACCCCCCTCCCAAAATGAAAAGGAGATAGCACCGCGCCATTAACCTTTACAAGACACTCCGCAGCAGCGTACAAAAGCCGGACCCGGGCCACGAAGTGTGGTCCGAACCCAAACGCTTGCAACGTCCCAAATAGGTATTCATGCTCTACCCTATCAAAAGCCTTCTCCTGATCAAGAGACAGAAAAGCAGCTGACTCACCAGTACCCTGGACTAAATGAATCAGGTCCCTAACCAGGTGGATGTTATCCTGGATGGACCGGCCAGGGACTGTATAAGATTGATCAGGATGAATCACTTGATGCAGCACGGAGCCCAGGCGATTTGCCATTGCCCGTGCAAAAATTTTATATTCTGTGCAAAGGAGAGAGACTGGACGCCAGTTCTTCAACAAACGGAGTTCGCCCTTCTTAGGCAGCAAGACAACAACCGTCCTACGCCACGAGAGAGGCATCACTCCAGTCGCCAGGCTCTCCCCCAAAACCAACATATAGTCACCCCCTAGGACGTCCCAGAATGCTCTAACAAACTCCACCGTCAACCCATCCAGCCCGGGGGACTTACCCCTCCTGAGCTGATGCAAGGCGCGAGTCAACTCCTCCAAAGATAAGGGGCCATCAAGAAGATCAGCCTCCCCCCTATCTACGGTCGGTAGACCCTCCCACAGATCTTGCTGAGCCTCCACACTGAATCCTTCCGCAGAGAACAGGGTCCCATAAAAGGACCTAACCAAGGCATTAATCCTCTCTGGATCAGTGACAGAGGAGCCGTCATCTGCAAGCAACTCCACGAGCTGTTTTCGAGCTCCCCGCCCCTTCTCCAAAGAGAAAAAGAAAGGCGACGCTCGGTCCAGCTCGTGCAGCATCTGGACCCGAGACCTCACATAAGCGCCTCGAGATCGCTCAAGCAGCAGACTCCTCAAAACCTCCTTCTTCCTCTGAAACTCTCCCCATTCGCTGGATTCTTCACCAAACTGACCCAGGCGAGACTCAGCGTCCTGTATCTCCCTCTCCAGCTTCTCGACCGCTGAGTCCCGCCTCCCAGTCGACCCCCATGTATATTCCTTACAAAAGAGACGGATGTGAGCTTTACCCACATCCCACCACTGCCTAAGGGAAGAGAAGCACCTCTGCCTCTCTCTCCACTTCACCCAAAACCGAGTGAATGACTCCCGGAAACACCGGTCCTCCAGCAGCCTGTTGTTAAAGTGCCAGTACGCGGACCCAGCCCGAGCGCACGCTGGATTGAAATCCACACGCACCAGACAATGGTCCGAGCACGGCACCAGCCGCATTGAGGCCGCTGAGACACGGGAAACAAACGCTCGGGAAATATAAAACCGATCAATGCGGGAACCACCGCCCTCAGACCTCCGCGAAAAAGCAGTGGAATCAGGGTGAAGGTCCCTCCAAACATCAACCAACTCAAAGGAGTCAATCAAGCCTCTCAGCTTCTTCGCTACAGCAGGCGCACACTGAGTACCAGAACGGTCCCGCACCTCAAGTGTGCAATTAAAGTCCCCACCAAGGAAGACACACTCTCCCCTATCAATAGTGCCCAACAGAGCATTCACCTCCCGAAGCAGGCCGGCCTGCATCGTGCCGGAGCTAGGGGCATACACGTTAATGAAATGCAACGGCATGCCATCCAGGCTCACGGCCAGATGGAGCAAACGTCCTGGCACCACTTCCTGCACTTTTAAAATGCTTGGCAGAAAATTTGGGGCCAACAGAAAAGCCACCCCACTCGAATTTGAGCTGAGATGGCTCATATAAACCCTCCCTTCCCACTCCAGTTGCCAGGTAGGTTCATCACTAGCAACGGTATGTGTCTCTTGCAGATAACAAACTGCAAATCTCCCCTCCCTTAGGGCTGATAAGAGCTGAAATCTTCGAAAACTCGCTCTACTCCCATTTAAATTTAATGTAGCTACTGTGAATGTGTAGACACATTAGATTGTGACCCTCACACTCCCTGTAGTCACAGGAGGTCCTTTTCTGAGGACCTTCAACAAACCCCAAAACTGCCCCAAATCCGAGTCAGAAAGACCACTATCCTTGTTACTAAGGATAGCCTCGAGACTCTCCCGCACATCTAGCCAATCCTCCCATCTCCTTGTAACGGCCCACCATAATGTTTTGGGAGCATGACTTATTTTTAAGAACTCTCGCACCTCAACAATAAGCTTCGCCTCAGACACGGCCTTGGAGTCTGGGCTCTCAGCCAACCCGCTCGCACCTGAATCAACAACCTCAGAAAGACCAGAACTGTCTGACACATCACACTCTGAGCCCCCCCCACTGGCCGCATCGCTATCCTCCTCCACAGCCATGACACGACCACCCGGATCAATGCTGGGGGTGGGTCCCAACACCCCTACCTGAGACTCGCAGCCCTCTGAATGGCTGGGCTCCTGCACGCTACCATCACCCTCCTCCTCTGGGCCTGGGGAAGCAACAACAAGAGGCATCCCCAGGGCCTGTGGAACACTGGCACCCTCGGAGTCTGAAAGAGGATCACGTCCCATAACAGCCCTGACCTCCACATCATCCAGAGTGCCCTCTCCACAGGCATCACCCAGAGAATCACCACCTGCCATTAACCTCACCCCAGACAACTCATCCGGTGAGGCATCCCGCCCCCCAGCACCTCCACTGGCACTGATATGGAGCACAGACTTGAACGACAACACCCCCGAAACTCCCCCCTCAGCCTGACTCTGCACATCCCCCGTCACAGAGGGCACACTACCAGAGGAGCCAACCACGTCACCTACCGTGCTAGCACCCTCAGTAGGCCTCTGAAACGAGGGGACCTCATCCGACCCAGAGGGTACACACCCAAGGGAGCTAACCACAGCATCCGCCGAGATAACTCCCTCAGAGGGCCCCTGAGATGAAGGGACAGACTCCCGCCCAGTGGACACAACTCCACCGGAATCAACTTCAGCACCCAGTCCGGTGACACCCGCTGTAGATCCATGAAGAGAAGGCCCAACCACCGACCCAGAAGACACCGGGTCAAGACCACTTTCAGCCACCTCAGTGGTGGAAAGCCCGGAGAAAGACATCCCCTTCGCTCTGGACCCACGCCCTTCCTCCTCTTCACCAGGCAAATGCCTCCTTTTAGTCCCACTCGCATGCGGAGGTGCGGTAACCTCCATAAGGGAAGGGTCATCCGCCTCCACATTACCCCCAACCACTTTGCCACCCACACGTTTAGACTTCTTTCCCCCCTTCCGAGCCACCACAACTCCCCCCTGGGCCCCAGCAGGTGCAGTCTGCACCACACTGGAGCTAAACTCACCCGATTGCACTTTCTTCGCTCGGGCAGCCCTATCCCTCTCCTTCTTCTTATTATGCTTCCCCTGCTTCTCCCAAAACCCCCCCTCAACACTCCCCTCCTCCTGCGCCCCACCTCCATCCACCGCCACAGGCGCAAGACGTAGGGGACGTGGGGGGCTTGGGCTCTCACTGCCCAGGGTCCCCAAAGCGGAACCTCTGGACCCAGAAGGCTTAGCACTGCCGCCCCGGGTCACCAAGGCAGAACTGGCAACCTCAGCCGGGTCAGCAGTACCACCCCGCGCCGCTGAGGTTTGACCAGCCACCCCAGATGGGCCAGCAGCGCTTTCCTGGGCCACTGCACTAGAACCTCTAGCAGTGCCCCCGCGAAAAAGACACTCCCTACGGAGATGTCCAAATTCGCCGCACGCATGACACCGTGCCTTTCCCCAACTCCAACGCACGGTTCTGGGTACACCCTTATGCACCACCTCAAAACTCCCCTCGGCACCATCCCCCTCACCCACCTTCATGAACACCCTCCTCTTGAAACTGAAGACCCCTTTTTCCTCCGGGTCCCCCCCGGGATGCAAGAGACGAAAACATTTAGACCGCACCTCCCCGAACTTGGACAGGTGTGGAATAAGCACTGCATCCGAAAAATAAGTGGGGCAGCTCCGCAGGAGAACCGGTCTCACCCTGGATACCCACGGATCCACCTGTACGTGGACCCCCCCCACTGAGATCCCCTCCTCCAACGCTCGGGCCACACACTCCCGGGTCTTAAGTATCATCTCCACCTTTCCCCTTTCGAGCTCAGAAGAGACAATAGCCCCCCTCCCAAGAAGTTCATTCATGGCCTTCGTAATTACCCCCCTAGACATCATAGGCCCAGTTTGAACAGAAATACCAAAACTGTCCCCATCCAAGTCAACATGAGGCTCAAGCTCAGATGGCCTCGCACCCGCCACTGATGCTGTCGCTGCGTAGGTCCGGACCTTCGGCCGCGCCCCTTCCATCGCCATCCTCACAGAGGCACAAACCAGCTCCAAGCCCCTCAGCAGCACAGCTCCAAGTTAAGTCCCAGAGACAGTCACAGTCAAAGACAGGCAGCAGAAAACAGAAACCTCCAGCTGAAGCAGGAAAGTCCCCAGGTTCGTCCACAGCCAAGAGCAGCTTACGGGAAACTCGATCCCAGTCGCGCTGGACGCAAAAGTACCTTCTTCACATTAAGCCAGGCAGCCGCACTGAGCAAAATGACTTTAGGGCAGAGAAGCGGAGCCAAAAACGACAAAGACACCGCACAACTTCAGCCCACTGAGATCACAGGCACTCTTGGCAATCCGCCAACGCCAACCGCACCCTCGACAATGTGGAGAAACTCAGGAATCTTCACACAGATGGAGGCTCCCCAGACCAGAGAAAAGCTTCAACAGCCCAACAATAAGTTGAACTATGAAGCCCCCCTGGGTCTGTGCCCTCTCCAACGGCAAAATCCTGGAAAGGCTGCTCCAATCCTTCTCAACTGCAGAGCTGAGAAGAAAACACGACCTCTCTCTCTCTCTCTCTCTCTCTCTCTCTCTCTCTCTCTCTCTCTCTCTTTCTCTCTCCCCCCCTCTCCCCCCTCCCCTCTCCCCCATCTCCCCCTCTCCCCCCCTCCCCCCCTCCCCCCCTCTCTCTCTCTCCCCCCTTTTTTTTTTTTTTTTTTTTTTTCATTTCAAAAACTTTATTCAACACAAATCATAAAATACAACACATCAAAACACAATCAAAAATCACACTATAATGAACAGATCATTGTAGTACAGCAGTACATTCATTTATAATCGCCTCAACCCCACGCGGCGACCAGCGCTGACGGAAGGCCTCCAGAGTCCCCGTGAACACCGCGTGTTCCCTCTCCAGGGACACACGTGCACGGACGTAGGCCCGAAAGAGGGGCAGGCAGCCGACTCTCGCCAGACCGTCGACCGCCCGCTGCCTGGACCCACGAATGGCCATCTTGGCCAGGCCAAGGAGCAAACCGACAGGTAAGTCCCCCCCCCACACTCGGCTCTCCCCACTCCCCGCCTTGTGTCCAAACACCAGGATTGTGGGGCTAAAATGCAGCCAGAACTTGAGGAACAACCCCTTCAGATATTGGTACAGGGGCAGTAACCTCACACACTCCACATACACATGGAATACGGTCTCCTCCTCTCCGCAGAAAATACATGCGGCAGACGAGCCCGTGAACCGACTCAAAAGTTTATTACAAACCACCGCTCCATGCAGCACTCTCCACCCCAGGTCCCCAATATAAAGGGGTACAACTCCCTTATAGAAGGACCCCCACTGGGGCCCCCCGCCGCCTTCGGATGGTAACACCGTCCTCCATGGTGAGTCAGGACGGGAGACGAAGGCACGGTGGTTCAGAATGTGCAGGAGCATCCTGTACAGTGCGCGTCTCCTTGCATCACAAAATGGCATGCTGGTCATCTCAGAAAGGCAGCTCAGATTATGCGGAGCCGGAGGCCGAGAAATATCCCGAAGCCTAGGCCCGATGAGCAGATCTGACGGAGCAGGGGTAAGCTCTATCTGAACCACTCTAGGCTCGCGCCTCTCCTCGACAACCACCATGACAGGATGAGGACCAGCCACACCCGCAGCCACAACATCCCCCTCTCCTCGTGGAACAACACTCTGGCTGAACACCACCAAATTCCCCACTCTTAACACATCCCTATAGAAAACAGGCAAGCCCCTTAGAGCGGGTCGACTGACACCCGCCACCGGGAGCCGCGAGACCCCCCTTAGGCAACGACCCTGACGAAAAAAATACGTGGCCAGAGCGTGCCATCTGGGAGGGTTCGCTACATACATGTATCTCCGCAGAGTCCTGAGACGGAGAGCCGCCACCTGGGTGCGCACGCACACCAAGGACTGGCCGCCCTCCTCCAACGGAAGACTCAGGACCGCCGCGGAAATCCAATGCTTCCTATTTCCCCAAAAGAAATCCACCAGCTTCTTCTGTATAGCAGTTACAAATATAGAGGGCGGGACAAGAGTAGCCAGCCGGTACCATAACATAGAGGCCACCAGCTGGTTTATGACCAGCACCCTCCCCCGAAAGGAGAGAACTCCAAGCAGGCCTGACCAGCGCCCCAGCCGAGCAACCACCTTCGTCTCCAACTCTTGCCAGTTTGCCGGCCAAACATCCTCAGTGGGACTCAGGTACACCCCCAGATAGAGGAGGTGCGTTGTACTCCACGCATACAATGCCATCTCCTCCGGCAGGGAGTCTACCCGCCACTGACCCACCAAAAGTCCAGAGCACTTACTCCAGTTAATCCTAGCAGAAGATGCAGCCGAGAATATCTCCTGGCAGTCACGCATCCTCCGCAGGTCACCAGGATCAGTGAACATAAGAAGTACGTCATCGGCATACGCCGATAGAATCACCTCAACCCGCGGGCCAGGTAGGGCCAGGCCTGTCAACCTCCTCCGAAGAAGACACAGGAACGGCTCCACACAGACCGAATACAACTGGCCCGACATAGGGCACCCCTGGCGGACCCCCCTCCCAAAATGAAAAGGAGATAGCACCGCGCCATTAACCTTTACAAGACACTCCGCAGCAGCGTACAAAAGCCGGACCCGGGCCACGAAGTGTGGTCCGAACCCAAACGCTTGCAACGTCCCAAATAGGTATTCATGCTCTACCCTATCAAAAGCCTTCTCCTGATCAAGAGACAGAAAAGCAGCTGACTCACCAGTACCCTGGACTAAATGAATCAGGTCCCTAACCAGGTGGATGTTATCCTGGATGGACCGGCCAGGGACTGTATAAGATTGATCAGGATGAATCACTTGATGCAGCACGGAGCCCAGGCGATTTGCCATTGCCCGTGCAAAAATTTTATATTCTGTGCAAAGGAGAGAGACTGGACGCCAGTTCTTCAACAAACGGAGTTCGCCCTTCTTAGGCAGCAAGACAACAACCGTCCTACGCCACGAGAGAGGCATCACTCCAGTCGCCAGGCTCTCCCCCAAAACCAACATATAGTCACCCCCTAGGACGTCCCAGAATGCTCTAACAAACTCCACCGTCAACCCATCCAGCCCGGGGGACTTACCCCTCCTGAGCTGATGCAAGGCGCGAGTCAACTCCTCCAAAGATAAGGAGCCATCAAGAAGATCAGCCTCCCCCCTATCTACGGTCGGTAGACCCTCCCACAGATCTTGCTGAGCCTCCACACTGAATCCTTCCGCAGAGAACAGGGTCCCATAAAAGGACCTAACCAAGGCATTAATCCTCTCTGGATCAGTGACAGAGGAGCCGTCATCTGCAAGCAACTCCACGAGCTGTTTTCGAGCTCCCCGCCCCTTCTCCAAAGAGAAAAAGAAAGGCGACGCTCGGTCCAGCTCGTGCAGCATCTGGACCCGAGACCTCACATAAGCGCCTCGAGATCGCTCAAGCAGCAGACTCCTCAAAACCTCCTTCTTCCTCTGAAACTCTCCCCATTCGCTGGAGTCTTCACCAAACTGACCCAGGCGAGACTCAGCGTCCTGTATCTCCCTCTCCAGCTTCTCGACCGCTGAGTCCCGCCTCCCAGTCGACCCCCATGTATATTCCTTACAAAAGAGACGGATGTGAGCTTTACCCACATCCCACCACTGCCTAAGGGAAGAGAAGCACCTCTGCCTCTCTCTCCACTTCACCCAAAACCGAGTGAATGACTCCCGGAAACACCGGTCCTCCAGCAGCCTGTTGTTAAAGTGCCAGTACGCGGACCCAGCCCGAGCGCACGCTGGATTGAAATCCACACGCACCAGACAATGGTCCGAGCACGGCACCAGCCGCATTGAGGCCGCTGAGACACGGGAAACAAACGCTCGGGAAATATAAAACCGATCAATGCGGGAACCACCGCCCTCAGACCTCCGCGAAAAAGCAGTGGAATCAGGGTGAAGGTCCCTCCAAACATCAACCAACTCAAAGGAGTCAATCAAGCCTCTCAGCTTCTTCGCTACAGCAGGCGCACACTGAGTACCAGAACGGTCCCGCACCTCAAGTGTGCAATTAAAGTCCCCACCAAGGAAGACACACTCTCCCCTATCAATAGTGCCCAACAGAGCATTCACCTCCCGAAGCAGGCCGGCCTGCATCGTGCCGGAGCTAGGGGCATACACGTTAATGAAATGCAACGGCATGCCATCCAGGCTCACGGCCAGATGGAGCAAACGTCCTGGCACCACTTCCTGCACTTTTAAAATGCTTGGCAGAAAATTTGGGGCCAACAGAAAAGCCACCCCACTCGAATTTGAGCTGAGATGGCTCATATAAACCCTCCCTTCCCACTCCAGTTGCCAGGTAGGTTCATCACTAGCAACGGTATGTGTCTCTTGCAGATAACAAACTGCAAATCTCCCCTCCCTTAGGGCTGATAAGAGCTGAAATCTTCGAAAACTCGCTCTACTCCCATTTAAATTTAATGTAGCTACTGTGAATGTGTAGACACATTAGATTGTGACCCTCACACTCCCTGTAGTCACAGGAGGTCCTTTTCTGAGGACCTTCAACAAACCCCAAAACTGCCCCAAATCCGAGTCAGAAAGACCACTATCCTTGTTACTAAGGATAGCCTCGAGACTCTCCCGCACATCTAGCCAATCCTCCCATCTCCTTGTAACGGCCCACCATAATGTTTTGGGAGCACGACTTATTTTTAAGAACTCTCGCACCTCAACAATAAGCTTCGCCTCAGACACGGCCTTGGAGTCTGGGCTCTCAGCCAACCCGCTCGCACCTGAATCAACAACCTCAGAAAGACCAGAACTGTCTGACACATCACACTCTGAGCCCCCCCCACTGGCCGCATCGCTATCCTCCTCCACAGCCATGACACGACCACCCGGATCAATGCTGGGGGTGGGTCCCAACACCCCTGCCTGAGACTCGCAGCCCTCTGAATGGCTGGGCTCCTGCACGCTACCATCACCCTCCTCCTCTGGGCCTGGGGAAGCAACAACAAGAGGCATCCCCAGGGCCTGTGGAACACTGGCACCCTCGGAGTCTGAAAGAGGATCACGTCCCATAACAGCCCTGACCTCCACATCATCCAGAGTGCCCTCTCCACAGGCATCACCCAGAGAATCACCACCTGCCATTAACCTCACCCCAGACAACTCATCCGGTGAGGCATCCCGCCCCCCAGCACCTCCACTGGCACTGATATGGAGCACAGACTTGAACGACAACACCCCCGAAACTCCCCCCTCAGCCTGACTCTGCACATCCCCCGTCACAGAGGGCACACTACCAGAGGAGCCAACCACGTCACCTACCGTGCTAGCACCCTCAGTAGGCCTCTGAAACGAGGGGACCTCATCCGACCCAGAGGGTACACACCCAAGGGAGCTAACCACAGCATCCGCCGAGATAACTCCCTCAGAGGGCCCCTGAGATGAAGGGACAGACTCCCGCCCAGTGGACACAACTCCACCGGAATCAACTTCAGCACCCAGTCCGGTGACACCCGCTGTAGATCCATGAAGAGAAGGCCCAACCACCGACCCAGAAGACACCGGGTCAAGACCACTTTCAGCCACCTCAGTGGTGGAAAGCCCGGAGAAAGACATCCCCTTCGCTCTGGACCCACGCCCTTCCTCCTCTTCACCAGGCAGATGCCTCCTTTTAGTCCCACTCGCATGCGGAGGTGCGGTAACCTCCATAAGGGAAGGGTCATCCGCCTCCACATTACCCCCATCCACTTTGCCACCCACACGTTTAGGCTTCTTTACCCCCTTCCGAGCCACCCCAACTCCCCCCTGAGCCCCAGCAGGTGCAGTCTGCACCACACTGGAGCTAAACTCACCCGATTGCACTTTCTTCGCTCGGGCAGCCCTATCCCTCTCCTTCTTCTTATTATGCTTCCCCTGCTTCTCCCAAAACCCCCCCTCAACACTCCCCTCCTCCTGCGCCCCACCTCCATCCACCGCCACAGGCGCAAGACGTAGGGGACGTGGGGGGCTTGGGCTCTCACTGCCCAGGGTCCCCAAAGCGGAACCTCTGGACCCAGAAGGCTTAGCACTGCCGCCCCGGGTCACCAAGGCAGAACTGGCAACCTCAGCCGGGTCAGCAGTACCACCCCGCGCCGCTGAGGTTTGACCAGCCACCCCAGATGGGCCAGCAGCGCTTTCCTGGGCCACTGCACTAGAACCTCTAGCAGTGCCCCCGCGAAAAAGACACTCCCTACGGAGATGTCCAAATTCGCCGCACGCATGACACCGTGCCTTTCCCCAACTCCAACGCACGGTTCTGGGTACACCCTTATGCACCACCTCAAAACTCCCCTCGGCACCATCCCCCTCACCCACCTTCATGAACACCCTCCTCTTGAAACTGAAGACCCCTTTTTCCTCCGGGTCCCCCCCGGGATGCAAGAGACGAAAACATTTAGACCGCACCTCCCCGAACTTGGACAGGTGTGGAATAAGCACTGCATCCGAAAAATAAGTGGGGCAGCTCCGCAGGAGAACCGGTCTCACCCTGGATACCCACGGATCCACCTGTACGTGGACCCCCCCCACTGAGATCCCCTCCTCCAACGCTCGGGCCACACACTCCCGGGTCTTAAGTATCATCTCCACCTTTCCCCTTTCGAGCTCAGAAGAGACAATAGCCCCCCTCCCAAGAAGTTCATTCATGGCCTTCGTAATTACCCCCCTAGACATCATAGGCCCAATTTGAACAGAAATACCAAAACTGTCCCCATCCAAGTCAACATGAGGCTCAAGCTCAGATGGCCTCGCACCCGCCACTGATGCCGTCGCTGCGTAGGTCCGGACCTTCGGCCGCGCCCCTTCCATCGCCATCCTCACAGAGGCACAAACCAGCTCCAAGCCCCTCAGCAGCACAGCTCCAAGTTAAGTCCCAGAGACAGTCACAGTCAAAGACAGGCAGCAGAAAACAGAAACCTCCAGCTGAAGCAGGAAAGTCCCCAGGTTCGTCCACAGCCAAGAGCAGCTTACGGGAAACTCGATCCCAGTCGCGCTGGACGCAAAAGTACCTTCTTCACATTAAGCCAGGCAGCCGCACTGAGCAAAATGACTTTAGGGCAGAGAAGCGGAGCCAAAAACGACAAAGACACCGCACAACTTCAGCCCACTGAGATCACAGGCACTCTTGGCAATCCGCCAACGCCAACCGCACCCTCGACAATGTGGAGAAACTCAGGAATCTTCACACAGATGGAGGCTCCCCAGACCAGAGAAAAGCTTCAACAGCCCAACAATAAGTTGAACTATGAAGCCCCCCTGGGTCTGTGCCCTCTCCAACGGCAAAATCCTGGAAAGGCTGCTCCAATCCTTCTCAACTGCAGAGCTGAGAAGAAAACACGACCTCTCTCTCTCTCTCTCTCTCTCTCTCTTCCCCTCTCTTCCCCTCTCTTCCCCTCTCTCCCCCTCTCTCCCCCTCTCTTCCCCTCTCTTCCCCTCTCTTCCCCTCTCTCCCCCTCTCTCCCCCTCTCTTCCCCTCTCTCTCCCTCTCTCTCCCCCTCTCCCCCTCTCCCCCCTCTCTCTCACCCCCTCCCCCTCTCCCCCTCTCTCCCCGTCTCCCCCTCTCTCTCTCTCTCCCCCTTTGTCCCCCTCCCTCTCTCTCTCCCCCTCTCTCCCCCTTCCCACTCCCTCTCTCCCTATCTGCCTCTCCACCTGACCACCTCTCCGCCCTCTCTCTCTCTCCCCCTCTCTTCCCCTCCCTTCCCCTCTCTTCCCCTTTCTCCCCCTCTCTCCCCCTCTCCCCCTCTCTCTTCACTCCCCCTCTCTCACCCTCTCCCCCTCTCTCACCCTCTCTCCCTCTCCCCCTCTCTCCCCCCTCTCTCCCCCCTCTCTCCCCCCCTCTCCCCCTCTCTCCCCCTCTCTCCCACTCTCTCCCCCTCTCTGCCCCTCTCTCCCCCCCTCTCTCTCTCTCTCTCTCTCTCTCTCTCTCTCTCTCTCTCTCTCCCCTCTCTCCCCGTCTCCCCCCTCTCTCTCACTCTCCCCTCTCTCCCCCTCTCTCCCCCTCCCCGCTCCCTCTCTCCTTATCTCCCTATCTCCTTCTCCACCTCTCCGCCGTCTCTCCCTCTCTCTCACCCTCCCTCCATCAACAGGTATATTACTCCCTGATTAATGGCCATCTGTAAATTCCCCTCTCATGTGTGGGGAGGCGAGCGATAGTGGGAATAATGTAGAGCTAGTGGGGACGGGGAATAAATGGCTGGCACGGGCCCAGTGGGCTGACGGGTCAGATTCCATTCCCAACCTAATATTAGTTTCGTTTCAGAGATACAGTGTGAGAGCAGGCGCTTCAGCTGACCATGTTCGCACTGGCCAGCGATCACCCGTACACTAGTTCTATCCGACACACACTGGGGACAATTTGTTTTTGGAGCAGCCAGTTAGCCTACAAACCTGCACGTCTTTGGAGTGTGGGAGGAAACCGGAGCACCCGGAGAAAACCCACGCGATCACGGGAAGAACGTGCACACTCCGTATAGACAGCTCCCGTAGTCAGGATTGAACCCGGGTTTCTGGCGCTGCCATGTATACTCAAGAATCACCCTTTAGTTTATTTAATTGTAGAGATACACAGGATCGAACCCGGGTCTTTGGTGCTTCAGGCGCTGTGAGGCAGCAAGTCTACCGCTGCGCAACCGTGCCACTCAACCCGTTGATTTTCAATATATTTATACTTCATTGGCGGTGAATCATTCTGGGCCGAGATTAATGGGAGATTTAATAACAATGCGTGGTGCAAATTGCTGTCAGTGCAAACTGCTGTCAGGATAATTCATAAAAGAACGAGCTGTTGAATTGGTGCTGCTGAAGTCATTATTTTAATGTCCTCTGGTGCCACGAGTACTGGGTTACAATACGAGGACTTGGTGACATACTGGTCGACGTTATTGTACCATTTTAAAAGTTGTTGGTAGGATGGTTCAGTTGCCTGATAACGTCTGGGAAGAAACTGTCCCTGAATCTGGAGGGGTGCGTTTTCACACTCCTGCACCTCTTGCCCGATGGGGAGAGGAGATCTCGATCTTGGATTCCAATCCTATTGTTACTCTTCGTAAAATTAAATTTTCGTAGTGGAACGATGATTTCTGCTCCCAATAGCTTCACTAATTTCCTTTTGGAAAGTTTCCCCTTTTTGACGTGACCCCAATTTTAGGTCCTGGTTTTGAAAGAAAATATATCTACTGAAGTCCAGGGTTCAGATCTGTCGCTGGTAATAATTTTCAGAATTCAGTCCATGCGTTCAGATTTTATCTGTACGCGATCAGATCCTCCATCGAACCTAATCAAATCGAGTCACCTGAATTATATTAAGTTAACCTACCAACATTTATTGAATTAATATTCTGCAGGTGACCTGAATAAATCTGATGGCAACTGATATATAAACGCAATTATGGCAAGTGTCAAGAGAGTGATAGATCTCTCCGGGAATGTCGTACAGAAGAATGTCAACTTCAATGATGGAAGTCCTTTACCCTGACACATAAGTGGAGGGAATTGTGGATGCAGCCCAGACCATCACGCAGGCCAACCTCCCTTCCATTGACTCCATCTACACCTCGCCCTGCCTCGGCAAGGCCGGCAGCATCATCAAGGACCAGTCGCACACCGGCCACTCCCTCTTCTCCCATCTCCCATCGGGCAAAGTGTGAAAACGCACACCTCCAGATTCAGGGACAGTTTCTTCCCAGCTGTTATCAGGCAACTGAACCATCCTACCACAACCAGAGAGCAGTGCGGAACTACTATCTACCACTTTGGTGACCCTTGGACTGTCCTTGATTGGACTTTACTGGCTTTATAATTGCTGTTGCCTTATCATGGATCTGTACACTGTGAATGGCTAGATTGTAATCTAAAATCTCACGTCTAAAATCTAATGCCTAAAGTATAAAGTCTAAAGGATTAAGACACATGGAACGTTGTACTTGGATTGAGGTACTGCACCTCTCATTCTGCATAGTCCTGGGCGATGATCAATGCACGTACTTTAATATCTCCACAAATACCACATCCAACATGGTTCATCATACGTGTCCACTGTGGAAATCAGTTTGAGTCCAAGGACACTCCAAGGTGTGGGAAGGGTCAGCGATATGTGGCCTCATTCATAGACACATAGAAAGTAGCTAAGTTACAGAGATAGGTTGAATAAGTTAGGTCTTTATTCTCTGGAGCGCAGAAGGTTAAGGGGGGACTTGATAGAGGTCTTTAAAATGATGAGAGGGATAGACAGAGTTGATGTGGACAAGCTTTTCCCTTTGAGAATAGGGAAGATTCAAACAAGAGGACATGACTTTAGAATTAAGGGACAGAGGTTTAGGGGTAACATGAGGGGGAACTTCTTTACTCAGAGAGTGGTAGCGGTGTGGAATGAGCTTCCAGTGGAAGTGGTGGCGGCAGGTTCATTGGCATCATTTAAAAATAAATTGGATAGGCATATGGATGAGAAGGGTATGGAGGGTTATGGTATGAGTGCAGGCAGGTAGGACTAAGGGAAAAAAGTTGTTCGGCACGGACTTGAAGGGCCGAGATGGCCTGTTTCCGTGCTGTAATTGTTAATTGTTTTGTTATAGGTGCAGGAGTAGGCCATTCGGCCCTTCGAGCCTGCACCGCCATTCAATATGATCATGGCTGATGATGGGACCTGACGAATGCAATTTCTTGCGTAGGAAGGAACTGCAGATGCTGGTTTAAACGAAAGATAGACACAAAATGCTGGAGTAACTCAGCGGGACAGGCAGCATCTCTGGAGGGAAGGAATGGGTCTGAAGAAGGGTCTCGACCCGAAACGTCACCCATTCCTTTTCCCCAGAGGTGCTGCCTGTCCCGTTGAGTTACTCCAGCATTTTGTGTCTATCTTTGAATTAAACCAGCATCTGCAGTTCTTTCCTGCACGTACAGAATGATTAAATATCAATTTGGCCCTTCTCTGCTTGAAATCACTCAAAACTCAAAATCTACCTATATCTAACCCAAAAGGAGAGATGCTGCCTGTCCTGCTGAGTTACTCCAGCATTATGTGTCTATCTTCAACTGCAGTTTTTTGATGTGTGTGTCAACTTCAAATTGATTAAATTTTTTCTCAAACCATTTAAATTTTATTCAGCCCTCGTGTGATATTTTTGAACGTGGCTCTCTAAAAATCCGAGCTATTTGAATGTAATTTCTCAAGGATTGTGGTGTTCCTGACATTGGGATGTTGACATTGATGGTGAACTAATTTGGCATTGTTTAATAGTGGCAGATACCGTGACATATGTTCCCAAAGATATGTTGCTGTGCCTCACCTGTTCTGTTTTTAAGTCTTTCAGGTGACATCTATTTGTCTAAAACGACATGTCTACATCTGATGTTGTATCTGATATTGTAAGGGGACAGAGTCTAATGTAATATAAACATGAAGAAGAGGATTGTTCCTGGTATTTTACTTCTGTTGGTTCAGTAAGTGCGTTTCTGTTGGTGATGTAGCCGTCTCTGATTACGTTCTGTCTCTGCATCGGATTTTTTGGACTTCCCTTTGCAATGCTCCTTACCTGTTGAGTTCGCATATGGCCAACTTGGTCACATCCCAACCCTCTGGAAGTGAGACTCTGCTTACAGGAGGCACAGAATTAGCTCAGCTCGACTGATCCAATGGCCCTCGTTCCTTCTTTGCATTCTTGAAGGGCCAGTCCCACGTAGGCGATCGAGTTTTGTAGCCGACTGCCGGAGACTGCCATTGGACAAAGGACAAAGGACATTTGTGATCACATACACCAACTGGTGCAGTGAAATTTGACTTGCCAATGCAGCACATGAATAAAGATAATACACAACACTAGAGTATTTAACAATAAACATAAAAACATCCCCCCACAATGGTTCCCACTGTGGGGGAAGGCAGCAAAGTCCAGTCCCATCCCCAGTTCACCCATAGTTGGGCCTATTGAGGCCTCTGCAGTTGTCGCTACGGCGGCCCGATGCTTCAGGCCCACACGCCGGATGATGGAGTTCTGGCGTCGGGTGAACACTCTCAGCGGCCCGGAGTATCTGGAGCGGCCACTTCTCCCCGGAGTTTGCAGCTCCCGTAGTCCACGGGCCGCGCCGGTCGGAGCTCCGACTCTGGCGATCTCGGCGTGAAATCCCAGGCTCCGCGGTTTTTTAAAGCTCAGCGCCGCCCGCCCGCGGCTGGAAGTTCCGCAGACCGCAGCTCCGCGATGTTGCAGTCGGTGGTCCCAGCCCTCCGGAGCTCCACCGCACGGTGACCCGGGCAAGGCATCGACCGCTCCACGATGGCGCGGTGTGTACCGCCACCGAAGCTGAAGTCCCGGCCGGTCCCGGCAGGAAACGGCGCTCCAGACTGCTGGTAGGCCGCGAGGAAGAGGCGAAGATACGGCCCGGAGAAAAGCCACATCTCCGACCAGGTAGGGACTGAGAAAAATAGTTTCTCCCTTCCCCCACCCCCCCCCCCCCCCACCCCCTACATAAAAAGACTAAAATACCTCCAAAAACAAACACTTTAACTAACTAAAAAAAAAAAAAAAAGAATGAAAAGACTAACAGCTGCTGGCAGGGCAGCCATACTTGACGGCGCCCCCTACGATAAGGTGTCGTAGCAGGTCGGCGAAAAACCGGCGACTGGACCCCCCCCCATGACAATGTCTACGTCAACATATCACCTAGTCAAGCTGCCGACCACCGCCGGCCCATTAGGACGACCACCTACAACCACACCTACGACCGTCTACATCTACCCGCGACACGCTACGACAAGGTACGGCAATTCAGTGGCCGGTACCTGTGGCCGGTTGACGTAGGCTGACGTAGGTAGTCGCCAATGGAATTCACCGAAGTCCGCACTGGCGCCAACCCACGACAGCACCTACATCAGGAGAAGTCAAGCTACGCTCATTGGCATCAGGCCAACTGTCGGCAAAAAGTTTTGAACATTTCAAAATCCAGCGGCGACCAGAAAAACGCTACGAGTCTTTGGGCGACTGAGGAGACGACTCGCGTCCGTACGGGCCACACCCCGGTGACCATGTGGCAACGGCCTTGTTGCCTGTAGTCGCCTAAAAAAAAATCACCTGTGGGACAGGGGCATAAGGCTTTAGACTTTAGAAATATGACACGGAAACAGGCACTTTGATTAGTGAAAGGCCTGGATAGAGTGGATACTGGGATGGCGTTTCCACTAGTGGGAGAGTCCAAGACCAGAGGGCACAGCCTCAGAATAAAAAGGATCTACCTTCAGAAAGGAGATGAGGAGGAATTTATTTTGGCAGAGGGTGGTGAATCCGTGGAATTCTTTGCCACAGACGGCGGTGGAGGCCACGTCATGGATATTTTTAAGGCGGGGATTGGCAGATTCTTGATTAGTGCAGGTTATGTACTAATCTGTTGTTAATGCTGCACAGTGTCTATGATATAATGAGCCCATTGACACGCAGTCATAGACTCACACAGCATGGAAACAGGCCCTTCGGCCCAACTTGCCCATGCTGGCCAAGATGCACCCATCTACACTAGTCCGACTTGTCTGTGTTTGGCCCATATCCTTCTGAATCTTTCCTATCCATACACCTGCCCAAATGTCTTTTGTGCTCTGTTATAGTCCCAGCCTCAACTACCTCCTCTGGCAGCTCATTCCATACACCCACCACCTTCTGTGTGAAAAGGTTGCCCCTCAGGTCCCTGTTACACCTTAACCTCTGGTTCTTGATTTACCTACTCGGGAATGAAAAAGTATTTTCATTCACCCTATCTATTCCCCTCATGATCTTATGCACCTCTATAAGATATATACACCCCTCAGCCTCCTGCGCTCCAAGGAATAGAGTCCCAGCTTGCCCAACCTTTCCCTGTAGCTCACACCCTCAAGCCCTGGCAACATCCTCAAATCCTTTACTGGAAACATCTTACTTTATAGATGGAAACAGTCTCATATATACATTAAAGAAATAATAGAAATGATAACATGCAGAGTTTACACCCCAGCGGTATGAACACTGACCTCCAATTTCAGGTAGTCCCTGCTTTCTCCCTCCTTTCCCTCTCCTTCCCAGCTCTCCCACAGCCCACTGTCTCCGCCTCTTCCTTTCCTCTTCCCGCCCCCCCCCCCCCCCACCTCCACATCAAGTCTGAAGAGGGGTCTTGACCCAAAACGTCACCCATTCCTACCCTCCATAGATGCTGCCTCACCCGCTGAGTTTCTCCAGCATTTTTGTCTACCTTTGGTTATTCCTGCATCTGCAGTTCTTTCTTAATCATCTTAAATATTTTTTTTATATGACATTTTAGAAATCTGTACTTTAAGATAAGCTTTTCATCAAACAGTTTTGAAATATAATAATGCTTCATTTATTTTTGATAATTTCCAATGTCACCTTTGGTAGGATGTCAACGATCTAATACTTTCCCCACACATTGGCAGTTGGTTTTTTTTGCGACGTGGAATTTGCAACGTGATTTTTTAACGCAATTAAAAGATTTTGTCGGGGAAAAAAACTATAGAAAAGCTAATTTAAAAAATGATTTGGAATTTATACATGGAACATGTATACACTTGGAGAGAGTAGAACGATTTCTCATGGAGCAGGTTGAACGTTTAATAGATTGTTCCACAGGGGTGGAAGGTCAGGTCAGGGGGGACTTTCATATGAAGAAAGAATGAAAAGACTCGGCTTGTACTCGCTAGAATTTAGAAGTTTGAGGGGGGATCTTATAGAAACGTACAAAATTCTTAAGGGGTTGGACAGGCTAGATGCAGGAAGATTGTTCCCGATGTTGGGGAAGTCCAGAACACGGGGTCACAGTTTAAGGATAAGATGGATGTCTTTTAGGACCGAGATGAGAATTTTTTTTTCACACAGAGAGCGGTGAATCTGTGGAATTCTCTGCCACAGAAGGTAGTTGAGGCCAGTTCATTGGCTATATTTAAGAGGGAGTTAGATGTGGCCCTTGTGGCTAAAGGGATCAGGGGGTATGGAGAGAAGGCAGGTACGGGATACTGAGTTGGATGATCAGCCATGATCATATTGAATGGCTGTTCAGGCTCGAAGGGCCGAATGGCCTACTCCTGCACCTATTGTCTATGTTTCTATGAACGAGGCCACATATCTCTGACCCTTCCCACACCTTGTATCCATCCAGGTGGATAAATTATTGTTGCTACTCCAACATAGCGGGACTGAATTCCACAGAAATCATTGGTATTTAGAGTTAGCAGGTCACAAAGGCGACTCCAATGCCACAGACCACATGACCAGATCTCCATTTTGGAATGATAAAGAGCCATTGAATGTTAGCACAGAAGGTGGCCTTGAAAACGTCAATGGCAACTCTGTGTGGAAGCCTTTGCTGTCAATTGCTTTTACACTCCATTAACGCTTGAGTTTTGAACGTTGGCAGGGAGAGGCAGTGCGTTTATTTTGAAGTAAATGGCTTCCCTCACAAAATCCCAGTGCGGCAAAGCCCTTTGTGAACGGCTCGCTGTTTCTTGTTTCAAAATGAATTTCAACCCTTCCTTTTAATGAATAAGATGCACAAAACCATTACAATTGACCAGTTGATACTTTAGACACCCTGCTTAGGTCACCCTTTATAACAATCTGCGCCATCCCACAGTAAACACTTTTTCAATATTTCATGATGCAAAATGGAGTGTGCGTGTGGGTCACGCAACAGTATCTCAGCGCGACCTGGGTGTCATGGTACACCAGTCATTGAAAGTAGGCATGCAGGTGCAGCAGGCAGTGAAGAAAGCCAATGGTATGTTAGCTTTCATAGCAAAAGGATTTGAGTATAGGAGCAGGGAGGTTCTACTTCAGTTGTACGGGGTGTTGGTGAGACCACACCTGGAGTATTGCGTACAGTTCTGGTCTCCAAATCTGAGGAAGGACATTATTGCCATAGAGGGAGTGCAGAGAAGGTTCACCAGACTGATTCCTGGGATGTCAGGACTGTCTTATGAACAAAGACTGCATAGACTAGCTTTATACTCTCTAGAATTTAGGAAATTGAGAGGGGATCTTATAGAAACGTACAAAATTCTTAAGGGGTTGGACAGGCTAGATGCAGGAAGATTGTTCCCGATGTTGGGGAAGTCCAGGACAAGGGGTCACAGCTTAAGGATAAGGGGGAAATCCTTAAGGACCGAGATGAGAAGGACTTTTTTCACACAGAGAGTGGTGGGTCTCTGGAACTCTCTGCCACAGAGGGTAGTTGAGGCCAGTTCATTGGCTATATTTAAGAGGGAGTTAGATGTGGCCCTTGTGGCTAAGGGGATCAGAGGGTATGGAGAGAAGGCAGGTACAGGATACTGAGTTGGATGATCAGCCATGATCATATTGAATGGCGGTGCAGGCTCGAAGGGCCGAATGGCCTACTCCTGCACCTAATTTCTATGTTTCCATGTTTCTATGTTTCTATCTTCAGACAAGAAACAAAAACGTCTTGAATAAAATCACCCAAGGTCATCAGAATGATGCTCCCTGCAGGCCTGTGAGAAGAAGGTAAGACAATTGATCAGTAAGTAAGTTTATTGGCCAAGTATTCACATACAAGGAATTTGCCTTGGTGCTCCGCCCACAAGTAACAACATGACATACAGTGATAGTTACGAATGACTCAGAAGGTCAAAAGGTCGTAAGGGATATGAGTAGAATTAGGCCATTCGGCCCATCAAGTCTACTCCACCAATCAATCATGGCTGATCTGTCTCTCCCACCTAACCTCATTCTCCTGCCTTCTCCCCATAACCCATGATACCCGCACTAATCAAGAATCTATCTATCTCTGCCTTAAAAATCTCCATAGCCATCTGTGGCAAATAATTCCACAGATTCACCACCCTCTGACTAAAGGAATTGCCCCTCATCTCCTTCCTAGAAGAACGTCCTTTATTTCTGAGGCTGTGACCTCTAGTCCTAGACTCTCCCACTAGTGGAAACATCCTCTCCACATCCACTCTATCCAAGCCTTTCACTATCCTGTATGATTCAATGAGGTCCCCCCTTCATGCCTTCCAATTTTGAGGATACTGCTTTTCTGATTGGAGGGGGTGCAATACCACCCAGCAGGTGCAAACCCGCAACTCGTGTGGGTTTGAGGCAACCAGAGATGGTTCTACACGCACCGGATCCAACTTCTTGAGTCAAGAACGTCCCCAGACTGGGCAGGCATATTCGGCTGCTGAATGGCACAGTGCAAGGGCAGTACTCCGGGTGATCCCCATCTAGAGTTGGCCAGCTTTCTCCGGATGTTCTTTCTGGCTCCTATCTTTGCTGTTGTCTTGCTAACACGGTCTTTGTAGCCTAAGGGCCTGTCCCACTTGGCGAGTTTTGCCGGCATCATTGAGTGATGTAACAGGTCACCAAAAAATACACGATGTATGATGCGCGGTGCTTATTTGTATACGGGGAGAAGGCAGGCACGGGGTACTGATTGAGGATGATCAGCCATGATCACATTGAATGGCGGTGCTGGCTCAAAGGGCCAAATGGCCTACTCCTGTGCCTATTTTCTATGTTTCTATGACCAGCGATCCTCACATACTAACACTATCCTACACACACTAGGGACAAATTACAATTTGACCAAGCCAATTAACCTACAAACCTGTAGGTCTTTGGAATGTGGGAGGAAGTTGAAGCACCTGGAGAAAACTCACGCAAGTCACAGGGAGAACGTACAAACTCCGTACAGACAAAGGGTGGTGGGTGTACGGAACGAGCTGCCAGAGGAGGTAGTTGAGGCAGGGACTATCCCAACATTTAAGAAACAGTCAGACAGGTACATGGATAGGACAGGTTTGGATGGATATGGACCAAACGCTGGCAGGTGGGACTGGTGTAGCTGGGACAAGTTGGGCCGAAGGGCCTGTTTCCATCATTCTGGGCTCTGTGACACTATGACAGCACCTGAGATCAGGATGGAGCCCGGGTCTCTGGCATTGCACCACAGTGCTGGCTCAGTACACGGGACGAGAAACGAAATGAGCAAAGGGAGACAAAATTGTTGGAGAAACTCAGCGGGTGAGGCAGTATCTATGTAGCGAAGGAATAGGTGACGTTTCGGGTCGAGACCCTTCTTCTCGAAGGAATAGGCGACATTTCGGGTCGAGACCCTTCCGGGTCTCGACCAGAAATGTCACCTATTCCTTCGCTCGAACGATGCTGCCTCACCCGCTGTGTTTCTCCAGCATTTTGTGTCTACCTTCAATTTTCCCAACATCTGCAGTTCTTTCTTAAACGAAATAAGCAAAGTTAAACAAGATGTGCCTGCACTTTGAGACAACACAAATCCACAGTAGGTCAGTGAGACCTTGTAAAGAACAGGAGCGTCTCGGCATAAAGATCAACATTGCAGGAAATAGTCTCTTACACATGTCGAGTATCCTTGTAATTTAATAGCTCTGACAAATCCTTGCATTAACTAAGATAAATTCGGGATCGCAAACCGTCTACAGCTCGGTCTTTGGCATTGATAGATCTGCTGGCGAATTTGGTTGGAATTTTCCTGCAGAGTCACTTCATCTTGATTTAAGTGCAGATAAAAGCGTCGCTCGGTTCACACCGAGAGGACATCGCTTGGTCTGAGCCGGTGAAATAGTTAAGGGCCTGTCCCACTTGCGTGACTTTTTCGGCGACTGCCCGCACCCGTCATAGGCCGTTGCGTACGTCCCCGAAATGTTTGAAAATCCAGCGGCGACCAGAAAAACGCCACGACTCTTTGGGCGACTGAGGAGACGACTTACGACCATACAGGCGACACCGCTGCGAACATGTGGGTCGTGAGTAGTCGCCCAAAGATTCGCACCTTGTTCTGGTCGCCGTTGGATTTTCAACAGTTCAACATTTTCGGCGACCTGCAACGACCTATGACGGGCGCCCGCAGTCGCCGAAAAAGTTGCGTAAGTGGGACTGGCCCTTTTGTTTCGTTTCTCGTCGTGTGACAGCTTTTGGAAAGTCAGTGGGAAAAGAAGACATGATTGCAATCGAGCCGTCCACAGTGTACAGATGAATGAATGAATACGTTTATTGGCCAAGTATTCACATACAAGGAATTTGCCTTGGTGCTCCACCCGGGCAAAGTGACAACATGACATAGAGTGACAGTTAGGAATGACACATAAAACATTAAACATTAATCATCTCCATCATCGTTGAAAACATTAGCGGCGCAGTGGCGCTGGTTTCCGACGGGAACGGTGACGGACGCACCACATATCTCCGTCCTCCAGTTCCTGCGGACTTCCGCCGCTGGAAGTATAGGATTTTGGTGTGTGTGTGTGCTTTATCATCATTCCTTACAATGCCGTGTACGACAGTGATCGCAATTTGTACTGAAGTGTGGATGGCTGTTGGCTCGCTAGGAGCTCATCCGCCCTTTGACAGGTCTTGTTTATGGTCCTGCTGGGGGGTCCACAGCCCCCTCCTCACCCGGCAAACCAGGTGGGGGAGACGGTTTAGTCGCCGACTATCTGACCATGGAGCAGGTAGTATGGGGTTACATGGTACCCGTGGAGGGGGGAACTCCACCCGACCTGACCTGAGCAGATACATCATGATACAGGGAATAATGTTTAGTGCAAGGTTAGGTCCAGTAAAGTCCGATCAAAGATAGTCCGATGGTCTCCAATGTGGGAGAATGTAGTTCAGCGCTGCTCTCTGGTTGTGGTCGGATGGTTCAGTTGCCTGATAACAGCTGGGAAAAACTGTCCCTGAATCTGGAGGTGTGCGTTTTCACACTTCTGTACCTCTTGCCTGATGGTAGAGGGGAGAAGAGGGAGTGGCCTGGTTTGACTGGTCCTTGATGATGCTGCTGGCCTTGCTGAGGCAGCGTGAGATGTAAATGGACTAAATGGAAGGGAGGCTGGTTTAAGAATAGCAGGTGAACCCCCCCTCCCCTCCCCCTTCCACCGAACTCAGTGAACTGCCTGAAATGTCCATCCTCACCCTCACCGTTCCAATGCTTAGCCTTGGACGCTGCCGGGGATAGAATGTGTAGGAAGGAACTGCAGATGCTGGTTTAAACCAAAGATAGACACAAAACGCTGGAGATAACTCAGCGGGACAGGCAGCATCTCTGGAGAGAAGGACTAGGTGACGTTTTGGGCCAAGACCCTTCTTCAGACTGAGAGTCAGGGGAGAGGGAAACCAGAGATATAGATGGTGATACGGAGAGATAGAGAACAAATGAATGAGAGATGCATCACCGTCAATATTTCCCTTTCCCCTGACGCTCAGTGTGAAGAAGAATCTCAACCCGAAACGCCAATTATTCCGTTTCTCCATGATGCTGTCTGACCCGCTAAGTTTCACTAGCTTTTAGTTGCATAGATTGTTGCTGGGTAGTTGGATCAGCAGGCCTAGAGAACACTAATGGCCCTGTCCCACGGTACGAGTTCATTCCAAGAGCTCTCCCGAGTTTTAAAAAAATCAAACTCGTGGTAAGCACGGAGAATGAACGTAGCGGGTACGTCGGAGCTCGGGGACGTCTCTTAGCGGCTCGTAATGCTAACGGCAGGTACTCGGGAAGACTCGCTAAAGGCAGGTACTCGGGAAGACTCGTGAAGATTTTTCAACATGTTGAAAGATGTCCACGAGAGCCCCAAGTACCGACGAGCGGTCGTTACCGTAAATCTCCGAGTTCGAATCAGGGCAAACTCGGGAGAGCTCTTGGAATGAACTCGTACTGTGGGACAGGGCCATAATACAGGTTGGGACTCTTCTTCAGATTAGGGTATCTTGGCACCATGTTCGACACAGACTTTGATTATGTTTAGGTTGTTATTGTCACCTGTACTGAGGTACAGTGTCAATCTTTGTTTTGCATACTATCCAAACCGATCAGATAATACTATATACGTAATACAATCCAGTCCAACAGGTAGAGCAAGGGGGAAGATACAGAGTGCAGAATGTAGCTCTCAGCATTGTAGCGCATCAGTTCCACAGACAAAGTCCAATGTGTACAATGGTTTACACTATCCCCATGATTCTTTGATGTCTACATGGATTTGCTGTACGAGGGAATATTAACTACATTAGGTCTGTTTTCTCTGGAGTTTTGGTTTTCAGTTTTTGGTTTAAATTTAGAAATACAGGATCTTAAATTTAGGAAGCAGGCCCTTCCGCTCACCGGATCTGCGTTGACCAGCCTTTACCCCATATATTAACCCAGGTGGGACAATTTACAATGATACCAAGCCAATTAACCTACAAACCTGTACGTCTTTGGAGCGTGGGAGGAGACCGGAGAAAGCCCACGCGGGTCTCGGGGAGAACCGCACAAACTCCGCACAGACAGCACCCGTAGTAAGGGTCAAACCCGGGTCTCTGGCCCTGTAAGGCAGCGACTCTACCGCTGCACCACCCTGCTGCCCTATAGAAGCGAGCGTTTAGGAAGATAAATGGCCTTTATTATTAGCGATTTGAGTAGAGATTAATATTTATGGCCTATTGCAATTATACAGGGTCTTGGTGAGTCCACACCTGGACTACTCTGCACAGTTTTGCTCGTCAACTAAAAAAGACTCCACTTGCTAGAGGAGGAATACGATGAAGATTTATTAGATTGGTTCTGAAGACGGTGAGCTTGTATTAAACCAGATTGATTAGCCTTATCTTGTAATCTCAAGAGTCAAGTGCTGCTGAAATCAGTACAATTCGTAAAGGGCTCGACAGACTAGATACAAGCGGAATGTTTTCACTGGCTGAAAAAAATCTCAGAATAAGGGTTAGGCCAGTCACGCTGAGATGATGAGAAATTACTTCTCACTGATGGCAGGGAATGTTTGTAGGCTGTGGGCACTCAGCCATGGAGTCCCAACCAGAGACATCACCCATCCATGTTCTCCAGGGATACTGCCTGACCCGCTGAGTTAAGGGTCTGTCCCACCAGCATGCAACTCTATGCGATTAGCGTGACCTAACGTGGTCGCTTGAGCCGTCTGGCATCGCGGGGCCGGTCCCACTTCGATCGCCGGAGCCTTGCGGAATTGTGCGTAGTTCGTCCCGAGTTCGTCCCGACACCGCGCGGGGCTCCGAAAAACTGACTATGTCCAAAAATTCCGCGCGGCAACGGCTTGTCGGCTCGCAGTCGCCTCGACCTTTACACACCGCCCCGACATCGTGCCTCCGTGAACCTATCTGTAGGTGCCTCCGTGACCCTCTATGTGTGTGGCTCCGTGGCCCTCTGTGTGTGTGTGCCTCGGTGCCCCTCTCTGTGTGCCCCTCTCTGTCCTGGCGAACTTACCTTAGACTTCGCTCCAAGTTCGCCTCACTTTGCGCCGCGTTGCGCCACTCACCCGACCTCTGCGCGGCCCCTACTGCCGGTTTGGTTGCGCTTGCCGCATGCAGGTGCATGCTGGTGGGAACAGCCCTGTACAGGGGATCACCCGACCTCCGCGCGGCCCCCGCTTCTAGTTTGATCGCGTTCATCGCATAGAGTCGGATAGGGACAGGCCCTTTACTCCAGCAATTTGTGTCGTTCCCAGCCATTGAGTTGATTCAGAATAGATATTGGTAGATCACTGTACATTTGGTGATCAAGGATAGACACTAGGTACTGGACTCACCCAGTGGGCCAGGCAGCATCTATGGAGTAAAGGACGGGCGACGTTTCGGGTTGGGGCCCTTCTTCACAAAGAAGGGTCCTGACCTGAAACGTCACCCATCCTTTGTCTCCAGGGATGCAGCCTGACCTGTTGGGTTACTCCAGCACTTTTTTGCCTGTCTGTGGTAAAAAGCAACATCTGCAGTTCCATGTTTTCTACATTAAGGGATCAAGGGTGGGAGGAAAATGCAGGGAAATAATTGGGAGGGGAAGACCAGCCTTGATCTTGATGAAGGGTAGAATAGGCTTGGAGGGCCAAAAGGCCCATGTCCCCTCTTTCCTATTTCATTTCTCCACCCCCCCCCCACCCCCCTCTCGAACTGAAACACAGTTGTCCACGGCCAAGGTTAAATAATAAAATCATAAGTGATAGGAGTAGAATTAGGCCATTCGGCCCATCGGGTCTATTCACCATTCAACCATGACTGACCTATCTTTCCCTCCTAACCCCATTCTCCTGCTTTCTCCCCATAACCCCTGACACCTGTACTAATCACAAATCTATCCATCTCTGCCTTAAAAATATCCACTGACTTGGCCTCCACAGTCTTCTGTGGCAAAGAATTCCACAGATTCACCACCCTCTGACTAAAGAAATTCCTCCTCATCACCTTCCCAAAAGAACGTCCTGTAATTCTGAGGCTTCGACCTCTAGTCCTAGACTCTCCCACTAGTGGAAACATCCTCTCCACATCCACTCTATCCAGGCCTTCCACTATTCGGTACATTTCAATGAGGGGTCCCCTCATCCTTCTAAACTCCAGCGAGTACAGGCCCAGTGTCGACAAACGCTCATCATATGTTAATCCACTCATTCCTGGGAAAACAAGTGCTGGAAAGCCTTGGAACTGGAGTGGGCATAGCTTTCTGATGGTGTTAGACGAGACCTTAAACAGCTTAATTGTCACCTCCTTGTTCAAATACTGTATTTGACATTAATCTTATTAATATGAAATCAAGCTCATCATTTTCAGTACCTACACATCAATGCCTCTGTCTGTGTCTCGGCAATGATCCACCTTCAACATAAACCATGGGTAATTGCAAGAGAGGAATAATATAGGAATATTAATAGTGTGACATTTTAAAATAAATCTTGTTGCTACAGAAAGAGTTCACCAAGGACATGTCGTGTAAAACCTGCTTGGGAACGATTTAATGAAGCAAAGAGTGAAAAACAAATCTGGATTAAAGGCTGTTATCTATAGCGTTCTTTTTGGAAGGAGATGAGGAGGAATTTCTTCATTCAGGGGGTGGTGAATCTGTGGGATCCTTTGCCACAGAAGGCTGTGGAGGCCAAGTCAGTGGATATTCTTAAGGCAGAGGTAGATAGATTCTTGATTAGTGCGGGTGTCAGAGGTTAAGGGGAGAAGGCAGGAGAATGGGGTTAGGAGGGAGAGATAGATTGAATGGCGGTGTAGATTTGATGGGCCGAGTGGCCTAATTCTACTCCCATTCCTAATGATAAGGAGAGGTTGGACAAAATTGGACTGTTTTCTCTGGATTGTCATAGGCTGCGAGGAGACCGGTGGATAGACTGGGGGGCATAATGGCGCAGCGGTAGAGTTGCTACATTGCAGCGCCGGAGACACGGGTTCAATCCTGACTACGGGCGCTGTCTGTACGGAGTTTGTACGTTCTCCCTGTGACCTGTTTGGTTTTCTCCGGGTGCTCCGGTTTCCTCCCACGCACTCCAAAGACGTGCGGGTTTGTAGGCTGTTTAGAAAGGAACTGAAGATACCGGTCTAAACTGAAGATAAACACAAAATGCTGGAGTAACTCAGCGGGACAAGCAGCGTCTCTGGAGGGAAGGAATGGGTGACGTTTTGGGTCGAGACCCTTCTTCACACCTTGCATTCGGGATAGGGTTAGTCTGAAGAAGGGTCTCGACGTGAAACATCATCCATTCTTTCTCTCCAGAGATGCTGCCTGTCTCGCTGAGTTTCTCCATCATTTTTTGTCTACCTTCCGCTATCTAACTCTCTCTTGAAAACATCCGGTGAATTGTCCTCCACTGCCCTCTGAGGCAGAGAATTCCACAGATTCACAACTCTGGGTGAAAAAGTTTTTCCTACAAGAATTATTGATAAAAATTCCTAATGATAGATGGGAAAAAAATTATTATATGTAAATAAATAGAAACATAGAAACATAGAGAAATAGGTGCAGGAGTAGGCCATTCGGCCCTTCAAGCCTGCACCACCATTCAATGTGATCATGGCTGATCATCCAACTCAGTATCCCGTACCTGCCTTCTCTCCATACCCCCTGATCCCTTTAGCCACAAGTGCCACATCTAACGCCCTCTTAAATATAGCCAATGAACTGTTCAATTAATGTAAGACATAACCTAATTCAATTAAAAATTTTACATAGATTATATTATTCTAAAACTAGATATTCTCAAATGTTTCCCCCATCTGTGACAAATGTTTAACTCAAAATGCCACTATAGCACATTCCTTTGTCTCTTGTATAAAACTGTATAAATTTTGGAATGAAATTTTTGGAATTTTTACAAAACTATTTAACACAAAATTGAACCCCATACAGAACTGATTATCTTTGGATCAATGGAAGAGGGAAGTAAACTAACTATATTCCAAGAAGCTTTTCTTAATTACGGTCTAATAACAGCAAAAAAACGTATACTCAAATTCTGGAAAAACGCAACCACGCCAACGTTCAAAATGTGTATTTCAAACATGTTGGAAACGCTACATCTTGAAGAAATGAGATTTCTCCTACTAGGCAAAGTAGACCAATTCTCAAAGACTTGGTCTCCTTTTATCAACTTTTTGCAAGCATATGGTGCAACATAACATAACCTTAGAAATTAAGGGTACGGAGAGGGTATGGAGAGAAGGCAGGTACGGGATACTGAGTTGGATGATCAACCATGATCATATTGAATGGTGGTGCAGGCTCGTAGGGCCGAATGGCCTACTCCTGCACCTAATTTCTATGTTTCTATTAAGTGGTTTAGGACCGGGTGACGGATGGACAAAAATACGAAATAGGTAGATCTCTCCTAATCTCTCTTTGCTTTACTTTCTCCTTCTATTTCAATCTTTTCAGCTTCTCTTCTGTGTCCTTTATTTCTTTTGCTATCTGTTCCTACTCGCTTGTCTATCTATTCCGACACACTTTATTTATTTTTTCTTCCACTGTTCTTTTATTATTAAATCAAAAATTTTTTTTCCTCATCTCCGTTCTATCTGGGGAATGAAGGGATGTGGATTATGTGCTGGCATCATGTTGAGCACTGATATTGTGGACCAAAGAGCCTGTTCCAGTGCTGGACTGTTGTATGCTTTGTGCTCCATTTACTTGCAATGGGCCTATAGCCTTGACATTTTTTGTGGCCATCTAGATGCCTCCCGTGGGTTGTGAGCGTGTCCGCAGTGTCTGTGTCAAACAAATCCCCCTTCAGACTTCCTCTAAACCTTGCACCTCTCACCATACGTCCTATATACGAACATCGGAGCAGAATGAGGCCATTCGGCCCATCGAGCTAGATAGGGCTCTTAAAAATAGCGGAGTCAGGGGACATGAGGAGAAGGCAGGAACGGGGTACTGATTGAGGATGATCAGAACCAGGGTCCACAGTTTAAGAATAACATGTAAGTCATTTAGAACGGAGACGAGGAAACACTTTTTCTCACAGAGAGTGGTGAGTCTGTGGAATTCTCTGCCTCAGAGGGTGGTGGAGGCAGGTTCTCTGGATGCTTTCAAGAGAGAGCTAGATAGGGCTCTTAAAGATAGCGGAGTCACAGGGGATATGGGGAGAAGGCAGGAACGGGGTACTGATTGGGGATGATCAGCCATGATCACATTGAATGGCGGTGCTGGCTCGAAGGGCCGAATGGCCTCCTCCTGCACCTATTGTCTATTGTCTATCGTCTATTGTCTATCGTCTATCTATTCTTCCCTCTCAACCCCGTTCTCCTGCCTGTATGGTGCAGGGGGCAAAGTTTAAAGGAGATGCGTGGTGCGCGTTTTTCCGCGCGTGGTGCCAGGAACGCGCTGCCAGGGGCGGCGGTGGAGGCAGATACCATAGTGGCAATTAAGAGGCTTTTAGATAAGCGCATGGATATGCAGGGAATGGAGGGAAATGGATTATGCTGAGACAGATGAGATTAGAATATCTTGAGATCATGTCCATTTGCTAATCAGGGATCAGGCCTGTGATAAAACTCTGTGCAGGAAGGAACTGCAGATGCTGTTTTACATTGAAGATAGATACAAAATCTTTGTCGACCCTGACTAGTGAACAGGCTGCCGGTCTGAGCTGCAGGAGGCCTGGCCACATGGCATAGAACTTTGTGTATTGTTAACTATATTTGTCATTTAATGTTGTATTGGGACGGATAAGGGCTGACCTGAGGGTTTTCATGTATTTTGTTTCAGGGTTATCTCTATTTAGGCAGGTTTAGAGACTCCGGTTCGACGGTCCATTGCGAGGCTGGCTGGAGCACTGTTATATTTGTTTGTTAGTCGATTCTTGTCCCTGACTGTGTTGTTTGACTCAGGTTCGGGTTTTTGTCTTCTTTTAACTAAATTAAAAACTATTGTTCTTAAACTTGAACCTGGTTCTTGATTATGTTACGTGGCTCTGAGGTACCTGCCTTCGGGAGTCGTAACAAAACAGGACAGGTGACAATAAGCACGCCATTGAACCGTTGAAATGCGGTTCCTGTGCTGCACTGCTCTATGTTCTGTGTGCTATGTTGGCCTCTCTCCAACCTAATCTAATCTGTTCCTCTAATTCTGTAACTCTTGGCTCATCTTGATTTCTGATATAATGTCCTCCACAAATGGTGGCCATAAGTTCGGCTGCTTAGACCCTAAACCTGTGAATTCTGTGCTAAAAAATGTCCCCCTCTCATTACTCCATGCAAGCATTTCTGAACACTTATCTATTTGACCAAGTGCATCCTTAGAGACCCGGGTTCGATCCTGACTACGGGCGCTGTCTGTACGGAGCTTGTTCGTTCTCTCCGTGGGCTGCATGGGTTTTCTCCGAGATCTTCGGTTTCCTCCCACACTCCAAAGACGTGCAGGCTGGCAGGTTCATTAGCTTGGTGTAAATGTAAATTTGTGCCAAGTGTGTGTGGGGTACCGCTGGTCCGAGCGGACCCGGTGGACCGAAGGGCCTGTTTCCGCGCTGTATCTCTGAACTAAACGAAAAAAAATCTGTCTTTGTTTCTCTCTATCTGACATTTTGCTTTGACGGTTTGTCCTGCGTAACGCTTGAGTCTTGACAAAAGTGCTGGAGAAACTCAGCGGGTGCAGCAGCATCTATGGAGCGAAGGAAATAGGTAACCTTTGGGTTTCGGGCCGAAACGTTGCCCATTTCCTTCGCTCTATAGATGCTGCTGCACCCGCTGAGTTTCTCCAGCATCTTTGTCTACCTTCGATTTTCCAGCATCTGCAGTTCCTTCTTAAACACTCGATTCTATTCTCTTGCTGCACTGCAAGAGATACAGAAATGAACGTTGCTGTTGTGGTTTCCACGCCAAATGATCGAAGAAATGAAAGAGTAAGCAAACTTCCGATAAATATCTTGCTGGCTGCTCACAAAGCCCTTTTGATGGGCCTGAGTGAATTATACTCAGGTGCTTAAACTGCGTGTTACAGTTTCATCCTCATTAAAATTCAATATAAAACACGGCTAAATTTCTGAGGTGATTCATAGAACATAATGATAAACATGAGGAATGATGAGTCAAGTCTTCGAAAATTGCAATGGAACAATTTTTTGCTGTTAGTGGCTGTTACCGGGAGAGTGTCGTTCCCCACGGACTATTGGTATAGATTCGCAAACTGATCTTTTTATCTCATAAACTTGCAGGGCCATTATTACTCTTATATTGCAGAACAAAAACTCTGATATATAAAACGCTATAACCTGTCACAAAGCTTGAGAGTAATTGTCTGGCACCGCTGTTAAACGGACACAGTTCCCTTCGACGATCAGAGATCGGGCACGTTTGAATGCCACTACATTTATTTATATATATATATATTCTCGACAGCAACACAAATTTATATTTAGAGTCATAGCGTGGAAGCAGGCCCTTCGACCCTTCTTGCCCAAGATGTCCGCATCTATGCTAGTCCCCCCTTGTCCATGTTTGACCCATACCTATCCAAACCTCTCCTATCCATGTATCTGTCCATGTGCCTTTTAAATAGTGTTATAGTACTGTGCCTCCTATAGTTTTGTTCAGAGATACAGTGTGGAAACAGGCCCTTCAGCCCACCGGGTCCAAGCCGACCAGCGATCACCCGCATACTAGTCCGGTCCTGTACACTCGGAACAATATATAGATGCCACAAACCTGCGCGTCTTTGGAAAGTGGGAGGAAACCGGAGCACCCGGAGAAAACCTATGCGGTCCCTGGGAGAACATACAAACTCCGTACAGACAGCAACTCTACCGCTGCGCCACCATGATGCCACTGTGCTGTACATTCCCCTGGCAACTCATATCATAGATCCACCTCCTGTGTGGAACTAACTGTGTGGAGAAGTCAGTGTTCATACCGCTGGGGTGTAAACTCCCTCCAAGCAGAGTCAGGCGTGAGGACTGAAGGTGAGGAGAGACACAAAATGGAAAAGGAACCATAAAGTGTTGAGCTAATTATTGGGCCAGGAAGAGTTTAGTGTAGAGATACAGCGCGGTTAAAAAAAGGCCCTTCGGCCCACCGAGTCCATGCCTGTTAAAGAAGGAACTGCAGATGCTGGAGAATCGAGGGTTACACAAAAAGGTGGAGAAACTCAGCGGGTGCAGCAGCATCTAAGGAGCGAAGGAGATAGGCGACGTTTCGGGTCGAGACCCTTCTTCAGACTCTGGAGACCATGGATAGGTGATGTTTCTGGTCCGGACCCTTCTTCAGACCGTACATGACCACAACGATACTTCAGTACGTGTGTGTAAGATTAAATTACCCGGCGGCAGTCCACAGGAGTCTGACGCCATCTCTCATCCTTCAAGTTTCAACGTTCTTAAAGGTGTAGATGTTGGCCAGTTGCCCCAGTGGCGGCACTGGGTTGGAGTGCGGAAGGGAACTGCAGGTGCTGGTGGATACCAAAAGCAGACACCAAGTGCTGGGGTAACTCGGTGGGTCTAGGCAGCATCTCCGGAGATAAGGGATGGATGACGTTTTGGGTCAAGAGGGGCCCAGTATCCACCAACGTCACCGACTCCCTCCCACCCTCCTCTCAGGTTCCCTGAACTGATGCTTAATTTTGAGGCTCAGAGAGTCACAGAGTGATACAGCGTGGAAACAGGCCCTTCAGCCCAACTTGCCCTTGCATTTGGCCCATTCCCCTCCAAACCAAGACCGGAATGAGACTGAAGAAGGGTCTCGACCCGAAACGTCACCCATCCCTTATCTGCAGAGGTGGTGTCTAACCCGCTGAGTTACTTTGTGTCTATACTGAATGGGAGTTGCAGGGATCGGCATGGCCTGGCAATGTTGGCGATATCCTTCATCGCCGCTCCGTGCCGCTCCACCGCGTCCGATCCGAGCACCCGTCCGACCTCTGTGCGGCCTCCGGCGGCGTCCGATCGGGAATCTATTCCCTGGGAATGGTTGGTTGCCGGCTATTCCATTCAGAGCCGTTGGTCACAGTGAAGTTGTGATAGGAGTAGAATCAGGCCATTCGGCCCATCAGGCCACAGTTTAAGAATAAGGAGTAAGCCATTTAGAACGGAGACGAGGAAACACTTTTTCTCACAGAGAGTTGTCGGTTTCGTCAGTGATCTGAGATCGTCGGTGCAGGAGTAGGCCATTCGGCCCTTCGAGCCTGCACCGCCATTCAATATGATCATGGCTGATCATCCAACTCAGTATCCCGTACCTGCCTTCTCTCCATACCCCCTGATCCCTTTAGCCACAAGTGCCACATCTAATGCCCTCTTAAATATAGCCAATGAACTGGCCTCAACTACCTTCTGTGGCAGAGAATTCCAGAGACTCACCACTCTCTGTGTAAAGAATGTTTTCCTCATCTCGGTCCTAAAGGAATTCCCCCTTATCCTTAGACTGTGACCCCTTGTTCTGGAGTCCCCCAACATTGGGAACAATCTTCCAGCATCTAGCTTGTCCAACCCCTTGAGAATTTTGTAAGTTTCTATAAGATCCCCCCTCAATCTTCTAAATTCCAGCGAGTACAAGCCGAGTCTATCCAGTCTTTCCTCATATGAAAGTCCTGACATCCCAGGAATTAGTCTGGTGAACCTTTTCTGTACCCCCTCTATGGCAAGAATGTTTTTCCTCAGATATGGAGACCAAAACTGTACGCAATACTCCAGGTGTGGCCTCACCAAGACCCTGTACAACTGCAGTAGAACCTCCCTGCTCCTATACTCAAATCCTTTTGTTATGAATGCTAACATACCATTTGCTTTCTTCACTGCCTGCTGCACCTGCATGCCTACCTTCAATGACTGTTGCACCATGACACCCAGGTCTCGTTGCATCTCCCCTTTTCCTAATCTCCCACCATTCAGATAATAGTCTACCCTCATGTTTTTGCCACCAAAGTGGATAACCTCAGATTTATCCACATTTACCCACATTACACTCCAAAGACGTACAGGTTTGTAGGTTAATTGGCTTGGTGTAAATGTAAAAGTTGTCCCCAGTGGGTGTAGGATGGTGTTAATGTGCGGGGATCGTTAGTTGGCGCGGACCCGGTGGGCCGAAGGGTCTGTTTCCACGCTGTATCTCGAAACTAAACGAATAAAACTAAACATAGGTACAAACCCCGGTTAGGGCGTAAGGCAAGGAAACAGCTGGCGGAGTGTATATGCAAGAGCTGCCAGGCGTTGGTGCCATTTTATACTCCCAGCTACATCTGGCCATGAAGGGTCATTGCAGTGGTCACCTCCATTCCTGTCGACCCGCGAACCGTCGCCCCTCTCCTCGCCCGGCCACCTTCACCCCTCGCTCCCCAAGGGCACTTCCCACAGCCCACCTTGGGCAAGACCCCTACCAGTTCTCAGCTCTTAACATCATAAGGATAGGAGTAGGATTAGGCCATTCGGCCCTTCAAGCCTACTCCGCCATTTAATCATGGCTGATCTATCTCTCCCTCCCAACCCCATTCTCCTGCCTTCTCCCCATAAACCCTGACACCCGTACCAATCAAAATTCTGCCCAAAATATATCCATTGACTTGGCCTCCACAGCCGTCTATGGCAAAGAATTCCACAGGTTCACCACCGTTCTTCCGGCCGTCGCTTGTCCAGCCTCCACCACCGTCACCAACTCCTCCCCACCCTCCTATCTGGTTCCTTGAACTGATGCTTCATATTCAGGCTCAGAGAGTCATAGAATGACACAGCGTGGAAACAGGCCCTTCAGCCCAACTTGCCCACACTGGCCAACGCGTCCCAGCTACACCAGTCCCACCTGCCCGCGTTTGGCCCATATCCCTCCAAACCCGTCCTATCCATGAACCTGTCTAACTGTTTCTTAAACGTTGGGATAGTCCCGGCCTCAACTGCCTCCCCTGGCAGCTCGATGCATACACCCATCACCCTCTGTGGGAAAATACTTAACGTGATGCATAAGTGAACATGAAATAATGCATATGACTACCTAGTCACTTAAGTGTTAAAGAAGGAACTGCAGATGCTGGAGAATCGAGGGTTACACAAAAAGCTGGAGAAACTCAGCGGGTGCAGCAGCATCTAAGGAGCGAAGGAGATAGGCGACGTTCCGGGTCGAGACCCTTCTTCAGACTCAAGTGTACCGCACCCCATGTCCCAACCCGAAAACAAACCTTGCATTCGATTGCAGGAAGAAGGGTCTCGACCCGAAACATCGCCAATTCCTTCTCTCCAGAGATGCTGCCTCACCCACTGAGTTTCTCCAGCATTCCGTGTCTACCTTGCACTAGATTTGATGTCCTTCAGAAAGTATATAAAAAAAGAAAAAGTCAATTAATACCATATTTCAAGTAGATGGGGCTGAGGACAAAATAACTGATAACTCAATTCAGCTTGACATGGGCAATTTATGAAGGAGAGACAGTCCCAAGGCTAAGCGATCGTACTGACACACGCTCTCACGAGGGTTTCCTGGCAGGCAGGCAGGCAGATAATTGTAGCTACTGTTATGAAGCGTCCTGCAAGAGGAAAGGTCAACTCCACAGCAGTGATACTGGGCGCACCAGCTACTGGAACTGTCACACAGGCGATATGGGAAGAGGGCAGGAACGGGGTACTAATTGTGGATGATCACATTAGTGGCGGTGCAGGCTCGAAGGTTCTTGGTTCTTGGTTACTTGGTCCTCCAAAATATTCCAACTGGAATTTAAACTGGAGGTGGTGAAGGGAGGGGTTTAGCCAGAGAGGGTTATTGGGAAGAAAGTGCCACTTTAAATTTAGTTGCATCTGGCTGGGCAACCGTGGCTTGGTGGAGATTATTCCATGCTTTAATAGTGCGTGGGAAGAACGAATTGCTGTACACATCTGTCTTTGAGGCTGGGACCACAAATTCAATCGAATGCCCTCATCTGCTCCTAATTGGTTTGGGGTTGGTGTAGGTCTTGTGATCTATGTCTAGCTGACCATTTAACATTTTGTAAAAACAGGTCAAACGGTGAGCTTCACGTCTGTCTTGGAGAGGGTTCCACCCCGCCCAGAGAATTCAGAAGTTTGGTGACACTCGCTTCTCTCTCTTGTAGGTGTTAGTAACAGAAGGTAGAAGGGCCGAATAGCCTACTCCTGCACCTATTGTCTATTGTCTATTGTCTACTGTCTACTGCAGGTGCTGGTTCACTTCTTCTTCCGTGTTACAAGTGTTGACCTCGCTGTCATCGCCCGTCATTAGCTCGGGATACGTCCAGTTCCCCAGCCCCGTGACGTGGACGCTTCTACTATGGGGCCGCTGGTTTACTAAAGAAGGCACAGAGGGGGAGGCACCCGGAGCAACCCCACGGTGGTCACAGGGAAAACTTGCAAACTCCGCACAGACACCCCCCCCCCCCCTTAGGCAGGATCGAACCGGGGTCCCTGGCGCTGTCAGGCAGTACCTCTACCGCTGCACCACCGTGCCAACCCCATTGCACTTATTGTGCTTGGGTTTGTGTGGGTTTGTATTTGTGTTTCGTGTTATCTGATCAGTTCGGATTGCATGCGAAGCAAAGCTTTTAAACTGAGGGTTCACAAAATAATGGAGAAACTCAGCGGGTGCAACAGCATCTATGGAGCGAAGGAGATAGGCAACGTTTTGTCCCGAAACCCTTCTTCCTAGCTGCACCCACTGAGTTTCTCCAGCACTATGTGTACACTCGATTTCTCCAGCATCTGCAGTTCCTTCTTTACATGGACCTCAGTTCATGTAAACCTAAATGTTACTGGAGTCTCCTACTGAGGGGGAACCTCATTGAAACTTACCGAATATTGAAAGGCTTGGATAGAGTGGATGTGGAGGAGATGTTTCTACCAGTGGGAGAGTCTAGGTCCAGGGGCCAGAGCCTCAGAATAAAAGGACCTACCTTTATAAAGGAGATGGGGAGGAATATCTTTAGTCGGAGGGCGGTGAATCCGTGGAATTCATTCCCATAGACGGCTGTTGAGGCCAAGAGATTGACAGATTTTTTGATTAGTACGGGTGTCAGGGGTTACGGGGAGAAGGCAGGAGAATGGGGTTGTGAGGCAGAGATAGATCAGCCATGATTGAGTTGCGGAGTAGACTGGATGGGGCGAATGGCCTAATACTGCTCCCGTCACTTATGAACTAATGAAGAGCAACATGACTGCGTTTACTTTAGTGTGGAGATACAGCGTGGCAACAGACCCTTCGGCCCACCGAGTCCGCGCCGACCAGCGATCCACGCACACTAACACTATCCTACACACAGGGCAAATTATAATTATACCAAGCCAATTAACCTACAAACCTGAGTGTGGGAGGAACCGGAGATCCCGGGAAAGAGGGAGAAAGCAGGGACTACCTGAAATTGGAGACGTCAATGTTCATACCGCTGGGGTGTAAACTACTCCATGGCCAGAGTGAGTCCCACCGCAAATTGGAAGAGCAGCACCTCATATTTCACTTGGGTAGTTTACACCCCAGCGGTATGAACATTGACTTCTCAAATTTCAGGTAGTCCTTGCTTTCTCCCTCCTTCCCCTCCCCTTCCCAGCTCTCCCACAGACCACTGTCTCCGCCTCTTCCTTTCTTCTTCCCGCCTCCCCCACCCTCACATCAGTCTGAAGAAGGGTCTCGACCCGAAACGTCACCTATTTCTTCGCTCCATAGACGCTGCCTCACCCGCTGAGTTGCTCCAGCATTTTGTCTACCTGATGGGAAAAAGATGATCTAACGTTTAAATAATATTGCTTTAAAAAGAAGAAATGAATATGAAAATATGAAAATACCTACAAATATTTAAGCCATTCATTTATATATTCTGCCTGATGCTGGATATTAGTACAAAGTATGACAGAGAAATTGTAACATAAATATCATGTCAATATTTTTGTTGATGTCATTAATAGCCCTGTCCCACGGTATGAGTTCATTCCAAGAGTTCTCCCGAGTTTGCCCTGATCATAACTCGGAGATTTACGGTAACGGCCGCTCGTCGGTACTCGGGGCTCTCGTGGACATTTTTCATCATGTTGAAAAATCTTCACGAGTCTTCCTGTGCTTACCTGCCGTTAGCGAGTCTTCCCGAGTACCTGCCGTTAGCGTTACAAGCCGCTAAGAGACGTCCACGAGCTCCGACGTACCCGCTACGTTCATTCTCCGTGCTTACCACGAGTTTGATTTTTTTTTAAACTCGGGAGAGCTCTTGGAATGAACTCGTACCGTGGGACAGGGCTGTGTACTTCAATGGACAATTAAAAACAAACTTGATTGGTGTGTTTGTTTGCTCACGAGACCATGGATGGGCCTGGATAGAGTGAATGTGGAGAGGATGTTTCTACTAGTGGGAGAGTCGAGGACCAGTGGTCACAGCCTCAGAGCGGGAGACACAGAGATTTGGAAGGGTAAGGTGTGAAAGTGAGACATCAAAGGGGAAAAAACTCAAGGATCATGCAGAATAGATCATTGTTAACTAGGGGAAGGTTACAACAAAGCACACAAAGGTAAAACTGAAGAAGGGTCTTGACCCGAAACGTCACCTATTCCTTCGCTCCATGGATGCTGCTTCACCCGCTGAGTTTCTCCGGCATTTTTGTCTCCCTTCGATTTTTCCAGCATCTGCAGTTCTTTCTTAAACAAAGATAAAATTTAATCAGGTGGACAGTCAGACTGGTCGGAGAAGAAAGGATGGGGGAGGGGATGGAGAGAGAGGGAAAGCAAGGGTTACTTGAAGTTAGAGAAGTCAACGGGGGTTACACAAAAAGCTGGAGAAACTCAGTGGGTGCAGCAGCATCTAAGGAGCGAAGGAGATAGGTGACGTTTCGGGTCGAGACCCTTCTTCAGACTGGAGTCTAGAGAAGTCAACATTCCTACCGCTGGGGTGTAAGCTGCCCAAACGAAATATGAGTTCACTGCTAAGTTTAATTTCCCACTCTTGCCCATGACTGGAGTATTCTCGCGGGCGGCACTGAACGGGTTAATCAAGGTTGCAAAATAGGATTTTTTCATCTCCAGAGCGGTGCTTTCAGAATAGAGCGGCAATCAAAATCTGCTTTAAATCAGTCGTGATTCTTCTGTGAGGATAGTGAAGTTTTCTTTTATATTTTACCAAATTTATCCCTAGGTATGGGGGACAAAATCCATTCTGATTGCAGTGCGGTGCCAGGGTTGCATTACACTGAAGCGCGTGGGAGCTCTTTGATTCCTGTTATTATTTCTCCAGTGAGGAGCTCATTTCAGTGGGTTTCAGTAGCAACTCATGATGGATTCCTTGTGGCTGGATTCTCCCACAAGTCCATCGCTGCCCATTGCTCGACTACAATGGTCACATTTTGATTCTGGCCATAAAGATGAAATATGTTGGCACTTTTGTCAGGTTGGTTAATAAGAGCAAACAAGCCCACAACACCAGCATCTGCAGTTGCTTCCTACACATCCCATATATATATATATAGACAGCCTTGGCACCTGGACAATGGGTCTCTTACGCATTAGAGAACGCCTCACAATCAGTGCTGCCGTATTTCAAGTTAGATATCTCGGCAGCCAGCGGGTAGAGCTGCTGCCTCACAGCGCCAGAGACCCCGGTACGATCCTGACCTCGGGTGCTGTCTGTGTGTGTGGCGTTTGCACGTTCTCCCCGTGATTCCTCCGGGTGCTCTCGTTTCCTCCCGCATCCCAAAGACGTGCAGGTTTGTCGGTTTATTGGCCCTCTGTAAATTGCCCCCAGTGTGTCGGAAGAGGATGAGAATGTGGGGTAACTCAGAACTGGTGTGACCAGGTGATTAATGGTCGGCGTGGCCTGTTTTCATGCTGTAGCTTTAAACTGCTGTCTGGACGGAGTTTGCACGTTCTCCCCGTGACCTGTGTGAGTTTTCTCCGAGATCTTCGGTTTCATCCCACACTCCAAACCCGTACAGGCTTGTATGGTAATTGGCTTGGTATAAATGTAAACGTGTCCCCAGTGTGTGTAGGATAGTGTTAGTGTGGGGGGATCGCTGGTCGGCATGGACTCGGTGGGCCGAAGGGCCTGTTTCTGCGCTGTATCTCTAAGCTAAACTACGCACAGCTGTCCTCAAAAATCTTTGAAATGTATGGTGCTTAAGAGAGTAGGATAATGTTATTCTTAGGCCCCCTTCGGTCGTGGCTGACCATGGGTGTCTCCAGTGTTGGAGGACGCCTGTGCGTGACTTTGTTTAACGTGGGGAGACTGGTGCACAGACAGCCACCCCACGGTCCTTGACAGATCTGGGTCAGGATCCAGTGGCATGGAGTCCAAGACGACCGGAGACCCTTTTCTGCTGCAGCCTTCATCCGCCTTCCCAGCCATTGTGACGCTCCACTAAGGTCAGCCATCGTCCTCCTCCTGTTCCACCGTTGAGGTCTTGGTTGGATTGCTCTTTGTCAGAGACCTCCCCCTCGACCTTACCGCCATGGGTGGCCCTACCAGGAGCATCGCTCCAGACGGCATCGCTCTCAGGATCTCAGGTCCACACGAGCTTCTCCACCACGACAAGGTGACAATCCACGGAGAAGTGGATGATCATCACCGCTTGAAATGTCGTGGTCCAAATATTCTTAAACAGACAAAAACTTAAATAGAATCAGTGATCAAGCAGTGCAATCTTTATTTCGCCAGGCGGGTGCAAGGTCAAACTCTTTACAGTTTGCAGATTGCAGACCATACAGAGTTCTCATCCCCACACAAAGGGACACTGATTTCAGTACATGTATACATACCCCACTATTCAACGATTCAGCAATATTTTATCTATAAAGCTCTTGCTTCTTAAGATTGACAGATTCTTAAGGTTGAGAGCATCAGAAGGTTGACAGGTTCTTCTGACAGAGGAAGGGTTAGCCATATATGGTTATATGAGAAGGTTAAAGCTTCTTAGTTTCAGCGGAATCCATTTTGTGAGTTTAAATCATTATTAACTTCCACGGAAAGACCAGAAAACAGACCACTTAAGGTCCAAAATATTTGCTAGCCAAAGCAAAAATGAAAACACTTTACTTATGTCATCATTCTTGCTATTGAGCGAGTGCAGCGTAGGTTTACCAGGTTATTTCCCGGGGTGGCTGAGAGAATGGAGCGGCTAGGCTTGTATACTCTGGAGTTTAGAAGGATGAGAGGGGTGGACGATTGCAACCTTCACGTGGTCCGCCCGGTCTCGACTAATGCAATCAACTCGACGTGCACAAGTGGAAGATCAAATAGAACAAGTTGTCCTACAACTTTAGGCTCTGCACGCCACACGAAAGAAGAAGGATGAGAGGGGATCTCATTGAGACATATAAGGTTGTTAAGGGTTTGGACACGCTAGAGGCAGGAAACATGTTCCCGATGTTGGGGGAGTCCAGAAACGGGCCACAGTTTAAGAATAAGGGGTACGCCATTTATATAACCATATAACCATATAACAATTACAGCACGGAAACAGGCCTTCTCGGCCCTTCCAGGCCGTGCCGACCATTTATTTTCCCCTAGTCCCATCTATCTGCACTCAGACCAGATGAGGAAACACTTTTTCTCTCAGAGAGTGGTGAGTGTGTGGAATTCTCTGCCTCAGAGGGCGGTGGAAGCCGATTTTCTGGAAACTTTCAAGAGAGAGGGGCTATGGGGAGAAGGCAGGAACGGGGTACTGATTGGGGATGAATAGCCATGATCGCATTAAATGGCGGTGCCGGTTCGAAGGGCCGAATGGCCTACTCCTGCACCAATTGTCTATTTAAATAAAACGAGACATCAAAACCTTATAGTTAACTGACCCAGAGAACAGGGATAATCTGCTGGTAGTTAACAATGGTATTTCCATTAACATTTGTCCAAAACTTTGTAAAACTTATCTATAACGCAATAAAAAGTATCAAGGAATAATCATAAAACACAAAGATTAATTTCCCAGGAAAGCATTAGAGGGATTATGCCTCATGGAACTGATGATGAAGATTAATGATCAAGGCCGTTTGATTGTGAAATGTGCCAGGTATGGAACAACGACATATTTACTTGCTGGAGCTTTAAAGGCACATTACCTCAACAAAGTGACAAATAAATACATTATGGGTCAGTCAATGGTACTTAATTGTCACAGAGCATGGAAACAGGCCCTTCAGCCCATCTTAGCCCACACTGACCAGCATGTCCCATCTACACTAGTCCCACCTGCCTGCGTTTGGTCCATATCCCTCCAAACCTGTCCTATCCAAGCACCTGTCCAAGTGTACCTAGGTACAGTTAGATTCCATTTTTGCATGAAATCCTGTAAAAACCTGACTATACCATCGGCACAATTATACTTAGGATAAGAGTGAGGGAATTCTAGATTGCACTGGGTTAGAGTCGCCATGACGACTCTAGTATTCCCTCCCTCATTCTGGTACTAAGTATAATTGTGCCGATGTATTGACAGGTTTTTACAGGTGCCATTTTGTACGATTCAAGGCCAATGTTGTTACAAATGTGCTGGAAGGAACTGCAGATGCAGCTTTAACCCGAAGATAGACACCAAATGCTGGAGTAACTCAGCGGGACAGGCTGCGTCTCTGGAGAGAAGGAGTGGGTGACGTTTCGGGTCAAGACCCTTCTTCAGACTTTTGTTTAAAATGTAGTACTTAACTTGGTCATAACTTGGTCATAAATTGGTCATAACTTGGTCATAACTTGGTCCTAACCTGGTCCTAACTTGGTCATAACTTGGTCATAAATTGATCCTAACTTGGTCATAACTTGGTCATAATTTGGTCGTAACTTGGTCCTAACTTGGTCATATATTGGTCCTAACTTGGTCATATATTGGTCCTAACTTGGTCCTAACTTGGTCATAAATTGGTCCTAACTTGGTCATATATTGGTTCTAACTTGGTCCTAACTTGTTCCTAACTTGGTCCTAACTTGGTCATAACTTGGTCATAACTTGGTCCTAACTTGGTCCTAACTTGGTCGTAACTTGGTCGTAACTTGGTCATAACATGGTCATAAATTGGTCCTAACTTGGTCCTAACTTGGTCATAAATTAGTCCTAACTTGATCCTAACTTGTTCATAAATTGGTCATAACTTGGTCGTAACTTGGTCATAAATTGGTCGTAACTTGGTCGTAACTTGGTCCTAACTTGGTCCTAACTTGGTCATAACTTGGCCATAACGCGGCACTGGGTTGGAGTTGCAGGGTGGGCCTGGCCAGGCGATGTTGTCGATGTCCTCCACCGCCGCTCGCTGCTGCAGGTCGTGGCCATGTCCGATCTCCCCACTCTGTCCCTTGGACCCAAACAACAACATAATAATGAAGCAATTATTCGAATGCAAGCTGAAGTACATTTGTCATCAATAAAAAGTTGACAGTAATTCGTTGTTGATGTAGACGGGTTGTGCACACAGTGCAGGATGGTTCAGGAGCCTTACGGTTTACTTTGCTTTAGTCTTCGGAGATGCCGCACGGAAACAGGCCCTTCGGCCCACCGAGACCGTGCCGACCAGTGATCACCCCGTACACAAGCACTATCCTACATACTAGGAATGATTTACAATTATACCAAAGCCAATGAATCAACAAACTCTTTGGAGTATGAGCGGAAGCCGGAGCACCCGGAGAAACCCGCTCAGTCACAGGGAGAACATGCAAACTCCGTACAGACAGTACCCATAGTCAGGATCCCACCCGGCAGCAACTCTACCGCTGTGCCACTGTGCTGCCCAAAGTTTTTCGTTTGATGGTAAGATGCTGTCGTTGAACCTGGAGGCCACGGTTCTCAGCCTTGTGTACCTTCTTCCCGATAGCTAGCTGAGAGCATGTAGATACAAGGAACTGCAGATGCTGGAATCTTGCGCAGAACACAAAGATCTGGTTCCACTTCAAATCATATCTCTCCCTCTGGCTTTACACCTCACTTCCCTTCTCGCCGGATCTGATCTCCTTTTCATCTCGAGCCTTTGTCATTTACTCCATTCTTCTGCTAATCAAACCACCCTCACTCGCAATAAGTTGGAACTGTGGATGCAGGTTTCGACCAAAGATAGGCACAAATTCCCGGAGTAACTCCATGAGTCAGGCAGCATTTATGGATAAAATTGGAGGCCTATCAGCGAACCACCCTGCCCGCAGTCATCTGTTGCTCCTTCTGCAGTTGTACAGGGGCCTAGTGAGACCACACCTGGAGTATTGTGTGTAGTTTTGGTCCCCTAATTTGAGGAAGGACATTCTTGCTATTGAGGGAGTGCAGCGTAGGTTTACAAGGTTAATTCCCGGGATGGCGGGACTGTCATATGCTGAGAGAATGGAGCGGCTGGGCGTGTACACTCTGGAGTTTAAAAGGATGAGAGGGGATCTTATTGACACATATAAGATTATTAAGGGTTTGGACACGGTAGAGGCAGGAAACATGTTCCCGATGTTGGGGGAATCCAGAACCAGGGGCCACAGTTTAAGAATAAAGGGTTAGTCATTTAGAACGGAGACGAGGAAACACTTTTTCTCACAGAGAGTTATGAGTGTGTGAAATTCTCTGCCTCAGAGGGCGGTGGAGGCAGGTTCTCTGGATGCTTTCAAGAGAGAGCTAGATAGGGCTCTTAAGAATAGCAGAGTCAGGGGATATGGGGAGAAGGCAGGAACGGGGTACTGATTGTGGCTGATCAGCCATGATCACATTGAATGGCGGTGCTGGCTCGAAGGGCTGAATGGCCTACTCCTGCACCTATTGTCTATTGTCTATTGTTTTGTCCTGGGCTTTCCTTGCCTCCAGTTCATACCAATCCTGAAGAAAAGTCACCTATCCATGTTCTCCAGAGATGCTTAAGAGGGAGTTATATTAAGAGGGAGCTATATTTAAGAAGGAGTTAGATGTGGCCCTTGTGGCTAAGGGGATCAGGGGGTATGGAGAGAAGGCAGGTACGGGATACTGAGTTGGATGATCAGCCATGATCATATTGAATGGCGGTGCAGGCTCGAAGGGCCGAATGGCCTACTCCTGCACCTAATTTCTATGTTTCTATGTTTCTATGCTTCCATCGTCAGCAATAAAGATTGTTACCACTTTATCATTTGCCCCCGACCCACCTCGCGTCTCCAGCTTTCTCCACCCCTACTCCATCAAGCCCTGACCCAAAATGTCATCTGCCCATTACCTCCACAGATGCCGCCTGACCCCGTTGAGTTCCCCCGGCACTTTGTGTCCTGCTCAAGATTCCAGCACCTGCAGTTACTCACGCCTCCCGTGCTTTATTGATATCGGTTGAGTTTTTTTTAACACAAAAAGTAAATAAGTGCGACCGCTGTCTCATTTATAATATGATGAATCTACAAGTCTGTCCCAGTTATGCCTTCCGCTGTTTACAAATTCTTCAACCAAATCTTTTTGGTCTCCCATTGTAATTGTGCTTTCAATTAGTGCTGTCACAGTAGCTGTTGTTCTTCAAAGATTAGCAGCTAGCTTTAATGAGAATCAGTTCCCCACTGACTTCAGAACCACAATTATATATTGGTATTGATAATTTCTCCTTCCTCCTGTCATAATCCACAAACAGCTTTTGTTTACGGACACAAGGAATCGCAGACGCTGGAGCCTTGAGCAAATCGCAAAGTGCTGGAGTAATTCAGCGGGTCAGGTCGTCTGAAGAAGGGTCCTGACCCGAAACTTCGCCTGTCCATGTCCTCCAGAGATGCTGCCTGACTTGCTGAGTTACTCCTAAAATAGTCGTAGAAACAGGGAACTGCAGCTGCTGGTTTGCCAAGTAAAAGACACAAAATGCTGGAGTAATTCAACCGGTCACGCAGCATCCATGGAGAACATGGATAGGGTATGTTTCTGGTCAAGACCCGTCTACTGAATGTTTCGAATTGAAACCCATCTGTAGGGTCTGACGAAGGGTCTCAACCCAAAACGTCACCTATCCATGTTCTCCACAAATGCTGCCTGACCCGCTGAGTTACTCCAGCACTCTGTGAAACGTCACCTATCCATGTTCTCCACAGATGCTGCCTGACCCGCTGAGTTACTCCAGCACTCTGTGAAACGTCACCTATCCATGTTCTCCACAGATGCTGCCTGACCCGCTGAGTTACTCCAGCACTCTGTGAAACGTCACCTATCCATGTTCTCCACAGATGCTGCCTGACCCGCTGAGTTACTCCAGCACTCTGTGAAACGTCACCTATCCATGTTCTCCACAGATGCTGCCTGACCCGCTGAGTTACTCCAGCACTCTGTGAAACGTCACCTATCCACGTTCTCCACAGATGCTGCCTGACCCGCTGAGTTACTCCAGCACTCCAACTGTTGTTTACATGTGAGGTAGATACAAAAAGCTGGAGTAACTCAGCGGGTCAGGCAGCATCTCTGGAGAACATGGATAGCTGACGTTTCGGGTCGAGACCCTTCATCACATATTTAGGTCATACGGTTCATAAGTGGTAGGAGTAGAATTAGACCATTCGGCCCATCAAATCTACTCCGCCATTCAATCATGGGCTGATCTATCTCTCACTCTCAACCCCATTCTCCTGCCTTCTCCCCATAACCCCTGCAACATCTATACCACTCAGGAATCGATCAATATCTCTGCCTTAAAACTACCCACCGACTTGCATATTTTGCCTGTTTGCCTGTGCCTGATGTGTGCCTTATTTGACAGTAGTGCTATGGTCATACAAAACCCTACAAAATAAAAATAAAGGGGACCATTTAAAAAATAAAGCCAGAATGTTTGAAATGAGGCAGCCTCTGTCGGCAAGGTGAGCAGAAGGGAGGCGTGAGCGGTGCAGTGTGTGTGACGCATAGCTGCCTGTGGGAGGGAGATGGTTCTATCTGTGATCATCACAGCGTGGGTCTCTTGTCCCTGTGAACGCACAGCAGAGTCTTCCTCCGCTCATCCCTCAGTACAATGCAACACAGTACAATGATACTTCATTTGCAACATACGAGGAATTTCATTTGCCAAGTCAGTCGTACAAATATAAGGCAACGGAAACACAGAAAGTACATTTTAACATAAACATCCACCACAGTGACTCCTCCACATTCCTCACTGTGATGGAAGGTGAAAAAAAGTTCAATCTCTTTCCTTCTTTGTCCTCCGCGGTCGTGGGCCTCGAGCGTTCCGTTGACGGGGCGATCTAACGCCCGTGGCCGGAGGCGTTCGAGCCATCCGCGTCGGGGCGCTCAGGCTCCTGCATCGGGGGGGGAATCTTACCTCCCCGCGCCGGGCGATCTGACCCCGGGTTGGCGCTGGTCAAACCTTCAGCATCGTTGGAGCTTCCCGCCATTTACGGTCTCTGCTCGAGACAGCGCGCTCCTCGATGTTAAAGTCCGCAAGCTGCGGTTGGAGCGTCGATCCCAGGCGAGGGATCGCAGGCTCGGATAGTAAGTCCACGGCCCCGCGGAGGGGCTCAACGTCAGTCCCGAGCGAGGCCGCCAGCTCCACGATGTTGGGCCGCAGAGCGACCGGAGATACGACCCGGAAAACAATCGCATCTCCGGCAAGGTTAGAGGTTAAAAAAAAGTTTCCCCTGACCCTTTACACACGCTTTTAAAACTCACTAAACATAACGAAAAAGGACGAAAAAACAGACAGACTGTTGGCGGGGCAGCCAATCGTGCGGCGCCCACTGGTGGTATACCTTGTGGAACTCCGCCCGCTGATGAGATGCAGCTAGTGCTGGTACACGGCCTCAGCGAGAGGATTCTAAAACTAGAGGGCATGGCCTTAAGGTGAGGGGGCAGTGATTTACCACGGACCTCCGGGGTGACGTTTATGAATTGTTCTGTTTGTATGGCTTGTAGAAACGGAGTTTCGTTTGAGCCTCTCTGAGGTTCGAATGGCAAGTAATAAAATCTAATCTAATCTAACCTAATCTGGGGTAACATTTTCATTCTCAGGGTAGTCCGTATCCAGAACAGCACGGTGGCGCAGCGGTAGAGTCGCTGCCTCACAGCGCCAGAGACCCGGGTTCGATCCTGACTGCGGGTGCTCTCTGTACGGAGTTTGTACGTTCTCCCCATGACCGCGTGGGTTTCTTCCGGGTGCTCCGGTTTCCCGACAGTGGCTTTCATAGATCAGAGTCACGGTTGCCCAGCCAGATGCAACTAAATTTAAAGTGGCACTTTCTTCCCAATAACCCTCTCTGGCTAAACCCCTCCCTTCACCACCTCCAGTTTAAATTCCAGTTGGAATATTTTGGAGGACCAAGTAACCAAGAACCAAGAGACCAATTATGGACCTTGGTCTGGCTGCCTAGTAGGAAGTGTTTAATTGAAAGATACAGCAGGCAAACGGGCCCTTCAATCCATCGAGTTGACTCTAACTATCCATTCACACTAGTTCTATCTTATCCCATCTTTGTGTCCTCACTCTATACACATTCGGGGCAACTTCCTCGGGCAAATTAACCTGCAAATCATTGGAATGTGGGAGGGAACCGAGGGCCCCCAGAGAAAACCCACGCGGTCACAGGGAGAACACGCAAACTCCACACAGACAGCACCCGAGGTCAAGCTCAAAGCCGGGTGTGCGTCGCTGTGAGGCAGTGGCTCTGCGCTATATTAAGGAAATGAACGAAAGAAAGAAAATGGGACTTTCATTTGCCTGAACCAGATTGCTAATTAGAACTGAACTGCACAACAAACAGTACTATTCCCTTCAACATTAACGCATCTGAGCTGAGATTGCAATGTTGCAAATAGATTCCCTGTTAAAATGAATTATTGGTGTCAAAGGAGAGTACATCTTTGCTAACGTCATATGCAGCTTCTGCCCTAGTCAGTTTGCACATTAGGAACGTGTTCCTTAACATTGTACCTAGGTGCTGGTGTAGTTGAATTGATAGATTCAGCATGGAAACAGGCCCTTCGGCCCATCGAGTCCACGCCGACCATCATAGAAACATGGAAAATACGTGCAGGAGCAGGCCATTTGGCCCTTCGAGCCTGCACCGTCATTCAATGTGATCATGGCTGATCATCCAACTCAGTATCCTGTACCTGCCTTCTCTCCATACCCCCTGATCCCTTTAGCCACAAGGGCCACATCTAACTCCCTCTTCAATATAGCCAATGAACTGGCCTCAACTACCTTCTGAGGCAGGGAATTCCACAGATTTACTACTCTCTGTGTGAAAAAGAAATTCTCATCTCGGTCCTAAAAGACTTCCCCCTTAGCCTTAAACTGTGACCCCTTTGTTCTGGGCTTCCTCAACATCAGGAACAATCTTCTTGCATCTAGCCTGTCTAACCCCTTAAGAATTTTGTAAATTTCTATAAGATCCCCCCTCAATCTCCTAAATTCTAGTGAGTAGAATCATCGATCACACGTTCACACTAGATCCATGTTTTCCCACTTTTCATCCAATCTCTACACTGGGGGAATTAACAGAGGGCCAAGGAACCTACAGAAGAGGGAGAATGGGGTTGGGAGGGAGAGATAGATCAGCCATGATTGAATGGCGGAGTAGACTTGATGGGCCGAATGGCCTAATTAGAAACATAGAAACATAGAAATTAGGTGCAGGAGTAGGCCATTCGGCCCTTCGAGCCTGCATCACCATTCAATATGATCATGGCTGATCATCCAACTCAGTATCCCGTACCTGCCTTCTCTCCATACCCTCTGATCCCCTTAGCCACAAAGGCCACATCTAACTCCCTCTTAAATATAGCCAATGAACTGGCCTCAACTACCCTCTGTGGCAGAGAGTTCCAGAGACCCACCACTCTCTGTGTGAAAAAAGTCCTTCTCATCTCGGTCCTAAAGGATTTCCCCCTTATCCTTAAGCTGTGACCCCTGGTCCTGGACCTCCCCAACATCTGCTCCTGGAACCTATGAGCGTACAAACCCGCACATCTTTGGAGAATTAGGAGAGTACTGTATTTTAGAGCAAAATATTGAAGTCACAATGCATGGATTAATCGTGAAGGATTAGTAAAACTTTATTGAATGTAAATAGACACAGAACGCTGGAGTAACTCAGCGGGACAGACAGTTTCTCTGGGGGGGAGGGAATGGGAGACGTTTCGGGTCGAGGCCCTTCAGTGGTCTACACCACAGAAAGATTCTTTAAGCAAAATACAGCAGAGAGCTGCAAGATAATTGGTTGGGGACTTTATAGGAGTCATTCGATAGAGATTTAAAATTGTGAACGGGTGGTAGTGGGTCGTGAGAAACACATTAGCCACAGTAAATGTGGGGTCCACAACATGTCCAATTGTGCACAGGATTGTACATTGGCGCTTCAGGACAGAGAGATTGATAAATATTTTAGACTGTGAGTTATTGCAGTGAAGCTGTGAAATGGAGTTAGGGACTAGAGTGGAGGTCCAGAAATTGTTTCTGAGTAGTGACACTAAATGATCAATAACCAATCATTAACACATGATCCAACTTGTCCTCTGAATAAGAGCCGGTCTCATCACTCACCATCGACACCTCACGCTGCCTCGGCAAGGCCGGCAGCATCATCAAGGATGAGTCACACACTGGCCACTCTCTCTTTCCCCTCTCCCATCAGGCAAGAGGTACAGAAGTGTGAAAACGCACACCTCCAGATTCAGGGACAGTTTCTTCCCAGCTGTTATCAGGCAACTGAATCATCCCATGAAATCAATTTCAGTATAGGAGTAGAGAGGTTCTTCTGCAGTTGTGAAGGGCTCTGGTAAGACCACATCTGGAGTATTGTGTACAGTTTTGGTCTCCTAATATGAGGAAGGACATCCTTGTGATTGAGGCAGTGCAGCGTAGGTTCACGAGATTGATCCCTGGGATGGCGGGACTGTCATACGAGGAAAGAATGAAAAGACTAGGCTTGAATTCACTGGAGTTTAGAAGGATGAGGGGGGGGTCTTTTGAAACATATAAAATTATAAAAGGACTGGACAAGCTAGATGCAGGAAAAATGTTCCCAATGTTGGGCGAGTCCAGAACCAGAATAAAGGGGAGGCCATTTAAGACTGAGGTGAGAAAAAACGTTTACACCCAGTGAGTTATGAATTTGTGGAATTCCCTGCCACAGAGGGCAGTGGAGGCCAAGTCACTGGATGGATTTAAGAGAGAGTTAGATAGAGCACTGGGTGCTAGTGGAGTCAAGGGATATGGGGAGAAGGCAGGTACGGGTTATTGATTGGAGACAATCAGCCACGATCGCAATGAATGGCAGTGCTGGCTCGAAGGGCCAAATGGCCTCCTCCTGCACCTATTCTCTATGTTTCTATGTTTCTACCCTACCACACCCAGAGAGCAGTGCTGATCTACTATCTACCTCTTTGGGGACCCACGGACTATCCTTGCTCGGACTCTACTGGCTTTACCTTGCACTAAACGTTATTCCCTTACCATGTACCGGAGAAATACCTTCTCTGTACCCCCTCTATGGCTTCCCTTGCCATAGAGGGGGTACAGAGAAGATTCACCAGACTGATTCCTGGGATGTCAGGACTTTCATATGAGGAAAGACTGGATAGACTCGGCTGTACTCGCTAGAATTTAGAAGATTGAGGGGGGATCTTATAGAAACTTACAAAATTCTTAAGGGGTTGGACAAGCTAGATGCTGGAAGATTGTTCCCGATGTTGGGGGAGTCCAGAACAAGGGGTCACAGTCTAAGGATAAGGGGGAATTCCTTTAGGACCGAGATGAGGAAAACATTCTTTACACAGAGAGTGGTGAGTCTCTGGAATTCTCTGCCACAGAAGGTAGTTGAGGCCAGTTCATTGGCTATATTTAAGAGGGCGTTAGATGTGGCACTTGTGGCTAAAGGGATCGGGGGTATGGAGAGAAGGCAGGTACGGGATACTGAGTTGGATGATCAGCCATGATCATATTGAATGGCGGTGCAGGCTCGAAGGGCCGAATGGCCTACTCCTGCACCTATTTTTCTATGTTTCTATGTTTCTATGTATCTGTACACTGTAAATGGCTCGAATGTGATCATGTATTGTCTTTCTGTTGACTGGATAGCACGCAACAAAAGCTTTTCACTGTACCTCAGTACACGCGACAGTAAACTCAACCGAACACTCCCACACAGCTCATGTCAACATTTGAGCAAGAGCAAGACTGATGAGTGGACGGGGAACGAAAGGTTTGAGGAGGCGGTTAGGTGGGGTTAGGACTTGTGCTCACGTTAAAACAACAAAAAAAGATGCGTAGGAAGGAACTGCAGATGCTGGTTTACACCAAAGATAGACACAAAGAAACTCAGTGGGTCAGGCAGCATCTCTGGAGAAATCGAATAGGTGACGTTTCGGGTCGAGGCCCTTCTTCAAATTGGGTCTAAAGAAGGGTCTCGACACGGAACGTCACCTATTCCTTTTCTCCAGAAATGCTGCCTGGACTTAGTTTGAGAAAGAACTGCAGATGCTGGAAAAATCGAAGGTAGACAAAAATGCTGGAGAAACTCAGCGGGTGGGGCAGCGTCTATGGAGCGAAGGAATAGGTGATGTTTCGGGTCAAAACCCTTCTTCTTGAAGGATTAGGTGACATTTCGGGTCGAGACCCTTCTTCTCGAAGGAATAGGCGACGTTTCGGGTCGAGACCCTTCCGGGTCTCGACCCGAAACGTCACCTATCCCTTCGCCCCATAGATGCTGCCTCACCCGCTGAGTTCCTCCAGCATTCTTGTCTATCTTCGATTTTTCAGCGTTTTTGTCTACCCAAGAGCTACATCGTGATCTCCAGACTCCTCCATTTCGTCCTCGCTGCTCAGAGCCTGCTCTGGTAGTTCATTAAAAGAACAAGAACATCGGACAGCACAGGCACAGGCCCTTCGGCCCACAATGTCCGTGCCGAACATGAAGCCAAGTCCAATTCTTATCTGCCTGCACGTGATCCGTATCCCTCCATACCCTGCCTATCCAGTTCAGTTTAGTTTATCGTCACGTGTACCGAGGTCCAGTGAAAAGCTATTTGTTGAGAACTATCACCTATTCCTTCTTCAGCCTGAAGAAGGGTCTCGACCCGAAACATCACCTATTCCTTCGCTCCATAGATGCTGCCTCGCCCACTGAGTTTCTCCAGCATTTTTGTCTGCTGCCTGGACTTGTTGAGTTGCCCCGGATTTTGAATTGAGGGGCCAATATCATGTCGAGTGATTTCTATTATGGAAATATTGCACTTATAGGAATCTCAAAAATAAGAGGCTTTGTGCGAAGAAGGCACTGCTTATTGATCAAACTAACCCAAAGTGTCCGCTTTTGGTAAAATATCTATAGTTTGTTAATCGATTTTTGTTTGTATTATTTCATTCACGCAGAAACCATTCTTCATTTGTGCATTTAAATCTATATTCTCTGCGCAACCAGCAGATGTCCTCTATGTATCTGATTGCTAATTGTGTTCAGTTTAACTGTTTACATGGAATCAGAGATGAAACAATATTCTAAACTACTCGAGCCATTGATCAATATATCGTGGCCCCCAGGGGCAAATGAATATCGATTCCATTCAAGTAAACTGTATTATGATGGCATTAAGTCCCCAGCTAGCAAATGATGATTGAAATATTTTGGTAAGAATTTAACTGAAATTCAGGCACATGCTACTGACAAGAAATAAAACCCAACATCCTTACCTTGAGGAGGATAGGGGCTAGGCCAAAGTGTGAAACAGGATAACAGAATTGTCCGGGGAATTAAATGCAGTTATAAAAACGGAGGCATCAAAATAAATGCAGCAAAAATCAAAAACAAATGAACTTGCCTCCTGAGTATTTAACCCTCGCGCCCGAAATAAAACAAAGGAATTGCAAGCCAGAATCCATTGCTGGAGATCGGTTGCAAAAGAAGCGACAGCTATAGGAAGAATAGGAATTCTGCTTCGACGGCAGAATTAGCAGCAAAATGCAACGAGACCCGGAAAACACAGGCTCGAAATACGGATTCCTGGGATGTCAGGACTGTCTTATGAAGAAAGACTGGATAGACTCGGTTTATACTCTCTAGAATTTAGGAGATTGAGAGGGGATCCTATAGAAACTTACAAAATTCTTAAGGGGTTGGACAGGCTAGATGCAGGAAGATTGTTCCCGATGTTGGGGAGGTCCAGGACAAGGGGTCACAGCTTAAGGATAAGAGGGAAATCCTTTAGGACTGAGATGAGAAGGACTTTTTTCACACAGAGAGTGGTGGGTCTCTGGAACTCTCTGCCACAGAGGGTAGTTGAGGCCAGTTCATTGGCTATATTTAAGAGGGAGTTAGATGTGGCCCTTGTGGCTAAGGGTATCAGAGGGTATGGAGAGAAGGCAGGTACGGGATACTGAGTTGGATGATCAGCCATGATCATATTGAATGGCGGTGCAGGCTCGAAGGGCCGAATGGCCTACTCCTGCACCTAATTTCTATGTTTTCTATGTTTCTATGTATTAAATATGGAATGAAAGAATTGCAGGTGCTAGTTTGCAAAAAAACGGACACCAAGTAAACAAATAAACATAAAAACATAGAAATGAGGTGCAGGAGTAGGCCATTCAGCCCTTCGTGCCAGCACCGTCATTCAATATGATCGTGGCTGATCATCCAGAATCAGTACCCCATTCCTGCTTTCTCACCATATCTCTTGATTTCGTTAGCCCTAAGAGCTAAATCTAACTCTCGTTTGAAAACTCTCGTGTGAATAGGCCTCCACTGCCTTCTATGGCAGAGAATTCCACAGATTCACAACTCTCTGGGTGAAAATGTTTTTCCTCATCTCGGTACTAAAGGGCCTGACCCCTTATTCTTAAACTGTGACCCCCCCCTGGTCCTGAACTCCACCAACATCGGGAACATTTTTCCTGCATCTGGCCTGTCCAATCCCTTAAAAATAGTATATGTTTCTATAAGATCCCCTCTCATCCTTCTAGATTCCGGAGAATACAAGGCCAGTAGAGGTGGTGTCTTCAGTAGAGGTGTCTAGAGGGTTCAGTTGAGGTGAGGTGGCACGGTGGCGCAGCGGTAGAGTTGCTGCCTCACAGCGCCAGAGACCCGGGTTCGATCTTGACTACGGGTGCTGTCTGTATGGAGTTTGCATGTTCTCCCCGTGTCCCGCGTGTGTTTTCTCCGAGATCTTCGGTTTTCTCCCACACTCCGAAGACGTGCAGGTTTGTGGGTCAATTGGGCTTGGTGTAAATGTAAAAATTGTCCTGATTATGGGTAGGACAGTGTTAATGTGCGGGGATCGCTGGTCGGCGCGGACTCGGGGGGCCAAAGGGCCTGTTTGTGCGCTGAATCCCTGATCTAAACTAAACTAAAGTGCTGGAGTAAATCAGCGGGTCAGGCAGCATCTCTGGAGAATAGCGATAAGTGATGTTTCAGGTCGGGACCCATCTTCAGACTGTGGCATGGAATAGATGAAGGGGGTGGGGTGATAGGAAGATGGTTGGAATGAAGCCAGAGATGGAATGGAAATGTGTGTGTCAAAATGGATTGGAGTTTGAAATGCTCTCATTTATTCCCTTTGTTGAAAATTGATTCTTGAACTGGTTTGTTCTTTCCTTAGTGATGTGTGTCAGGAGTGGATGAGAAAGTGGGATGACATCCAACTAGTGTGAAGGGGTTATCGCTAGTCGGCGCGGACTCGAGGGGCCGAATGGCCTGCTTCCAAGCAGCACCTCTAAACGAAACGAAACTAAAAGTGGGGTTAACTCTTAATTTAATTACTACATATCAGACCATGGAAAATATACACAATAACATTGTAATCGTCTCCATATATATCGCAGCATTTACAGAAGTGAGTATTTTATATGTTGATCATGCACAGTTAATTTACTTACCGGGTAGACTAACTTTGAGGGAATGCATAAGGATTTAAAAGGAGTGAATTGGGACATTTTGTTTTATGGGAAGGATGTCGAAGAGAAATGGAGGACATTTAAAGGGGAAATTGTAAGAGTACAGAATCTTTATGTCCCTGTTCGGTTGAAAGGAAATAGTAAAAATTGGAAAGAGCCATGGTTTTCAAGGGAAATTGGACACTTGTTTCGAAAAAAAGAGAGATATCGACAATCATTATAGGAGGACGGGAGTAAATGTGGTGGTAGAGGAATATAAAGAGTGTAAAAAGAATCTTAAGAAAGAAATTAGAAAAGCTAAAAGAAGATATGAGGTTGCTTTGGCAAGAAAAGTGAAAGTAAATCCAAAGGGTTTCTACAGCTATATTAATAGCAAAAGGATAACGAGGGATAAAATTGGACCATTAGTGAGCCAGAATGGACAGCTATCTGCAGAGCCAAAAGAGATGGGGGGGAGATATTGAACAATTTATTTTCTTCGGTATTCACCAAGGAGAAGGATATTGAACTCTGTGAGGTAAGGGAAAAAAGTAGAGTAGCTATGGAAACTATGAGATTCAGAGGAGGAAGTACTGGCACTTTTGAAAAATATAAAAGTGGATAAGTCTCCAGGTCCTGACAGGATATTTCCTAGGACATTGAGGGAAGTTAGTGTAGAAATAGCAGGGGCTATGACAGAAATATTTCAAATGTCATTTGAACATTAAGTGTGAAGTGCTACAACTTGGCAGGACAAATCAAAATAGGATGTACATGGTAAATGTTAGGGAATTGAGGAATGCTGTGGAACAGAGGGATCTAGGAATCCCTAGATTCCTTGGTCCAATTTTATCCCTTGTTATCCTTTTGCTATTAATATAGCTGTAGAAACCCTTTGGATTTACTTTCACCTTTCTTGCCAAAGCAACCTCATATCTTCTTTTAGCTTTTCTAATTTCTTTCTTAAGATTCTTTTTACGCTCTTTATATTCCTCTACCACCACATTTACTCCATGCCTCTTATAATGATTGTAGACATCTCTCTTTTTTCGAAACAAGTGTCCAATTTCCCTTGAAAACCATGGCTCTTTCCAATTTTTACTATTTCCTTTCAACCGAACAGGGACATAAAGATTCTGTACTCTTACAATTTCCACTTTAAATGTCCTCCATTTCTCTTCGACATCCTTCCCATAAAACAAAATGTCTCAATTCACTCATTTTAAATCCGTACGCATTCCCTCAAAGTTAGCCTTTCTCCAATCAAAGATCTCAACCCTAGGTCCAGTTCTGACTCTCTCCATAATTATATTGAAACTAATGGTATTGTGATCACTGGTCCCGAAGTGCTCACCAACGAATACCTCCGTCACCTGACCTGCCTCATTTCCTAACAGGAGGTCCAGCACTGCACCTTCTCTGGTCGATACCTCTATGTATTGCTGCAAAAAACTATCCTGCACACATTTTACAAACTCCAAACCATCCAGACCATTTACATAATGTGTTTCCCAGTCTATTTTTGAAAAATTGAAATCTCCCACAATCACTACCTTGTGCTTACTACTAATATCTGCTGTCTCCTTACATAGTTGCTCTTCCAATTCTCGCTCGCCATTTGCCGGTCTATAATACACCCCTAAAAGTGTTGCTACACCGTTCCCACTTCTCAGTTCCACCCAAATAGCTTCCCTAGACGAGCCCTCTAATCTATCCTGCCAAAGCACTGCTGTAATATCTTCTCTGACAAGCAATGCAACCCCTCCACCTCTGGTCCCTCCAATTCTATCACACCTGAAGCAACGAAATCCTGGAATATTTAGTTTCCAATCACAGCCCTCCCGCAACCATGTTTCACTGATTGCCACAACATCATATTTCCAGGTGTCAATCCAGGCTCTAAGTTCATCCACCTTTCTTACAATGCTCCTAGCATTAAAATATACACATTTTAGAAACCCACCATCCCTTATTCTCTGTTTATTATCTTTTTCCTCTTTCTCGCCTACATTTTGGGTCCGTTACTTTGAACATAAATAACAAGTTTCAAATGTATCAGGTGTGATAATGATATGACACATGCTATTACACATTTTATTTATTTCATGTCCCCTAGGTGTATTTAACTAAAATATTGGACACCAGTTGACAAAATTGTCTTATCTAAAATTAAACAATAATTTAAATCATGAAATATTTGCAAGACCAAATGCAGGTGAGTGCACATTTAGGAAAAGGTGTGATGAGCTGGAAGGAATTGCAGACGCTGGTTTACACCAAAGAAAGACACAAAATGTCTGAAGAAGGGTCTCGACCCAAAACGTCACCCATTCCTCCTCTCCAGAGATGCTGCCCGTCCCGTTGAGTTACTCCAGCATGTTGCGTCTATCTTTGGTTTAAAACGGCATCTGCAGTTCCTCCCTACATATGCTGGAGTAACTCAATGGGCCAGGCAGCATCACTGGAGAGAAGGAATACGTGGCGTTTCAGTCTGAAGAATGGTCTCGACCTGAAACGTCACTAATTCCTTCCCTCCAGTGATGCTGGAAAAATCATCGGGACTTCTCTTCCTTCAATCCGGGACATTGCGAGCAAACGTTGCTTGTCCAAGGCCAACAGCATTGTAAAAGACCCCACACATCTCCATCATGGACTGTTCACTCTGCTGCCCTCGGGCAAAAGGTATCGCAGTACAAGGAGCAGAACGGCCAGGTGTTGCAACAGCTTCTTCCCCCGACCCATCAGACTCTTGAATTCCACGTAATGTGCCGCCACTATTATCTATTTCATCTTTTTATCTATTTTATCCTTTTGTTATTTTATGTTGCACGGTGAGCCAGATGCAACGACATTCCGTTCAGACTTGCATCTGTTGGTGTATTTTTAAATGGCGATAAAGTCTTTGATTGATTAATTGATTGCTGCCTGTCCCGCTGAGTCACTCCAGCTCTTTTCAAAAGAGACTGAAACGCCACATATCTTCTCTTAAAAATCTTCTCTTTTTAAAAAGGCGTCCTGCCGTTTTTTATTCCAAACCAAAGGGCGATATATAAAGGATTTCCAAGGGGTGATAGTTTATGGTTTGGCTGTGTTGCCTTGTAGATTTAAGTTGGACAAGTCCAAGTGAGTGAGCGAATGAGTGTGTGTGTGTGTGTGAGTGAGTGTGAGTGTGAGTGTGAGTGTGAGTGTGCGAGTGAGTGTGTGAGTGAGTGTGTGTGTGTGATTGAGTGTGTGTGTGTGTGTGAGTGGGCGTTTGTGAGTGTATGTGAGTGTGTAAGTGAATGAGTGTGTGTGAGCGATTGTGAGTGTGTCAGCGTGTGAGTGAGAGTGAGTGAGTGTGTGAGTGTGTGAGCGAGTGTGTGTGTGTGTGTGTGTGTGTGTGTGTGTGAGTGAGAGTGGAGTGAGTGTGTGTGAGTGAGTGTGTGGGTGAGTGTGTGAGCATGTGAGTGAGAGTGTGAGTGAGTGTGTGTGTGTGAGTGAGTGTGTGTGAGCGAGTCTGTGAGTGTGAGCGAGTGTGTGTGTGAGCTAGTGTGTGTGTGAGCGTGTGT